>CM026422.1:9940563-10282895 GCA_014871385.1 Ceratodon purpureus | reverse complement strand
ACGTCGTCACGATCCTCCTCCGCCGGAGCTGCCGCAGACCCGCCACCGGGGTCGATGTTCTTCAGGCTAGTAAAGCCATGGAGCTCGCACAACAACTCCCCGCGCGTCACCACTCCGCCCGGGGAGAACTACTCCACCGTCTTCCTCCCGGCCCCGACGTCCAAGGCCAAGGCTCCTATTATAACCCTCAAGATCCGGGAGGCGCTGCGGAATCTCTCCTGTCGGGACCAGGAGTCAATGGAGGAGGAGATCTCCCAACTGAAGCGCGCGCTCCTGGAGAAAGAAATGGAGCTCCGGCGCAGAAAAGTGCAAGCGGCAAATATCGAAGCAGAAAACAGGTATCCCATCATGAAAATAATCCTTCTCTCTCAGGTTAGGGTTGAAAGCCCATTGTTTTTTGTATAAAATTCCACCGGCCCTAATAAAGACAGGGCTCCGAAGAGCCATGTAGCTGCGGAGGAATTGATGGGAGACCCGGCGTGCAATGCACTGTAAACAGCTTTAACTAAAAACAAATCAGGAACTGTTTAATGCACTGTTAACGACTTTAACTGTGCATTTGCATTCTGATGAATCAATTGAATATTTGCCGAGGGTTATCATTGCGGCCACTTCTTAACTCCGGAGATCAGTGTAATTAGGTGACCTAGAGCTTGCCTAGAGCTTGCCTAGACAGCCCCTTTGGGCTATTTAGATTGCCCCATACATGAGAGGCGGCTCTGCTGTACTTGTTGCTATATTTTGTATTACTTTGGAGATTGAATATGGTGCAGCTCAGGGGCCACTGATCTGCGCGTGCTGCTTTAGTAATTTGAGTAGGAATATAGATTTTATGGCCATTTGAAAAATGGGCTTGGGAAATGCTGCATGAATAATATGTGTAAGTTAGTACTGTTGGGTTTGATGAAGAAGTCATCCCATGAGGGAGTAAGTTTAAGTGGTTTTTTGGAGAGTTTTTTGGAGGAGTAACGTGTGGGATTAATTCCTGTTGGACATCTGCATAGGAAATTGGCGAAAGATATTGAGACTTTGGAAATGAATTCAAATGTGGGGGGGCCTCGGACGGGGAGCCCACGCAGACTGCGCTCGAAAATTGCAGGTGAAAGTAACTTAACTGAGCAGGATACTTGTGCTGTTTTTCATGTTGAGAGGTCTGCTTCATCCGAGGATGACGAGTTATTTACGACACCACCATGCACCTGATGATATGATGATTGATGGAGTGTCTGTATTTCACTTGTTTAATTCTATATATTTACCTCTCCCACACGACAGGAGGTTTTTAATTAGTGCAGATTGGAACACTATATCGGTGATTAGCGGTATTTATGGGACCGTTATACTGGGCAAGTAAGTTTCCTTATTTTACATCGATCTGTTTTTGCAGGTTTGAAGGTAATGTTGGAGGAAGCACATAATACCTGCGAGTTGCAAGCCATTGAACTGTACGAGCTACGAAGAGATATTCGCCTTACTCACGCTCGTGTAACCTCATACCTTAATCCCTCTTAAAACCATAATGAGATTTTCATGGTAATCTGAAGTTGGACGAATTAGAACAAGATTTTGTCCTCCGAGATGCTTAGTACAAGCAATAGCTGTGTATGTATATACAAGTTCAGCAATCTAGACTGAAATCTGTGTATGAATTAGTTAAGCTCTACATAGCTATCTCTCTCTTGGCATGGGTTCTATCCGGTACTAAGGACTGATCAAGAGAGTCAAGTCCCACCGGCATTGCAAGCAACCGACCAAAGTGAGCCAAGTTTTTAAAACTTTTCTAATTTTACTGACAAACAGGAACTCGAGGTGGAAAGGAACGTGTATGCAACCGAAGTGCGTCGGCTGCAGCAGCTGGTGAAAAAATTGAAGTTGGCAAATGGCAGAATTGGGCATGAGAATCGTGTGGTGGGGCGCCTCAAGGCAAAGAATCATCATCTTGAGGTCATGAACTTGCGTCTTTCGAGTTGCCTCTCGGCCAGCTTAAGCCAGGTAATAAACAAAAATGGAACACACACACACATAGCAATAAACTTAGCAATAAACCATATCACCCATTATACGTTTTAAGAATGCATCTCATCATTCTTTTTAAGCTGACTCGACCGGAGGTTGGCAGATCCCAAGGAATCCCCGGACTCCGGTGACTCCGAGAACTCCCAGGACTCCGAGGACCCCCTGCAGGACTCCAAGGACTCCGGCTCTGCAACACGATGCAGCATTATTCCAGCACACACTTTGACGGATTTGACACACTACTAGCGAAGTGGTCGTTTCTCACTCCGGACTGTAAGGGCTGGGTCGCGGCTTAGGCGCTCCTCCGGCGGTTTCTGTCTTTCCCTGCGTGGTCGCCGGTGTGGGCGGTGTGGGCCACTCCTTGGAAGGCTGAACATCGAATCAGGATGCGCGATGGTACTGGATTTATCCTGGGTGGAACCACCTCGGACAGGGTAATAAGCAAGCGCGAGCCACGTATGAATTACGACCCTCCCTCGACATAGCTACGAGATTACTGGTCCAAGACGCCGGGAATTTTAGGTCCCACGATTTCGAGGTCGTCCTCGTTGGGGTGACTCGGGTGCCGGTTGATGCCCGGTGCTTCATGTGGGAGAATGACCTCAATGTGTACAGTACGCTTTTTTTCCTGATGATATTACTGTTGATCCACATTACGGTAGTTGTACCGCGTCGTCACTTAGATTCAAATAGACGTCTGAGGGATGCAATTTTTTTCCTAATACTTTGAACGACCACATCCAGTCCAGTACATGACAAGCACGCCATTTCACAGAAAAAGCAGTGGAATTCATGGGCCTGTAGTAATACGAAGATAGAAACGAAATTCAATTATCCATTATAGAAGTATGTAACGAGTGCACCACATAGCGGATACGCTCAGTCCGGTGCAATCACGCACATGATACCCGAGTGAGTTCAAAGAAAATGTTAAGCTCACACCTAATTTCCGATCACACCTACTTTACGATCACACTAACTCTCCGGCAGTCGTCAAGTTCATTTTAAAGCTCTATATCAGCCCGTCCGGATGTGCATCAAAATGATTTATGTACAGACCAAAACCCCCCAGTACTCATACTATTACTGAAGCCCTCCAATTCTGAACACATCAGTCGCTATCGGTGTCCCCGATATTGATGCTCCCCATATTCCTTCCAACATTCGCATCGTAATCTCCCGATCCCGAACCAGAAGCCGCAACCTCTGCGTCAAATTCACACACGTAGTACAGAGATATTCTATAAGTGTAACTGCTGTTACAGGAGACATGGCTACGACTATCAGCACTCACAAAAAGTGATACGTTATATATATTCATGAGTACGTAAGCAACTCAGCAGTAGAGATTATCCTTATGTAAGTGAAAGGTGATAGATCGCTCACCGCGAGGGAGTAATAGTGGACGTCGCTGGAACCTCAGCGGTGAGAACTTCACAGAAACGTTGGAATCCGCCACATACTTGTCCACTACGATGTTGCAATCCGGCACCTGCGACGCCTCATTCCCCTCAGGTGGAAAAGCCATGTCAATTGTTTTCCATCTCATCTTCGTAAGCCACCCTTCCTGTGCCTCCTCCTCCGCCTTCCGCTTCTTCGACTCTCTCTTGAACTCCGTCTCCTTCTCTTGGAGGAAGGTCAACTGTGCTTCGGGTTCGATTGTGTAGAATCCAGCCTCCACGGCCCAGTGATCCACTGCAAAATTCAGAGGTACAGTAAGCCCACGTCGTCGCATGAGATTAAAAAAAAAATCAAGACGGGTTGTGGTTCTGAAGTCGAATAGGTTCAGTAAGGTTTAGGTGTCTCACTTCTCGACTACAATTTCAGGATGAGACAATGACAGGGGAACTCTTGAAAACTCACATTCGGCGTGAACACGGTCGGAGATGTCTACTCCGAGGACATCCTCATCGCTAACAATGTCCTCGAGGTCGCGCTCCACGCCGGCGGATGGGTGGATACTCGTTTCAGTCCTATGCCTGTCGGACGGCTCGTAATCAGAGTCCGATGTGGATCGTCCAACCTGGCGACCACCGACAGGAGAAACTGCTGACGGCCACCCATTAGCAAGTTAAAAAGTGCTTCTATTCGACTAAACACTTAAGTGTTATATCTTCAAATCTACTAACAAGCTAAACCGAGGCTATTTCTGGAGTACATAATAGTACCTGGTCCTGGTGACACGGGGCAGCTGTCCCACTCGTTGCCTCCTTCTACGATTGGTGATCCTTGTGTTGCAATAGGTGGTACTTCCGCGGATTGGACCTCTTCAACCGAGAGTGGAGCTGTACCTGCACGAATTGGACCACACGCCTCGATACATTCTAATGATTGGCAGACGTAGTGGATTCCACCAAGCACAATGTCCTCCAATTGTAGGATTATTTAACTAACACTGGATTGAACATCAGCGTACATAATGGATGACAGGAGACTCACCGTGGTTATTAACTATCTTCTCCGACGAGTCACTCCCAGAGCTTGCAGTATCACTGTCTGCATGCGACGACACTATGTACAAACAGCCAGCATCTATTTCAGTACAGAACAATGTAATTTCATGTCAGAGTAGCGGAGTAGAATTCATATTCAAGGTACTTGAAGGGAAACGGTAGGGGGGCTGACCTCCGATATGAACCACTCGCCCGTACAGTGGTGGGGAGACGACGGTGTCCGGCCTCGTTGGCAAGGCATCCTTCAAGTCGTAGCCGTTGATGAGCCTCATGTTCATCTGCCGAGGATGCCTATTAACCTCCCAGTCATCCGGAGCCCCCTCCAAGTCATTCGCGTTCAGCTCCGACGCCTCAATCCGTGGCCACCAACCGGACTCCCGTCTTGTTTTGCTTCTCAGCTCTTCTAAGGATATGAACGGACGCCCCCCCCGCTGACACTGCTTGGCGGCAAAGGAGGCCCAATCCACTGCGTGCCCGAGCTTCTCTGCAATCAGTCCCCGTGCAAAGGCGAGTCCAATGCAGCGCTGCTTCCCCATTGGGCGCTGGTGGGTAACCTCGTACAGACTCTCAATCCTCTGTATCATTCTCGGACTCTCGCTCGAACCTGGCCGCGCGTACCAGAATTTGCCGTGTTGCTTTGGTCCCCATCGCTTCGCACACTTCTCCTCGTTCACGACTATGTCTGGAAGTGCGTCCCGGTCGCGTCTCGGGGCTCCCGGCAAGTATCCGTAGTTATTCAGTTTCTTGTCCACGAAAAACCATCGTGGCGATCCCCGATGAGGGTTCCGTGGAATGTCATGGCTGTCGATGGCCATGTCTGCGAAGACATACAGAAGACATCATATTGATTAAGTCTTCCATAGCCGAGACAGCAAGGGTTAAATTCTATTCCATTGTAAATAAAAAAAAGGCGCACTAACTACACAACTCCAGCAAAGAGGAACGAGAACCCAACAAATTCGGAGGATGAAATGGTTACGAGTCATTCAAACACACACAATATGGAGGAGAAGGGCGTCTGGACCGTCGACAAGATATGGAGAAGTCAGCATGGTACAAGCACATGGAAATACTATTCGGAACATAATATCATAGATGGAAGCGCGTACCTGGTTCAGTAATGAAGCCCGTGATTCTGCTTCGCACGCACCGGGGAAGGAGTGGATTAGCACACAGACGCCAGAAAGCATCAGTCGACGGGTTCGCACTCTGGAGGCTCCGCCCACCTGTGCGATGGAAGCATTGAGGAGCATCCGCCTCTCCATCTCTCAGGCGACTCGCTTTATTCTGAGGAAATTAGGGTTCTAGAAGACAGCCGACAATTGATTGGGGCTGGTAGTCACCTCACATCTATTGCTCCCTGTCATAATATGATGCTGAAATCCAATGCGTGACGGGTGTGGATACGCCACGATGGTCATTGTGTCACTAACCTGTCAATTCTCCACAACACCTTCCACTCATTGACGATACAGCGAGGCAGACTGCTGCTAATTACAGCCCAGAGGTGACAGAATAATGACATGTGAAACTAGAAGGAGCCGCCTCGCTGATGGGATGCTATGCGTTCTACTCATGTCTACTTCAGTGCCCCATGACGGCATGACCTACGCCTACTTTGATGGAATGGACTCGAAACGGCTGGAACTGACATGCGTATGTACTCGTCCTCTGGATTATGATTGATTAGATGGACTTCCTGAATAGACAAACAGGCTAAGATTTTGTGACAGGTGAAAGAGGCTCCGCCTACTCAGTGTCCGGTGCTGGTGACATGACCGTCCTCCGTCAGAACCTTGGCTCGTACGTGAAGCAAGTTCTGACAAGTCAGTACATGGGACGAGCCTCTGACTCAGTTTGGACGTGTGAACATATTACCTAAGAGGGATGTGGATATACTAAACCGTGGACCTACTGATGCCCCATGGCCAGAGAAGCACACGGTATTTCTCTGAACAGAACCTAGAATATAGAGGTTGCGGAAAAACTTTTGGGGAGTTATTCAGTTACTGACCTCAGAGAGTAACCTCAACTGATCAGTTTGCAGAATGCTGTGAGAGACTGTAATGAAGGATTCATTCGCTGAATTGACGTACCAATGTCTTAGGGAATGCCGTAGTAACACCGAGTTCAAGCTCTGCGTGAAGGGCTGATGGCATTTCAAACTCGTTAGAGTTATGCATCGTCAATCGCATTAGGTACGGGAATCACTGGAACTGCTGCCTCGTCGTTGGGGATGTCGTCCTCTGAATCGGAATGGATGTGGTCCGTTTGCATGTAAGCTGCTTCTTCGTCGACCTCTTCGTGTGCCATGACATGCACCACGTCGGCCTCTAGTACTGGCTGCCTCTGAGGCTCAGCTGCAGCCTCGCCTTGTCCTCTAGCAATGTTAAGCTCGGTGGCAGTGGTCCGACCTGGTGCGCTAAGAGAAGCGTCTGGTAGCCCATCAGTGACCCGCCGTGATCTCGGCTCCTTGTACCTCACAACCTTCCATTCTTCATTGTATGGATCATCGACAAAATAAACCTGTTCGGCATTGGGTAGTCCATAATGACGACTGTGATAAGTGATACGATGCTCATGATGCAATTCAGAGGTTCAGCTTAGACCGGAATGCAAACATTGGGAGACTGTACGAATGAAAGGGAATTGCGTCGATTAACTGACCTGACGGGCATGTGCGGCCATGAGATACGGCTCGACGTCTGCACTCTGTCGAGCAGCGTGTTTTACGAGCCAAAAACCGTCTTGGTCTACTTTGATTGTCGGCTCCCCTGCGAGATCAGGCTTGATCCATGAACACCTCAATACGTTGAACTTCAAATGTCCGTAGTCAACGCGCAGTATGTCCTTAATAATTCCTACATAAAGGAGCTCCGACTCAATTTGGTTCACATCCGACACTGAAGAACGGCAGGTTTGGTTTATGATGGCTGCCACTCCAGCGTCGAAGGTTACGTGTTGTTTCCCGTCCTCTTCGTCAGTTCTGAAGTGGTAGCCGAAAGCCCACATCGAGTTATGATGCTTTACGTACGGAGACGGAAGTCTGGACATAGTCACCAGATCTGGAGAGGGGTTATGACCATCGATTCCCATTTGACGCACTCTCTCTTCGATCCAGTCTGCGAATGGAACGAGTCTCCTTGGATTGCGACCCCTAAGCGATCTTCTTTCCTCTGAGAAAATACTGCAACAGAAACGGCTGTAGAGTTAAACAGTACTCTACGTACTCGTTTTAATAACAGTTAGAGCACTCTTTATTTAGTCACCAATGCGATGACACTGACCCAAACAGTACGCATGAGGGTAGCATACCTATAGAGGTCCTCCGTGTGGACGCAGTGACGCAAAACATGTTCGTGAAGTTTCTTCAATTCAATGTCGTCCCAGAATTGCTCACGACCCTGCCCCTCCATCACCTCCCCTGCGTCCTGTTCGTCTTCTTCCATGTCCCAGAGTAGTCTCGCAACTCCTGGATACATTTGGAAATGCTCTGTGACGAATCCGATGGCTTCCGTATACATATAACCCTGGGCAATGGATCCTTCGGGTCTGGCCTTATTACGCACGAGGCTCTTCAAGTGACCTAAGTACCTTTCCACGCTATACATCCAGCGGGCATGAACGGGCCCGCACCAGTAAAGCTCCCTTGGCAAGTGAAGTACGAGATGGGGCATTATATTCCAATACGCCAGTGGGAAGTATATCTCCAGCAGAGAGCAAGTTTCGGCAATGTAGTTCAATAAGTTCGGGAGCTCACTCACGGTTACTTGTTTCTCGCAAATCTTCTTGAAGCAGTGCCCTAGTCGAATAACAGCTACCCGAGGTCCATCTGCGAGCGACCCTCTCAAGGCGGCAGGTAACACCTCCTCTAGAACAACATGCCAGTCGTGGCTTTTCATGAACTGGAACTTCCCTTTATCC
This sequence comes from Ceratodon purpureus, assembly GCA_014871385.1. Taxonomy (NCBI): domain Eukaryota; kingdom Viridiplantae; phylum Streptophyta; class Bryopsida; order Pseudoditrichales; family Ditrichaceae; genus Ceratodon; species Ceratodon purpureus. The sequence continues at coordinate 10,274,502 of CM026422.1, read as the reverse complement.
AAGTTAACTACCTTCGACAAGTTCGAACAGTGACCAGTCGGTGTTTGAACATTCTTGATCGTCTGTAGGACTCGTCGTTTCTCACCGGGGCTAAGAACGTAGGGTGCCTGCGGCATCAGGTAGCTATCGGTTAACTCATCCCGCACAAGATGCAGACTAGGCATGACCCCTTGATCCTGTAGGTCCTTTCGCACGGCTATCGTGTCTTCTTCACCGAGTAAAAATCCAGTAATTGTAACCGCTATATTCTTTTCCACATGCATGACGTCGAGTGTGTGCCTAACTGGAAGTTCCTATTCACAGCACCATGAAGAAAGTTGTGAGACTTCAGCTGAAAATATAAGAATGGGGGATCAGCAAGCACGACTGACCATTGCACCGAGAAACATAGTCTGCTACATATTCATCTGGTCACACAGTACCAGATCATGCGCAGGTGAGCATCGACATGTGCAATTCATGTCGTCGAACAGCATGATCATATAATCCAATTCCAGCAGTCATTATACGCTATCTAAGAGAACAACATACGCTAAATGAATGGTTAGAAGTCCCGGTGGACAGAGCCTGGTAGTTCGAACCCCATTCACCAGCAAGTTTATCGACACCGAAAAAAAAGGCTGGGCTAAACTTCAATGACATATGTTAAGACAGCTACATCACCCCGACGTCTAGACATAGAGTCCCAAGTGATCATGACATGAAGCCACTGGAGCCACACAATATCGAGACGTCGAAGACAACATGTGCAGACTGTAAACAAGGATCAGGGGCGGCTCAGTGGCACTCTTACCTTCCAGTAAGGAAGCCTATATAGTGAGGAAACTCGCTTGATGCCGTGCCTTCTGACGGGGTCATTTTCCTTCGGTCTTCCATACTCTCTAAGCCACCTGACACGCTCCTCTCCCCTCTGCAATGCTTCACTTCCGGTAACGGGAGTAGGGGCCACTCGGTGCTCCTCATCTATGAAGTTTGAACTGTCGCCCCTGAAGGGATGGTCTGCCCTAACAAGGAACCTGCGGGCACATCCACAGAAGACGTTCTTGTGTAAAACCTTAGAACGCCGTGATCTAAAGCCCTCCCCGCACACTGGGCAGCCAACGAACCCATTGGTTGTGCAACCAGCTAAAACGCCGTAGGCTGGGAAGTCGCCAATTGTCCAGATGATCATCGCCTTCAATATGAAATGAGACGACTCCTTATAACGGGCGACATCCATGCAGTACACCCCTTCTTCCCAAAGATGTAAGAGTTCTTCAATCAGTGGCTCCATATAGATATCGAAGTAATCAGCTGTTACGGATTTAGGACCCGGGATTAGGATCCCCAACATAATAAAATAATTCTTCGTCGTAAGCCACGGTGCAATGTTGTAGTTCATGAGGAGAATAGGCCATATAGAGTAAGTACTCCTCTTGTCTGCGTGGGGGTTGAATCCATCTGTAACAAGAGCCATTCGCACGTTTCTATCGTCATGGCCAAACTCTGCATGAAATCTCTCCGAGATCCACTTCCATTGCGCTGAGTGAGAGACATGAGACATCACACCGTCCGTGACTGCGAGGGTCGCCCACCATGTCATTGCAGCTGCCTGAAGAGCACTTCGAAACATCCGTTTGAGTCGCGGAGTAAGAGGGAAGGCCCTCGTAACCTTGAACGGCACTTCTGATCTCCCTGCTCTTCTTTTTCTCGGAGCCCTGCAATGTGGACAAACACGAGCGTCCTTCAGGTCCTTCCGATACAGGCAACAATTGTTGGGGCAGGAGTCGATTGACTTGTAAGTGTGGCCCAACTTCCTCAAGTACTCGGATGCCTCTCTGTAAGTCTTGGGTAAGGTATTCGGCTTAGGAAGAATGGTAGTGCTTAAGGTCCGGAATAGCTCATCCAGGTAGACGTCGGAACAGCCGTGCAGCTTTCCACTACTTAGAAGCACATACGTCGTTCCCATGCTAGAGTATTCTGATCCTGGGAACAAGGGAGTAGTCGCTGCCTCCTCTAGGGCCGCGATGGAAGCGTCTGTCTCGTCGTCAGAGTCTCCCCACTGGTGCGCCCCCTCGTCTCCAGAGCTATCATCAGAAACGTCGACTGACGGTGCATCGGAGATGTCACGGCCGTCTTCACCTGCTGCATTACCTTCCTCGCGTAAGGGGATTGCCGAGTCACTGCTTCTCTCCGGACTAGGAATCCCCCCACCCCGACCTGCTCCTACGGGTGATGCTCTGTTCTCCTGCCCTAAGTCGTCGCTGACTCCATTCGGAAATCTCTGTTGGTGCGGATCTCCTCTCGGATGCTCTCCAGCATGAACCTGGTCCACCATCACCTCTTCATGAATTCTGTCCACGATATCATGAGCTTCGACTACCATCTGCGTCACATCAATCCCCGGGTCTAAATCCCTCCGCCGTAGTGCGTTTGGACGCATTCTCGCCTGCGCTCCATAGTACCACGTAATGTGGTCCTCCCACTCGACGTCGGAGTCGTCGTCCTCGTATCCCTGGTACAACAGAACATCTTCGACTGTTAGGCAGGAGGTGCTTCATGACATGCGATATCCCAATTCATAGCATCAACCAATCGGTATTGTGTTCTTCTACTGTGCATGGAAGGTGAAGGCTCTAAGTGAATTTTCAGAATTCGAGTTCCTGAGTTGTCGTGGTTAATCTTACATATGAGCACCACATCAACACACGAAGGAAAATATGAGACATACCTCTGTCCTTCCATAGAACCACACATGCCTTCCATTATCCCTCAGGCATCTCCGGTATGAGTCGAGAGTGAGTTCCGCCTCCCGCATGTGGATTTGACATGGACATGGCAGTTTCGTCCAACTCATCCGCCTCGCGTACGCCAACTCCCGCCTGAGTAATTTCGCTCTCCGAGACAGGATGCGAGCCTCCCCCGGTGGATTCCTTCGAATGCCCTCTTCCATTCTAAGAACATGAAGAACGACGACAGCGGTTCTTCAGACTCACGCACTGTCAATGAACAGCCATGTACATCACGGTAACTACGTAATTAAGCACTTTCTACCCACCGAAAACTCCTTAATCACAATTGGTGCCCAACGGGTCAAGGAATGGCAGCATACCTAAATGCTTCACCTCGCAAACCCAACAAATGTAAGCGTCTGAGCGAAATCCCCTTTTCTGTGCAGAACTATTCTGACCAGCATTGGTCCTATCCAAGGCGATACACCTCCTCCAAGCCGTCGAATTCAATCCGAACCAAGTCCGCTGGAAAATCAGAGCTAGAGACTTCTGCAGAAGGCTCTTCGTATTCTTCGGGACGTGTACTACCTTCCGACGGATTGTATTCCTGCGTAGGGAGTAGTAAAAGACACTTGCAGAATAGAGAGGCCGACGTCGCCAATGACGAGAGTGTATTGCACCTGCAACGCAACCACTTCACCCGCATCGCTCCATCCAAGGTGAAATACTTTCCCCACATTTTCCCGAGAGCGCAGTTGCATTTCGGATTATTAAACCACCTAAGTTTCCTACACGAACTGCAATCGCAGAACTCAATGCAGACGTGACGAGGACCGAGCACTCCTAACTCATACACCCGGATTGCGCTCTCTAACAGACTTGGTGCCCCACCAAATCGGTCAACGCGTAACGAATCTGTTCCGTAATCAGAGCTATATTCCAAATCCTCTCGATGCATCCTCTCAGTACTCTCTATCCACTTCAACCACACCACGATCAGAGTAAGCACCTCAGAAATTGTCCGTTACTCTGTAAACCCTAATTAGGAGTGTTGGGTGTGCGTCTGCAGTACACTCTTCCGGAACGCAACAGCGCAACAAGGAAAGCAGAGTACATCGGTGAGCGGGAACGCATGTGCTCTCTTGAAGGGAACGTCCCCACCTGAACAGCGTTGCAATAGAAATATTCTATGTCTTCCCATGCACCTATAGACCATTCCAAACCTCCCGTAGTGCGTAACCAGAGTACCTTAGTCTCTTGGTGCCATCGTCCGAGGATGACCTTCAGCGACGAGGCTCCTTCAATCCCCGACCCTCGGCCCATCCAACCAATGATAGGCGCCGTCATCTGAGGGATTCTCGCGAAAGCTGCTTTTGATCTATATTATCTATTTCTAAGTGGGGAAGTTCGGTTTGTACCTGGTCGGCCTTGTCAGGTAAACAACCGGGTATATTGGTTAGTTTCTAGTAATCATCGACACGGCGTCACTTCGGAAACCCATCCACGACGTCCATGAGTGAGGACTTCCACCATTAAACCTAGGATAGCTATGATGCTGAAGATACCTCCTCTGAGACGGAGTTCCCACTCTCCACCACATGCACCACGATGGCGGACAGTATGGTGATATTTAGCATACCGTCCCGTTTTTATCTGATTTGCAGACCAGCAGCAGTAATGGTTCAGAGCGCCGTGATCGGGAGAGTTGTGGGCGCTCTTGTCTTACTCATCGGGGGGGATTTCCACTTTCTTGCAAGGCTCTAGGGTTTAGGGATGAGATGTCGTCGCCCATGGCTCACGTCGACGGCGGCTGCCCCTGGGGTTCTCAACTGTGTCACAATGTTATTGAGAGACATTTAATCGGCCTCTGTCAATCGCATTGCTGCGCTCTCTTCCAACCTCAGGTCCACTCCCTAACCCAATGTTCGTTGTCTGCACTCGTTTGTTTCGTTAGATTCTCTGTTTCTTTTTGGACACTGTTCCATCTGTTAAGTCGCGCACGGAGATCCCCAACCCGCCGTTTAATGGCGATGGACTCACGAGTACCGTCACCGAGCCGCATGTCCGCAAGAAGGATTGCCGAAGGACCGGGAGGCTTACACCACACCATGTTAGATGTAGTCGAGTTAGCCATCTTCCGCTTGGACAGGTACCTGAAGAGACATCGCATGCCGGTGAAACCGTGGGTGATGGATTGGAAGCGCCCTCGTAGTGGCCCAGAGTCGGATTGCGATCCCGCTCATGTCCCCGCGGAGACTTTCTTGGACTCCCTGCCCCGAGAGATAGTGAAGGACAAAATATGGCCATTGCTAATGAATGGAGAAACACCAGTCGATAAATTCAGAATGTTGTGTCATATTAGATGCGTGTGCGTCGGGTGGATGGTATACGCTGAAGGTAGCAAGGAGTGGCCTTTAGGATTAGAAGCGTGGATTCAGGGTGATCATCGGGTTGTTGCCGCAACAGGGGAAAATCCGTTCCATGACACAGACTCCGAATCCGACCCGGACTGGGCTAACGCAGATTGGGACTGGGACGAAGAGAGGTCCACAAGCGGCACTGACGATGAGGAATAGATACACATTCTGTAGAATGAGAGGCAAGAGCGGCTGCGGCTAACGTCATTGTCGTAATCATCTTAGTGGATTTCGGAGTTTGATCCTGTCCTCCTCCCTGTACCGGGTTATGCCCATTGTATTTCGATAATCATATGTCGCACTGCATAGTGTGACACTTCCACCGATATTGGCTCATTGTCACGTTGTATATGTTCTATACTTTTCTGTTGTGGAATTCCTCATTTTTCGTTTCCACTTTCTATTTCACGTGTCATTGAATTAACCTTGTACAGTGGGGTTTGTTATGGCTAACAGAATTTTATCCCGGTGTTATCATCCTCTGGTGGAGCTCAACATTTCGGACCTCCACATCTTTCCCAGAAAATGACGTCCACTTCCTCCGGTCAATCGAACATCCCGACACAGGTAACACACTTACGCATTAGTATATCAGATCCGTCCTAAGTTCATTTTTCTCAGTCCGTGGTGGATAAGCACGTCGCAGCTGCATTTACATTTTTATATACCTGATTCTAAAACAATGTTATCGGGGTCTTGAACTTGAAGAGTACATCCTCGGGACAGATGCCAGTGAACTCAAATTACCCTCAACGACCTCCGTACTTGCACCCGTGGGCGTCGCAGATGATGTACTCCGGGGCAGTTCCTCCTTCGATTGACTCTTCTTCGCAGTTGCAATATCTTTACCAAGGATGTCAGCATCCATCACTCCAGAACAATTCAGTTCCCGTGCCTCACGTCCGCAACTCCATGTCCCAATTTGCTCCCACGGGCGCCATGGAGAATTACCGACGACTATCGCTAAGTCACAGTCGCGCTATTCAGCAGAACTCCAGTCAATCACATTCTCTAAGCTCTCCTATTTCCAGCCAGCTGCCGAGGTCCCGTGGCGGAGATGGGAGTGCGAGCAAAGACACCGCTAGTGGAAGTAAGGGCCAGGGTAGCGGTCACACAGCTCGCACTGAGGGATCCGACTCCAGGATGCATAACAGCAATCACTCCGACCTTCCGCCAATACCGCAAGCCCCATATCTCCCAGGCAGTACCGTCCCTTGGCCTGGATGGCGTGGTGCCTCAGTGCTATCTCCATTCGACTTCCCACCTCCGGACATGACCTCCCCAAATGTTAGCCAGCAGCAGGTGGTGTTCGAAGCATTGCCCATCGTACCTCACAATCCAGTGGACGTGACGAGAGAGGAGGACCAGGGCATTCGGTACGAAGAATCCAAGAGGACAGCTCAGAGAAGAGCTCAACGAGCCCGGAAAGCTTCTTTTATAGAGAAATCTCAGCAGTGGCCCATGACGATCCAATGCACTGCAGAGGGAGGAATTCCGAAGGACGTCCGACCATTCGTCCACCGGCAATTCAGGGCATCTGCCCGAAGGTTTCTGAAAATGTCCACTATACATTTCAGAGACCATCCGGACTCTGACATCAAAGTGGTAGTAGAAGACATCGATCGCAGATTTGTATTCAACCCACCCTTGCGAGCGGGATATATCATGTGGTTTATAGAAAACTCCTTACGTACATCACGGTATTTATGGCGTAAACATTGGGTTAAAACAGGACGCGGGGAGAAGCATAAGTGGTGTCCCCAGAAGTATTTTCCAGCCCTTGTTAAGTATTGGAAATCTGCCGAGGCCGAGGAAGAGAGTAAGCGCATGAAGGAGGCCCGTAACGCAGCGAAAGAGAAGAAGAGACTACTCCTCGAGAGGAAGGACCACAGTAATATTGCAATTGACGATGCGTGGGATGTAAGAGTATTTTCTAACCCTCATTTACTGGTGAACTTTCATTGAAGTTTGGTAGAGACTTCGTTCTTCAATGCTTTGCACAGATGTCTTTGATTTCAGTAATGGACATCTTCTGCTTGAAATCCCGTGATGATTGGAAAAAGATGGACAGTAATGTCTTGGCCGCGTGTTGTTCCTCCATCGAAACACCTATTCATCAGAGAGAATCCCCACCTTTTTTTGCCTCACCTCCACTTCCGAGTTGGAGAGCAGCCTACTCTGCAGTTACTCCTATATGTTTCACCTGTTCTCCCCGCGTCCACGCTAACCTCCTCTCTCACCCTATTGTTTTTCATCCCCACAGTGAACCTCTCTCCTCGTTATCCCACCTCACCGACTGGTATTCCCCACTTATTTTCAATTTTAAATAGTGACAAGGCAGAGTAGAGTTGCACAGTTCAGCTCGTAAGTCAGTGAAGTTTTTTCCATTTTTTTCCCCTTAACCATGGGAGATTCTTCTCTCGGACGAAGAGGGAGTTTGCACGTGGAGGGGATCATGCACGCACAATCTGAGGATAGTAACGACGAATCTTTCATTTTCTGAATGAGGATCTTCCATGGGTTCACTGGAGCTTTAAGGCCGCGAATTTCTACATTCAGTACTTATGATATTTCGAATATAAATTACCTGACCACCGCGAGAGCTTGTGCAGCCCCTCGTCGATGAAGATGATGAAAACTTAATTTGGGACGACAGCGACTACAGCGAGAACTCGATCCCCTGCGTGGACTTGACAGACTCGATCGGAAGAGACGATCCTGAATTCAATGTAAGACCATTTTTTTATCCATTGATTGTGAAATACATTCTCCCGTCGAGTTAGAACTCAGCGGCCGTTCTAGAACGCAAAATTAAGTGAAGTACATGTTTTCGCTTTTGGTCGTTGCAGAGGGGTGGTTCCAGTACACCTGCTTCCAAAGAGGGAGACTCTTCATGTCAGGTAACAATGCGCCAAAAATTTGATGTTGTAAGAAGTCATGTAATCAGTAAATTGAGATTCGGTACACCTGTTTTCACAGTAGTGACGGCGGCAAACTTAGCCACTGAGTCGATCCGTCAGGTTTGTAATAAAACGCAAGCTCTGATTGGGAGTATGTATTTCCTCTGACACTTGCACGAGCAGGACAACCCGGAAGAGAGAGGCACTCCCAGCCACGTTCTTGGTAATCTGCCCAGGGTTCCTAGGAACGACAGTGCAGCGAGATCAATCGGCAGAGAGCTAACGGCTCTAAAGAAATCAGTGGACGGTATCTTGTCTTGGCGCGAGGGCGTCGACGCGCACATGTCGCAGTACAAGGTGGACATGGCAACCGTGAACCAGAAATTAGATCTGCTCATCAATGCCGTCATGCCCACGGGAGTCGGCCAGCGATGGGGTGGAGCACAACAAAATTTCCCCTTAGGAGACGTAGGAACTCATCCAGTCGACAACAATGAAGATGTCGCAGTGAACCCTGGTGTAGTCAACGTCACATCGATTCCCGGAGCAAGTGATCCGTCAGGGACGGCCTCCGGTATGACAGATGAATTAAGCACACGCACAAGATTATTTACCGAACCAGGTGTGCGCCTCTCACGCATCTTTCTGAAGTAGGTCTATTTATTGGGGAATTTTTTTTGTTATTCACAGCGCTTTTCAATGCTCGACTGAATTGCCAATAACCGTGGGTACCACGGAGCGACGAGGTCTTCATTCGATCCTTGTCTTCACTAACACTCGATGTTCGTATGTACGCAGTGGAGGGTCCCGCTGAGTCTGAAGATCGCAGAACCCGGAACAGTGACCCCAGAGCAAGTTCATTCGACCCCCTTACGTCCAGTCACCCGACAAATAGCTCACACCATACAGTATCAAATCCGACAAACGCTCCGCCAGTTCAGAAGTTGGGACCCGATGCTGGCCTGCAAGCTGCGTTCGGGTTGACATCCGCGGAGACCGAGTTGCTGACAAGGAAGCGTCTTCCGGAAAGAGGTAATACGAGTGGCATCCTTACTGCAGTCTTACCGTGTTCATCTTTCTAAACAACATAGGGAATTATTTAACGATACATGCGGCATCTATGTCGTTTCAGTGTTGGATGCAACCCAGTTGCCGGACGAAGAAGATAACCCTAAACCGGCGAAAAGGGGACGAGTTCCTCGAAATAAGGCAACAGTCTTCCCTGCAGCGTTACCTGCGGAGGAGCCATCGCCATCAGTTCAAGGCTCAGTGACTGTGCAACGGCCTAAGCGAGTGAGGAAGAGACCATCCAAGTTCATCGACCACGTCCCACCGTCAGAGAACAAGCCGAGGGCTGAGATGGTGAGTGACACAGGAAACTTAACAGGACAACCAACTCTTCATGGAAATGCAAACATGTCTACATAGATGTAACTGCTCTAAAGAACATGTGTGGCCTCACGTGCAGTCTGACCCTCTAACCCCCAAGAAGGCAGTCTGGGTACTACATCCGGAGCATCCCAACAAGACAATAGCGTTGGGAAGGTGCGGTCCTCACTGGCGATCGTACAAGAAAAAGGACGTCCCCAACGTGAAGGGCGTCCTCTGGGTACACGGAATGCAGCAGGTAACGATTGAACATGTGTACCCAGAGTTTGCGACAGCGGAGGTTCTCTACCCAGATCATCAACGAGAGGGGATTAAGAACATTGGTGATGCGCTTAAAGGGGACTTCTCGGAAGACGCCACCATAGTGTGGCAGAGCAGATATCTCAATTACGTGGAGGTCAGCAAGTTGAACTGAAAGGTTTGTTTTCTAACGTTGCATCATATGGTATTACATAATGTATGGTGCAGAGAATATTCATTTCCTTCGAAGTCACAATTCGGTCTTTAATTCATGAGCGGCGTAAGCCTTCCGGATCCGAGTTCTAACAACTGATATGGGGCTCGTAACGTACCGTGCAGCTCAGGTCGCTTGACAAGGCAGCTGGATTGTGAGATTTGCAGGCCGAGCTGTTCTGAACAGTTGGCAGTGAGTAGCCATTGCGTCGCAGCACATTTCTAGTTGAGCCGAATCTGAAGGAAACGATACACCGCCACAATAGACGCAGAGTGGGCATGTGACATGAGGAGTCCGTGAAGTTCGTAACGGGTACTTGCTGTCGCCGAGCTGCATTGTAAGTTTTTAACCTCTCTCAGGGGTAGACGGAATACGTGTTTGCAACGCCCATGTAGGTTTCTCCGCAGTATGTAGTTAGTGTGTGAACGGTGTTTTGAATCGAAGCGACGGGGAACGAAATTACAGGAGTTTAGGGTCGGATGAAGTGTTAGCCGACAGTGTTTCTATATGAATTTAAACTGCAGGGCTCAAGTGAACCTGTCTCCTTCATTTTCCATACATTTTTGGGGAAAAGAGTGTGTAATGAAAACCGCTGAAACAAAGAGTACTCCGTGCAAGGTTTGTTTCCTGTAATGCTGGGGTTAATTGATATTGGAATCATGTGGACGCACAGGATATGCCGCTCTTTCATGTCGTTCGTCATCACTGCAAATGTGCTGAATGTGTAATAGGAAGTTTAATGTATTAATCCCGTGGAAAATACACTTCGGCACACTCATGTACGTCCTCCTGTTTATCAAACCGCATAAACAAGGTCATCCACATTGACCGGCAACATATGTTTGAGCTCTCACACAAATAAACCGTAAACAGGGCCATTGAACCCTGGAACTGTCCGACTGATATCCGCCTCACCGGACCTAATAACCGCCTCCATACCCGACCATAACCTAATCCCAAACGTACAGAATACCCGGCAGATGACCGCACACACATCCAGACCAATATCCGGATCATTATGTCATTCATAACCTGTCTATACCCGGGCATGTAACGAAGGTCATATCCATATTGATACCTCAATGTTACCCTCCATCATAACCGCCTATTACCCGGCAATATCCCACCGCACAATGTTCAACATGTCTTAACCTGGATTGTGCCACGTGTGGGAACAAGCGTAGCCCGATCATTCCGGAAATCAAGGGGATGGTACCGAAATGGGCTTCTGAAGGCAGGTCCCAAGATCCTCCCCGCAATGTATCGGACGGTCCCCGCGGGCTGGGACCTCGGAGGAAATTTACCGGATTCTTTCACCCAGCTCTGCTATCCTCATCGCTGACGAGGCAAGTCCACGGTGTACGAATGCATCCACGCTGGAATGCTCTCCGCAGAGCCTTCGAAACAGGTACATCGCAGAGCGCAGGGTGCTCCCGGGGTTCGCGATCACGGGGTCCCACTCCTTGGAGTTTTGTGACGCCCAGCACTGACCAGCTCTCTCTCTCCCCCGCAGTTCGCGTATCTCTTCGGAGAGTCCTCTTTCCGTCGCCTCAGTCGCTTTTATGCTAATTTTGACAGTGAGAAAAGACCAGTATGCTAGTAGTGACAATTGTGGTCAATTGCATCAGGTACTTCCTCTCAACTTCTCTGGAGCTGCCACCATAGCCAGATGCTCTGAAAGAATGATTACTAGTCTCCCAGTACTACCAGCTGCAATTTTTCTAATGCAATATTTCTTATGCAATATCCTCACTTCTTCGCCCTGGGAGCCGAACTACTTGTTGTCCACTATTTTTGATCTTCATCATGATGAGGGAAAATCTGACAGTGTTTTGGTTAATCAGGAAAACACCTTCATCAACAGGTTAACTACTCCTCCGGGAGCTTGCTTGCCGAGATGAGAGCGGAAGCAGGCCTCCTCTGGCTCCATTGAGAAGATTTAATCAGGTGAGATATTGCAATATAGTTTTAGTATATGAAGCATGATGATTACAGCGGTAAAGTTACACTGGGAATTTCTCAAGATAACCACAGTTTTAACTTAATTTATAAAAGGATTTGTGCACTTCTGCATTCATAACATTTCTTCGTTTGTGATTACAATTTAAGTTAGGTGATAGCCTTTTTGGTGGTCATGTAAATACGTGATGAAAGCGATATCATTGTGGTCTGAGAAGTAAAATACCAAGTCTTTCCCAGTCAAAGGAAATGTTTTCTGAGTCAGCGAAGTGGGTGGTGCTTCCGCTTTGAGATGACGGCCTGCCTTCAGCAGTGGAAAAATGCTCGCAATGACCATGACAAGTGACCAAGGTCATTACCATTTTGACAAGATTTTTCACAATTTGTGCTGCACCGAGTTATTGTTTCTAGGAAGAATATGCTGCAAATTCATCAAGTGGGTGGTGCTTCCCCTTTGAGATGACGGCCTGCCTTCACTAGTGGAAAAAATGCCCGCAATGATCAGGACAAGTGACTAGGATCATGACCATTTTGACAAGATTTTTCACAATTTATGCCGCACCGAGTTATTGTTTTCATGAAGAACATACTGCAAATTTGTCACAACAACTACGTGTGACTTCCAACAAGTACTCATTTCTGCGCTTTTTCTTTTTATTTCAAAGTTGAAGTGACTTGCTACCATTGATTTAAGATTGATGCAAGTATGGCTACATATAGGTCTTGTTATGATTAAATAATTTGAAATGATGGAATTAAGTAAAAGGAGGTGTTGTGATTTAGTGAAGGGATGTTTTGAGAAAAATATAGTTATTGAAATCACTAAGTATTTCTGTAGGTGGAAAATGTAATTGTGGTATAATTATTAATTGACCATAATTCAAGTCTTTTGATGATAAAAAGCTAAAGGTTTCTAATAAAGTAGTCAAAATAATCCAAGCTTCATCACTAAGATGCAATTACTAATAGTAAACACAAGTGTTTGGTCTATTTTCATTGAAATATTTGAGTTTTGGTCGTATAATTGTCTACAAATTACCTTCATACAGATTTTTTGAAAATGATTAATGATTACACCATTAGACTTCTTATATAATATTTATTCATATTAATTAGAATTTTTTTTATCTACTTTCACTATTGAATTCTAACACCTACCAAATGGTTGATTACAAATAAAAAATTGTATTTATGAAAAAGAATTGTCTTTGCAGGCATTAAACAAATAAAATTTGAGAAATTATGACAAGGAATGAAAAACAATATTTTCAAATGAAATAAGATTTTTGAATGATACATTCAAAGGACAATATGTGATTATACAACATTTTTTTAGATTTTTTGAACTTTATTTATAGTTGTAGATCCATGATTTTTTATTATTAAGCAAGAAATAAGAAATGATAAATCTAATAAATGTAAAGATGGAACAATTTAGTCTGACAACATATAAATATTTACAAAAGTTATTGGTGAAAGTAATTTTGTCACAATGATTATAAATAATAATAAAATTTTAATTAAACTTTTCTATGAATTTGGATTACTAAGGAATTGCCATGGTTGTCCACAACATCAAAATGACATATGGGATTTTAATATACAATTGATCAATTGACGGTATTCAATTAATATAGATGTGATGTCTTACTAATTTTTGTTTAGAGCTGTACAAATAGACCATCCTATTACAGTACTCTAGTATATCAACCTAAACTTTTTTCCTTGTATTACGTCCTCACTAATATTGTTTAAGAAAATTGGGCCATATAATTTTCAATTTTTTTCTTTAAATGTTAATTAATTAATATTTATTAAAAATCCAACTTTATTATGATATAGGCATGCTTAATGTGTTCTTAACTTTGATTGTGAGGCATAGTAGATTAAAGACATGTTTATCTCTATCTAAACATTAAAGAATCATTGAGGCATAAGCAAGGGTATGAATTTCACATTTTGGATTAAATTAAAACCCACAAGGTCAATGTGTTAGCAATTTCACATAGTGCATCAACAAAATCTAAATTACATTTTATCATTTATTGGCAGCGCCGTAAAGAATTCTATAGAATTGCAATTGATTGTAGACATAGTTAAGAGTTTAATTTCTTTATCTATAAATAAATAAAATTTAAGTCGTGTGCACTATATAAAAATGAAATCCATCATTTGTTTAGAATGAAACTTGTTTCACTTTCTGCAGTTAAATGATAAATTCTATTAAAATTTCAACTGTAGGATCTTATAACTAACTCATCATAAAACTATTCTTCAAATTCTTAGAGTCAAAAACAAAACCAATTACAAGATCACGATGTTTAAACTTCTAAGACAAGTTATTTCCAATCCTTCAAAAAACTAAAATCTTGTCTTCAACAAATTTTCAGAAAATACGCTTTAAAATTTTAGAATGGGAAATGGCATATTCTGTTTAGAGAATGACTTAAGATTCTTCACAAAAAAATTCAAAACATTAAATCTTGATTTTCATTTTCAAATGATAAATAATAAGAATAAGATGTAGAATAGAGAGAAAAACTAAACTACTAATTTTGTCCACATAAAATTAGATATCAATTGTCAATTCCAACGGTGAAATTGATGTAACAAGTAACCAAAAACTTTTCCATTTTTCAATTTTGGAAAATTGCTAAAATCAAGTTCAAAATCAACAGTTGAAGTTACTTTTGATGAAGAATTGACGAAACTACCCGCATAATATGACTGCTCATATCTCTTACCTCACTTATTGGATTGGAATGGCTCAAAGCTTCCTATGTGCATATAAATCAGTAGAAATTGATGATATTTTAATTTATTTATTTTAAAAATATTTGAGTTTTTTTATGCTACCCGCGTTGAGATTTTGAACCTTCAATCCTTCATAACTTTTGGATTACATATCAGAATCTTATGAAACAAAGCTTAACATGTAAGTAATGACTAAAGAATCTACATACAAAAATCAAAACTTAATGATTATTTTTGACGCCGTAGCAGCCTGCCCAAAATAGGCTGGGACCATATTTTGGTCGCCAGTGCATTTAGGGGTTAAAAAGAGCCATTTTATCCTTTGCCTGGAATGAAAGTGATTGCAGTTTTTGTAGAAAACATAATAGTTGTGTATTAGGTCCAATAGGAATGTGATTGATTGTAAGCACAAGATTAAAAAGAGTCATTTTAACTTTTGGAGAGATTATGACAGCTAAGCATCAAGTGCAATTTGAATGCAGTTGATTGTCTAGAATGGATAATAAAGAGCCATTTTATCCTTTGCAGAGCCATTTACCATTTATCTTCTGCAGAGAAAATGATAGTTGTGCACTAAGTTGATTGTCTAGAATGGATAATAAAGAGCCATTTTATCCTTTGCAGAGCCATTTATCTTTTTGCAGAGAAGATGACAGTTGTGCACTAGGTCTAGTTCAAATTCAATTGATTGTTTAGGTTTCATAATAAAGAGCCATTTTATACTTTGCAGAGAACATGACTATTGTGCATCAAGTCCAATCCAAATGTGATTGATTGTTTAGCTTGGATAATAAAGAGCAATCTTATCCTTTGCAGAGAATATGACAGTTGTGCACCAAGTCCAGTTTGAATGTGATTGATTGTTTGGGTTGGATAATAAAGAGCAATCTTATCCTTTGCATAGACATTTTTTCCATCGAAGAAAAGATGACAGTTGTGCACCAAATCCAATTGGAATGCGATTGATTGTATGAGATGGATAAAAAAAAGCCTTTTTATCCTTTGTTGAAAACATGACATGACAGTTGTGGACTAAGTTCAATTGGAATGCGATTGATTGTCTGGGCTGAATGAAATAGAGTTGTTTTATCCTTTGTTGAGAACATGATATGACAGTTGTGGACTAAGTTCAATTGGAATGCGATTGATTGTCTGGGCTGAATGAAATAGAGTTGTTTTATCCTTTGTTGAGAACATGACATGACAGTTGTGGACTAAGTTCAATTGGAATGCGATTGATTGTCTGGGCTGAATGAAATAGAGTCGTTTATCCTTTGTTGAGAACATGACATGACAGTTGTGGACTAAGTTCAATTGGAATGCGATTGATTGTCTGGGGTGAATGAAATAGAGTCATTTTATCCTCTGTAGATAACATGACATGATAGCTGGATGAAAAAGAGCCGTTTTATCCTCTAGAGAACATGACAATGACATGACAGTTATGCACTAAGTTCAATTGGAATGCGATTGGTTGTCTCGGCTCAATGAAAAAAAGTTGTTTTTTCCTGTGTAAAGAATATGACATGACTGTTGTGCACTAAGTTCAATTGGAATGCAACTGATTGTTTGAGCTGGATAAAAAAGAGTCATTTTATCCTTTATTGAGAACATGACAGGATAGTTGTGCACTAAGTTCAATTGGAATGCAGAGAAAATGTATGTGATTCGAATCTAAAAATATCCATGTGTCACTAAGAATGAAATGATTGCATTATTTAAAAAAAAAAATTCATCCCTTATAAAAAATATGACTAAGATTGTACATTGGAAAAATGGGAATAAAGTACATCATGAAGCTAAGCATTTTATTTTTGTATTATATAAAATTTAGCTACATCAATTTTAGGAGGAGAGTATAAGTCAGGTGCAATATTAAAAGCAAAGTCCATCCTTTATTTGGAATGAGATTGACCACTCTGTTGATAATAGTTTGAATGCTACAATTTATAAAATAAATAAAATAAATAAATAAAAATGGAAAAAATAACCTTGTTGTAATTATTGTTCTATGACTTTTTGATTGATAGTAAAGAGAAATGTTAGGGGTATTATATATCAGATGACCCTGGCATTCTCAGAGGATTGGACTAAATGAATGAATATTCTTTGAGAACCATGTCTCACAATTTTCTAGAAGACAGCATACAATTGTAGCACAATGATAAGCATTCACTCATGACCATTCTCTGAGGAGTTCTTTCAAAAATTTACAGCTCCTATTCCATGAGATACTGGGAGAAGGAAAATGGTACAATAAAATGCACTTTCACTCAGCACATGTTACATACAAGGGGAGTGGGAATGAAGCCAGGGATATGAGGATTAGTTCTGAATGCAACTGATTCTTGGAGAACGGTCCACAAGCTGCCCTGACACCAAGCTATTGGATTCGAGCCTTGCCTCAGATATGACAAACCTGAAAGGGTATTATTAATTTTTATGTTGACCTGTATGCCTAGAATTATAAAGAGCAGAATCACAAATTTGATGACTTATTGGAAAGACACAAATACAGTAACGCCAAGGCTCAATTTTGGTTTATGATTCTATGGTAGTAAAACAAAATTTGTTGGTAGGAATCCTCTACAAGCGCTGGCATGGCCATAGAGCTTTCCCGTTATAAATAGCTGAGGGAATGAGTTATTTCCCAGGCATCCAAAGCCAGCCTCAAGGGTTAACTTCTTTTGATCTCAGAGCTCTTGGACTCACGTCCAGACTTAGGTCAAGATGTAAAAAAATGCCATCCTTTTGCAGGGATAAAATAGAATCGATGCTCTTGAATCACTTGCTCAAGGATTAACCTTCCACAACGCAATGGACAGTGTTCACATAACGTGGAGAACGGGGTCTTTCAAGTAACTGCAGAAGTGATAACTATCCAATGCCGAAGTTGGGAAGTGAAAATATCCCGGGTCAAAAACTTCTGATACCCCAACTCCGCTGTTTTTGAACTATAGGTGATGCAGTAATGAAGTTCGGGGCTAGAATCCAGGACAATACTCTTAGCAACTTGGGTCATACCACTGTCGAGTCAACATGACAACCAAAACGAATCAATCGAGGGAAGTCATTAAAGACAGACAAGAACTCCCTTCCACAATACTGTAGTGCAAGTGGCTCGCAGTTTAGAGGTCTACTTTGAATTCAACAATGATAAACCAAAAAAGAGTGGACGAAAGTCAGGCAATGATCGATGACGAGAATGGCACAAATTCCCGGAAAAATACTGTCTACACAGTGGCTCCCTGAAGACATAATCACTGCGCGGAATAATCCTAGTAGAGGCCAGCCCGTTATCTATACAGGGAGACCCACAACTAGGTTGTGCCAATAAACCAACCTCCCATATGAAGTCTCTTGCTCCCCACTTCTCGGCGGTGCAGATTTCCACTCCCCAAGTAGCAAACCCTAACTTATCTTCACCATGGCATCTCACTTTCAGGTCACTTGGGCTGATTCTCCAGCAAACTCAGAAAGTGCTCAGAAGTTTGTAGGCCCAATTGTGAGCTCCTTGATGTTGCTTTTGTGAAGGAGTAGAATCTCTAACACTACAAACCCTAATCCTTGATGCAAGTCTCATTGGGTGCTTACTAATGCATAGTTTCTTGGCATGATCCGCCTGTGCATCACGGTCCCTACATAGATAACGGGCTGGCTCCCAATGCCATACGGGTCACGATTACGGGATTGCCGTAGACACTGTGGCTCATGAAACAAATAATCTGTTGAGGTTTTCAAGGCAACTTGCAGGAGCATGTCATTTGAGCTCAATGTATGAATCCCCTCGTAGACGACACAGGGGTCATATGTACAAAAGAGCCTGGATTTACTTCAAAAATGGAGTTGCGAGCCAGAATGTCATCCTCCACCTAAGAGCATTGACAGATATAATGAAGAAACTCGAAGTGGCTCCAGGCTCTAGCATTGCTCAATGCGGGTCGTTCAAGAACCCAGCATAAGCAAAGAAGTTGACTGTAAATCTTCTAACGATGTTTGCATTCAAGTTCTTACATGGCTGCGCGAACGACCTGATCCTGGATAAGACCGTATGGGGCTTCGACTTCGGCTTCTGCTTCTGTACCGATACCTCACTGGAGACAAGCTTCGACTTCGACTTCTGCTTCGACCACGTCTGCTACGTTGGGCTATGCGACGTGTCTCAGCAAGCTTCTCTTGTCGTTCTTTTTCTTGCTCTCGCCTCTTTCCGGCCTCGGAAACTATATCCTTCTTTATCTGCTTGCTCAGCTGCTTGTTCATGATTCGCTTCAAGCGCTCTTGCGGAGTTTCTGGAGCTTTTGTAGTTGGCTGGGAGGATGTCTTCTGTGCAGCTGAGCCAGGAGTTGCAACCTTGCTCAGCTTTGCATGGGCTGATGAAGAGGACACAGAAGAGACCCTGGATTCTCGTTCTCTCTGTCGGGCGTCCCATTCAGTAGACGTTACTCCCGAAACCGACGGCGTAACGGCAAGTGCTGCTGGATCACTATGTAGAGCTTCCAGAATCCGTCTTGACGGAAGCGTTTGACTGGGAACATCCAGATCATGCGACGAAGGCGATGCAATTGGAGCTGTGCTGCGCCCCGGCTCACCGGCAGTCCCCTCAACCCCAAACTCGGTGATGTACTCGATTGTGGAAGTGGTACCACCCGAACTTTTCCTCTTCCTCCCGCGATGGTCTCGGTCATATGTATCAGAATCTCGGTCTCGGTAATCCATCCTCGACCTCGAATTAGGGGGAGAAAGCGAGAGAGACCTTCCTCTATCCCTTCTCGAAAACGAATGATACGAATCATAAGTGGGACTCTTCCTCAATTCCCTGTAAGGATCATGTTGAACAGACCGAAAATTGTGCTGCCGAGCTGCCTCCTTTTCCCGCTCTCTCTCTTGCTGCGACACCTTCCGACGTTCCTTTCTGCTCAGCTTCCGCATGGCAGGATCTCCTTTCACCAACTCCTTGGCCCGCCCTTCCTCCTCCTTCAACTTCCGATCGAGGCTGAGCAAGGAATTGAACCTCTGCACCCCATAATCCTGCCCAATTGACTCAATCAACTCGTCCTCACTGTCCTCACTGCTACTCCCTTCCTCCTCCTCCACAGCCTCCTCATCGCTATCGCTCTCCCCTAACCCCGCCCCCAACGCCTCCTCCTTCGCCGCCCCTCCACTCGACCCCCCCGCGCCCTCGTACGCAAACCCGACCTGCCCATACGTCGGCTTCGCCACCGCTGCCCGCTGCTTATCCCCTGGAAACGGCGCCGTCGAGCGCGCCTCCAGCTCCTGCTCCACATCCTCCAGCCCCTGCTTATCACTCAACCCCCGCCGCCGCTGCTTAATCAAATCCCTATACCGCTGAAAATTGACCATCACCTCGAGCTCATCCTCCTCCTCCGTCCGCTCCGGCAGCAAATGCTGGTGCGTCGCGGAGCTGTACTCCCGTATCATATCCAGCAACGCCCGCCCGTCGAACCGGTCGATCAAATTATCCTCCTTCCCATTCCACGGAATCAACCCCTGCTGATCCTCCGTCGCCTGATACACCGTCGCGTCATGATGCACCCGGCACCTCGTCCCCACTATCCTCAACGTCTGCTGCGGATCCACCCTCCGCTTAGCCAAGAAGATGGCCCGCTTCTGCGCCCTCCTCCGGGCCGCATCCATAATCTCATGCACCTTCTTCTCCGACCTCCGCGCCTCATGCCACATGATGACCCCCCCTCCCCTCCCCTCCCACCAAATCCCTCCCCCCCAAAACTCTAAATCTCTAACCCTATCCCCCTCACCACCATCTCCACCCCCAAACCCTAATCCCCTCCTCCACCCATAAAAATGACGAATAACAATAGCGTAAGTTGGATATCCCCTTCCTTGTGGTGTGTTGTAGTCAACCGTCCGACCTTGCAGGCGTTGCAGTGAGACGTCGGAGGGGGAGCAGGGAGCGATGTCCGGGGGGTGGGGTGACGTGAGATGCGATGCAGGGTGGGTGGGGGTGGGAGTGAGGAGCCTGGGCTGGCCTCGATTGGGGGTGGTGCGGAGAAGTTGGTGTGGAATTGGTTGCCTGGGGGAACCACAACGTCACGCACGGCAACACAAGGAACGCTCACAAGGCCTTCCTTGGGGAGGAGGCCCGGACGGACGAACGAATGGGTGACGGACGGATAGGGGACGGACGGAGGGGGACGAACGGAGGGGGACGGACGAACGTGGGGGACAGACGAACGGAGATTGAGGACCAGAGGGACGGAGTTTTTTGTGTTGGTGGTTTGGAACTGAACTGGGGCTGCGCTTGTCAGGGGGTTATATTGTGAAAATCAATAACTTTATATTTATAGATAAGGATTTTGTAAAATAATATTCTTTAATTTTTTAAAAGAAATAAATACAAATAAGGTTTTTTTATTAAAAAAAATTGAATTAAAGAATATGTATAGAATAAATCTTGAATAATTTTGAATATTAATGAATATTCTTTTTAAGTTGATGGCTATCAAAAACTACATGGGGTTTTTCAACAAAATACATAATTCATCCCTTATGAACTTGAATTTAAATCTATGGCAAAAGAATAAAGTTTTTCATTTTCACATCTTATAAGTTTATAATTCAACTTATTCTTTCCATACAATTATCTTTTAAATGGATTTAACAACCATGATTTTTAAAATTTTCCTTATGACTCTATGTAGGCAAGTTCAAATTTGAATTTCAATTAATTTTAGATCAATGTTTTTTAGGATTTATTGCTACCTTCTTTCATTGCAGGAATAGAGACCTTATCCATTATAACCTAAAAAGCGTTCAACTTAATTAATATTACTGAGGAAAACATGCAATAAGATTTGCAGATGTGAAATTATTCAATTTGATTTTATAATTGTCCCACTTAAGTAACCATATTCTCAGTACATTAAGCGGCAAGGATGGTAGTTTTTTTGAAACGATGCTAGAAGGTTACACGTGTGTGCTAGGTTCACAACTTCAGTCGAATGCCATCTTCCAAAGTTGCATCACGACCGGAGAATATGGCTGGTTGAGGCTCTGAAACTCCGAATTTGAGATGAGCAGGTTACAGTTCCTGCAAACTGTGCTTGCTCGGACGAGGTTGCGCATTGGCATCCGGGATAGCACTCCCATCATCACATCCTCCGGCAACCTGCTCTAGGACTCCATGTCGACGCGTACTCAATCTCGTGCTCCGACATCCCCATGTCGACGTGAGCTTCGAGCTTCGGTTGAAACAAGAACGACGTCATGAAAACGCCGAAGTTCAAGATTGTGGTGTGCTTCTCATTGTGGGCAAATGTAGCCGCCTGGATGCAAACAGGAGGAGAGACAAGCCTGCATGAGAGCTCAATACTTGCAGACAATTCTTAAGTAGGCCCATTACCTTCTTCAATAGTGATACAGCTCGCACCAACAACATTATGTCCAACATCTCCTCGGATACATTTTTGGTTCAAAATGCCATTAGTGAGAAGATAAAGTACTTCACACTATCAGAATAACGGTGTTTCTACACCAGTGCAGTACACCGGAGTTGGTCTGTAGTGTACTCGCGAAGTGTCTTGGCCAATGAGCATGCGGGTCTATCTTTTTCAATGAACAGTGGTCCCATAAACACTGTGGAGCACATGCGAGCAGGGTTAGGAGCCGTGAGCGGATTGAGAGGAAGCTACAGCAGATGATGAATAGTCGCAAGGATACTGTTCACACTTTTTATGGCCGGAAAAGTAATGGATTTATTTGGCAAGTGGTTCTGAAAACGTCAATGGTGACACGTAAGTTGGTCAGGAGTCGTGGCCCACATTCCACGTGGCTGTCGAGTTGTACCCGGTGCGGGTTGATACCATGTTCTGTGCGTTTCCTATCCACTTTCGATTGAGGTCCGCCTAACGAAGTCGTTCCCCTGTTGACGACCGGGATGAAGCATGTTACGGATTGATGACCGCTAATAGCTACAGGATCGGTGAAGTTAACAAATGGACATGAGAGTGCAGGTTGAAACACATGCACATATTTGCACGGAAAGGCACTTTGAAGACGCACGCACTATACCCTCTGATGAAAACAATTTAACAAACATGTCTGTGTTAGGAGTAACGACGACACATTTCCAAGCGAGACCAAAAAGTGTAGAAAATAGTGCAATTACAAAGTCTTCAGTTGTCTAGAAGTAACTGCCATGAGAAGAAGTTTCGATCGCTCAAAAGCGAGGATCTGGTAGCTGCCGCGACGTGAGAGAATGTAAAACTAAAGAACTGGATCTGTGTCTAGTGTCTTGCATGAAACATCTGATCTATGAGCAGAGAAAGAGTATCGCCTGGTGAGAACTGGGTAAGCTACAGCTGTTTGACGAAGTCCAGGACAGCTTCTAGGTCGGCGAGTTCAGCATCAGTGTTCGAGCAAGATTTCGCGTACTTAGTCTGTGCTTCTGCCACCTTTGTCTTCAAATTAGCAACGAGCGCTGACTGTTTCTTGGCTTTGATTTCCCAGTTGTTTCGGCGCTGCTTTGCAATGTCAACGTTCTGCTGCGTGGAAAGCTCCATAGATTCGCAATTTCGCATGAAGGATTTGCGGCCGGTGACTTGCTCCACGTCCATCAAACTTCCACCGTCCTGACGAGCTGCAATGCAGACTTGGCGGGCGCGTTCGTACTCGTCACATGCACGGCCATGGCTGTCCACTTTCTCGGCCAATTTACGGTTAATGTATTTGAGGCGTTCCTTTTCCTCGGTCAGCTTCACCTGCAAACTTTCAAGCGACTCTTTCTCATCCTGCGAGTCCATGCATAGTTTATTACGCTGCTGATTCACTTCAGTCTCGATAGCTGGACGCAGCTTAGACAGACCTGCGAATGTGGCACTAGTCATCGAATGAAAGGCATTGTCGGCGACGGACATTTTGCCCAGGTCTCGGTGCGTGCTGGGATCCGCCGGCTCATACTTGATGGGGACATCGTCTGGAAGGAAGTTTCGCACAGGAGTTGGAGACCTCCCCGTGCTGTCGTTTTCCACGTTCTGGCGCTGTTAACATGCA
Source organism: Ceratodon purpureus (assembly GCA_014871385.1). Lineage (NCBI taxonomy): Eukaryota > Viridiplantae > Streptophyta > Bryopsida > Pseudoditrichales > Ditrichaceae > Ceratodon > Ceratodon purpureus. Next base: position 10,250,888 of record CM026422.1, on the reverse strand, counting down.
AAATCAAGGTCCTATTTAGCAATAAACGACATTGAGCAACAAACGAGTACAATTGAGCAACAAACGAGTACAATTGAGCAACAAACGAGTACAATTGAGCAACATACGGAGATGCACGAGACGCAGAGTACAATTGAGCAAGGCAGAGTACAGAGGCAGAGGCAGAGTACAATTGAGCAACAAACGGCTCCGACATTGAGCAACAAACGAGATGCACGAGAGAACAGGGGAGGACATAGCCAGATAAAACATACCTCAGTCAAATCGAATGGCAGGACTTTTGGGAGAGGATCCAGCGGTGCCTGAAAAATAAGAAGTAAAGTAATCACAAACATCTGATGAGTATTTGCGTGAAATGACTTCAGACTACTATCCTGCCAAATGGAAAACAATACGGTTGAAAAACAATGCAAACGATAAACATGCAAATGGGGAACAACTCGAATGATACCGTCAATTCTGCAAAGTGAGGCAGCACGCGAGGGATCTTGGAATGCGACTGGTGAGGGTGCGTCGATTTAAACGCAAATTCCGCCCAGTTGATGTCCAACCCCGATGCTTCAGCTACAAGCCCGCGAGCAAAATGGAACGGCATCACTCCGGAGATGGGCCAGATCAATTGGAGGACGCGAGTGTACAGTTCTTTGACATATATCTCATAGGCAGGATTGTCTTGGTTGTCAAAGGTGTGTCCATGGTTTGATTTCGGGCCCCAGAACTCAATGCACTCTGCCTTGCCGGGCAAGAGATCACTCGGGCTCACTGACGGTGTTAGGCCAGTGTTGTTGAGCGCCATGAAGTGCGTGAACCAAAGTATGGAGGCGGGTTCCATCGGAGGGTCCAGTGGTGTCGACATGAGGAGGGAAGACTGCAGGAGCAGATGCGGCGAGGAGGAGTGAGGAATGGCGCAGCAAATGCAACGAGGAGTGAAGAATGGCGTACCAGATGCGGGGTGGAGGAGTGTATGGAAACGAGAATCAATGCAGCAGCAATTGGGAGTGAAGGGCCGGCCCTGGAAATTTAGTCGAAGAGTTAAGGAGAAGATTTGCGGATCCGATCGGGTGTAAGGATTTTCTCACCATGTATTCATGACTTGTGTACTGAATGATGTTCGGGTGCCCACTTTCGCAGATTGTCGCATCAGAATTGGGACAGGGTGTGAGGGTTTGAAGCAATTTTAATCAAGTGGTGGGTTGTGACGGCCGCGGAGTGGACACTATGGAGAAGAAGGCGCAGTCGCTGCACTCTCAGCTGTCAAATCACGTAGCTTTGATCGGGGGCTGTCATGGGACATCTGCTCCTGCCTTTGAGATCCGGGTAAGAGGGGTATAGCGGACGGGTATACGGGTTTTCCGGATGCCGCGCGGATGTTGCGATACCCTGGATGAGAACATGAGGAGAAAGGGGTGAGTCATGGGATGTCGCGATGTACATGACATCTACAGATGTGTAGATTTCCGAAACGAGGCATATTGGCATTGGTAAGAGGGGTATATCAAATAGTTCAGGGTGTAGGTGCGGGTATGTACCTCGGTATTTCCGTGGTCCGGTCAGCGTCAGGTCATGTTAATGCCGGTTCTCGATAAATGACCGGATATCTTGGCGGGTATACGGGGTGTCTGGGTGCTGCGCAGATAATATAATACAGACATGTAAGAACTTCACGAAGGCTGTTATACAAATGCCGATTCTACTTAACATGTGACTGTCACGCAGGAGGAGTGATTGCAGGTAAGCATAACACGACTGCACTTTTGGAATGTATAGTACCGCTAAGATAGAAGATATTTATTGAAAATCTGAAAACAGTTGCGAATGCATTTGGACGAGTCTGGGAGCTAGTGGCAGGGATTTAAAAACGCTACACCTTGAAGACAACGTTTGTCATGATCAGATATGATGCTATAACAGTCTGACTACGGAGAAATAGATCAGGGATAACTAGTTTAGACGAGGGGGAGGAGTTACGGTCCTACAATGTCGTCGGTGTCATCTTCGTACTGGTCGTCTTCGAAGAAGGCGTCGTCTTCCGGCGGCAGCTGCACGGCATCGAGAATTTGAATTGTTGGGAGCGGTACTTGAGCGGTCGCCACCGGCAAGTCATGTCTGTGCTGCGATCGTACAGGCGTGGCATTGGACGTGGGGAAGAGTCCAGCCGTATCAGGTGCGTGACCAATCCCCGCAAACATCGTGTGATCATATTCTCCCACCTCCCTTTTGCTCCGTGGTTCGTGAGACATGACTACTTTCCAATCGCTGTCACGTCCATCATCCATAAAGAAAACCTGAGATACGTGCCTTGGAAACACGTAGGGGTTGTGTTGCAAATCCGTATCTCTACTTTCCAGTCTTGCCATCCAGAAACCATGAGTGTCGCGTTTGATGGTTCTCCGGCCTTCGTCTCGATGCTTGACCCAAGACACTCTCATCACCACGGGTTTCAAAGCCCCGTAACTAACCTGCAAAATCTCTCTCAAAATTCCAACGTCGATGCCCGATGTCTCCTGCTCACTCAAACGTCTGGCAATTCCAGCATCAAATGTTATGTGATTCGAAGTGACGTCGCCAACTTGACATCGGTATAATGCTCCATAAGCATGCATATACCTGTAAGAGTCCGCGTATTCAGAAGGAGGGTACGATAATCTTTGGACGTCTTCGGGTATAGGAAAACCTTCCCTGCGGAGGACTTGCACGTGGGCATGCAGCCATGCCGGAAAACGCGGTAGTGCTGATAGATGCGGAGGATAGACGTAAGGAGCAGCACTGTGGCGACGCCTCCATGAGGCCCTGAAGGTGGCTCGGGCATTTTCGCGCTCGCGGAGTCTTTCCTTGTATTCTCTGCGAGAGTGATCAGATTGAAGTTAGGATCTGGCAAGTCAGACTGATCAACTGTGAGTTCAGGGACGAGCACATTAGCATGCAGATTCAATGAGAAGGTGATGAGACATTGAGAAGTGAGGGATTAATTGGCAAGTTTAATGAGACTTACGAGTACAGCTCGGCGGTGTGGACAGAATGCGTAGTGATGTACTCGTGAACCATAGCAATGTTTTCACGATCCAATCGAATTCCTTTTCTGTTGCGAGGTAACACCTCCCCTGTATCCCTGGCCTCCTCTTCCGGATCCCAGATGCGTCGAGTAGAGTGGACATACTCTTGGAAATACTCGGTCACAAAACCCAGTGCTTCGTCCACTGCGTATCCGGACGCCATGCTAGCTTCGGGACGTGAACGAAGGCGCACATACCCCGTCAAAGTTCCCATGTATCTTTCCACTGGATAACACCAACGGGCGGTGATGGGACCACACCAGTATATCTCCTCGACTAGATGTATGGGAAGATGTGCCATTATATCCCAAAAGCCAGGAGGGAACCACACCTCGAGCATACAGAGGGCTTCGGCAACGCAGCGCTGCATGTCGTCTAAGTCACCCGGATTTATGACCTTCGCGCAAATTCGTTGGAATGCGTGGCCGATCCGGATGATGGCGTCCCGTGGGCCAGGGTCAAGTAAGTTGCGGATTGCAGCAGGCAGTATCTGCTGCAGTAAGATATGATGATCATGGGACTTTAAAGCGGATAATCGGCCATCTCCCACGTGCTTGCGAAGAGTAGCACTGTAACCAGTCGGAACTGCCGTGGACGCCACTAGCTGAAGGAACTGCCGCTTCTCTTGGTCGTTGAAGACATATGGCGCACGTGGTTGCAGGTACAAATCTGAAGAACCTGCACGAGTCAGCCAGTATTCCCGCCACCGCTGCGACTGGCGATCCTGCTCGACATCCTCCATGTCTTTTCGAACCGCGGGTGAGTCTTTCTCTCCAAATAGGTAGCCGATGATGTTGGCGGATAAGTTTCGCTCAACATGCATCACATCGAGAGTGTGACGGACCTTGAGCTTCTGGAGTATTGAAAAATGTAACAGTAGGGTCAGAATTTGCACCACAGTAATTAACCACGTCTAAATTGAGGAAAATGCGAATGATATGGAGAGTGTTAAGTCAATCAAGAGCTAGCAGTGTTTAGATGTAGGTATACCTCCCAATATGGAAGTCGCCATAGAGAAGACACTCTATTGACACCATGTACACGAGCAGGATCATCAGCCTTGGGGCTAGCGCCGTTGGCCACGAAGGTCTCGCGGAGACGCCCAAAAAACACATGCTGAGCAGCACTTATTCGGGTAGGAGCGTTGCCAAACTCTGATTCCCCGTCGAAGTCTACTGTGTTACTGCGCCAGCGATGATCAGGACATAGCCAACGTCGGTGCTGGTTGTCCCACACTATCTTCTTCAGTAATCGAGAGCGTCGGGTCGAATTAGCTGGCCCACACACTGGACAGCCCATGTAGCCTTTCGTAACACATCCAGATACGATCCCAAGGGCCGGGAAGTCATGAATGGTCCAAATGACCATTGCACGCATGGTGAACCAACCACTGTTGTTGTAAAGCGACGCGTCCCAAGTGTTGAAGCCCACGAACCATAGCTGAAGGAGTTCATCTAACAGCGGCTGAAGAAACACGTCGAAATTTTTACTCGTGACAGACTGCGGGCCTGGAATCAAGAGAGACAATATGATAAAATACTTTTTAGTAGTTAACCATGGGGGGATATTATAATTAAGAAGCAAAATTGGCCACGTTGACCACGTGCTTCTCTTGATGGAGAAGGGATTGACCCCGTCGGTTGCAAGCCCGAGACGGATGTTGCGATGTTCCTGTGCGAAATCAGGATACTCACCGTCTATTAGTGCCCACTGTTTTGAGTCCGAAGCCATCCTCTGCATGCCGTCCAAGCTCCTGTTCACCCAATGATAAGTTTGCAAAGCTGCTTGAACAGGGGTTTGGAACATCCTCTGAAGTCTTGGTACAAGTGGAAAGTGGCGCAGCACTTTCACCGGGACTTTGGAATCGCCAACCTGTTTGAATCTTGCTGCATCACATATTCTGCACTTCTCAAGGTCCTTGTCGTCTGGCCCACGAAACAGCATACAACTGTTTGGGCAACAATGTATGGCATCGTACGCAAGGCCCATCTTCTTCAGTCTTTTGCTGGCAGCGTACTCTGATTTGGGCAGCGTGTTCACGATGGGGAGGATACTACACGCCAACACTTTGAACAAGTCGGAGATGAATGCGTTTGACGTGCCGTGGGTGCGACATAGGTTCAGGAGTATGAGGGTCGAGCCGAGAGATGACAACGATGCACCGGCAAAAAGTAATGTACGAGCGCTGTCCTCCAACAGAGCGTCCTCTACATGCATTCCAGGTTCGCCGTCGTCGTCGACTGCTTGGAGATCATCGTCTACACGACAATGCTCCTCTCCTTCGTCACGACCCGCGTCCGCATTTGGTTCCTCATCTCTCTCATCGGGCAAGTTCGGTTCGTACCTCTCCTCCCCATCGTTGAAATTGTTATTGACCTCCTCCGTCCCAGCCATATTCGGGTTCTGATCTGCCATTCCCTCCGCGTACTGATCTTGGTCCAGTAAGGCGTCGTAGTGGTTTAGGGCGAATTGCACTATACCAGGTGTGTCTAGGCCCTCATCTAGTTGTGTTGCAGCCTCCCGTAATCGTCCTCTCCCTCTAATTCCGTAGTCGGCTCTCAACTCCTCCTCCCACTCGTCGTCGGACGAGTCTTCCGGCCCCTCCCATCCCTGCAGAAATGAAGTCAAATGTTATTCTCATGGAAGACGGCATCACAACATATCCTCGGAATTGAAAAACATTATAGTAGGTTCAAGACTTACCCTCGTGCGGCCCCGTAGGAACGGATACCTCCCAACATCACGTAGATGCCGCCTGACCATCTCCCACCTCCGCCGACTGTGTACTTCGCCCATACAAATTACACATGGGCAACGTGCAGACGTTTCACCCCTCATCCTGCTTACGATCTCTTCTCTTTCGAGAACCTTCGCATCGCGTGCACGCACTCGCGCAGGGTCGTCTATAGGTAGTCGAACCTGCCCCTCCATGGGCAACGTGCACTAATCGAGACCAAACAATTCAGGCATGTAGCAAATCAGAGAATCTATTTAGACGTATATCCCAACAGGAAGACCCAATTACCATACGTATCCTCAGATTAGTGTGACATCTCTTCAGTGGAATTTGAGGGTCTGGTTCGTTAAAGACAGGCATCAGTTACCTGGAAATTAAAAAAACACGGCCCCTCTTGACGTAGGTCATGTAACACTACAATGGCGCTGCACTATTCAAAAAAATGAAAAAAAAAGCGATGGATTCAGGGGAATTGAAGAGACCTTTGGAGGTAGAAAAAACGTAGGGAGGACGGGGTTACAATGCAGATTACGGGGAGCACACGAAGACAACAATTTCACTCACGGAATGGACTTCAGCGCATGCACCACATAGACTACTACCTAGATGCGTTTCGAAATGCCGCGAAAAAAGTTGACACGACCGACGACTCAAACCCACTGAAGATGGTCACAATTGCTGCTCCTAATTTGGAGCATCCTTATTCTCTAATCATCATTGGAGTGGTATACAATGAATAAATCCGAAGGAAGCAGACCAAGAAAGAGGAGATGGGAAGAGACTGTACCTGGCGTTGCTCCTCTGGCGCAAGAAGCAGCCACCCTCGCGAAGTTGTTCCGTGCGGTTGATTACTGCCTGAAACAACGCACTTGGCTTATAAGGGTCATCAAAGAGGTCGCATGCAACACTGATGAAACCCTAATCTCGTTCCAGGAGAAGTGGAATACCATATTCCACGATAAACAATGCAAGCAGATCTAACGTTCCTGACAAAGGAAGGCGACTCGTCACGACCCTAAATTACATGGAAAAGCCTATATTTCCGCCGACATAGTAAGCTGCCATCGCATGCATACCATAACATCTCAAGTTTAGACATTCGACCCGTGTACTCAACAGTCGTAGGTGAGGAGCGCGGTGTAGTGAACAGACAGTTTCCAATAATTTCTAATTCTATATGGCGCAATTGGTCAAATACAGTCGAAGTGTCGGAGACGGCGAATCAGCATTCTGCATCTTTGTGGTTTACTCGTGCACCCTATTCTATTTGAATTTCAAGATACCCTAACAGAGCCGCCACGATGTACTCGCTAAATCTAGCCAGACGGATTTCTGGGACTCATTCTACTCCCGGATTAGACTTCCGTGTAGATCCGCCCCGTCATTGGTGCCCTGAATAGTCTACTTGTCTGATTAACACTTTGTGCAGACGTCTGGACGATACCTTCGCACTCTACGTGGTCTTCACTATGTGGAGTCCCTGGTAACGTTAGCTCGGTACCTGTAAGATAACGCCCTTCGTCACCATGGCTTGGCGCATCTGCAGCATCGCATCGGAGTGTCACTATGCTAACCAACTGGCACTTGTCGTGGAGTTCGTATGCTAGTCAGCCATTCGAGTGTTTGGCATTTGCCAAAGGTGTGTCGTCGTTGTTGCAGAGACTTAGTTGTGGAGCGTGCCCCCCTGTCCACTATCGTGCACCAGTTAGCGATAGATGGAGAGATACTTGATCAGATGTCGTGGAATGCCGAGGCACACACTCACCGCGGATGTGCAAATTTGATGACCGTTCTCTCGTACCATAGAGCCTCTGGGTGATTATGCCCTCGACGCGGTGGCAGGACAGTAGTGGATCAAATGGTCCAGCATCACGGTGCACGTGACACTTAGACGCTTTAGAAACCATGAGTTCTTTGTTTCACACCTCGATCGGTGAGTGCTTCTAGGTTATGTATAGAGCGCGCAGTTGAAACACTCTTGATCTCAACAGGTCTTACCGAGGGACTTGTCTGGGACTGCACCATGCACCGCTCCAGCTTTCGCAGTGTAATAATTATTTGCTCTGATTACTTGCAGTTCAATGTTTTCTTGCAGTTCAATTATTCGTGAAGGGTCCGGTACATTCTACAACGAATTACACATGCATGTAAGCCCATTGAAACCATGCTCATAGCATTTCATATCAACTGGATGCGTAACCACGTGAATAACCGGCCCATAATCGCCAAATTATTAAGTCCATAAATACTACGACTCATGACACCGCGTCCTGACAGAGGCACTCCAAATAAGGTTCCCTGACACGTCACCACAAACTTTCGCGAACTCGATGAAATGTATGCCGTTCTCCCCATGACCCTACCTTTCTTCTCGCACGGCCCCTCTCCCTCACTTGCCGCACAGCCCCTCTCCCTCACGCCGCACACCCCTCTCCCTCGTTGCAGTACAGTCGTCCCTCGGGATTGTATCACATCCGGCGAGTGTTGCCCTTCACAGAAAGCCCCGAGACCGCAAGTACACTGCATGACAGAGCCCGGCCGCTGCGCCTACCAAGCGAGATCCGCAGGATGTTAGACTGCATCGAACCTACACGAGTATGCGGAAGCTTTCACGCCATGCTGACACCAATGGGAGAGCACGCATGGGAACCCCGGTTAGTGTATGTATGTCTCTAGCTTGATCTCGTCTTTGCTTCCTATAACTTAGTGCGTCAAATGTATGGTTTTGTGATTCAGAGGAGAGTCATGAGACCCTAAAAACTTCCGTAACTCGTCGTTTAACCTAACGGTCCCCTCATTCTAATCGGCGCCGCCCCCATCCAATCCATGTGCATGCGCCACAATTATCAAAAGCAGGTACCCCGTCAGTGGATGGAGCGTTCTCTTATCTGGCATATCTAGATGCTATAGCAATCAACCATGACGGAAACCTAGAACCGTGTAGCCGCACGGACAGCTCTCCATCGAGCACTATATATGCGCCATCGCTCTTCTACTCATGGCACAAGTCGAATCTGAATACACAGTGCAGAAGTCCATATATTGCCACGCAGTATCATTTCCACAATTCGCAAATATGTTTGGTCGAGCAGGCATGGGGTCTCCATCCTACGCAGGTCGCATGCCACCTTCGCGACCCAACCAGGTGCGTTTCACTTGATACTGTCTGTCGCATAGGTAACCATGAAGATCATTCCCCTTGTTCATTGATGATGTGTGTAAATTTGCTGCTTCTCCTTTCCAGAATGTGTAGTGTCTCTGTACCGCGTACCCGAATCTCATATTAATTAACAGTGTTGCTTTTCACCACTTGGCATTTCCTGGCAGGCATCTCCACAGAGCACATCGGCGTCAACTCCACGCCCACCCGGTATGGCTGATCCCCGTGCACCCCCCTCATCACTCCCCGTTGTTGCAGCGTACAAGACCACAATTTTCAAGCGATCGAGGCAGAGGTGTCCCCATTCGGCCTCGCCCAGCATATGCTCCTTTGCCTGTAGTCGGAACCGCGCCTATTGTGCCACCATCGCCTACTCCAGGTGCACCACGACACAGTGTCTCTGAGCCACTCCTCCACAGATCTCCAACATCCAGTTCTCCGCCGAATGTTTCAGACGATCGCGCCGTCGTCAGTGCTCCTTCACGTGCACGTCCTATTCCGTGTCAAGCCCAGCGAGAAGCCGCGAACGCCGCCCGTCGCCAAAGCAGGCAGCTGGACAACATCGGCTATGGAGAAATGCGGGCAGCACATGCTGCAGGCAGGCAAGCGCGATTTCCAATCGCGACAACCCCGGCCGGTGACATAATTGGACAGCGCACGAAGTGGCACAGGGCTGTTCGATCAATTGCAAGGCGAACGCTGGACTGGTCCATTCGGGAGCACAAAAAGCACCCCGTCTCTTGGAAGTGGAGCTTGGACACGATACAACGAGAGCTCGACGAAATGTTCTCCTTTGATGTCCCCGTGAGAGAGGACGTTCTGACCGAGTACGTAGCTGGTTTCATCAGTAATGACAGGTCAAAATGGAAGAAATTTTGGGTAGAGAACGGCCACCGGAAACACGAGGACTGCCCGGACGAAGCCTTCGCGATGCTGGACAAATATTGGAGAAGCGATGCTGGTAAAAGGGAGAGCGAGATGATGAAGGAGAAACGCGCTCGAGTCGGTACAACATCAAGCGGAAGCATACCTTACAGTGACGACTCGCCATCGCAAAAACGCATCAGACACGACGATGAACAAGAAGACTACTTGGATTTTGCCCAAGATGATTCGAATGATCCTGTATCTCGTCTTCGCTCACCTGTATGACTCCTTTTACCCTCAACTTCATCCAATCGAATTGTAACTCACACTGTACATTTTGAAATTGACTTTGTGATGCACTCTTTTTCCCTTAACAATGTGGACAATGTTGGATTTTGCAGGACTACTACGCCGTCACTTTCCCTACCCAGACCCCCTTCAATAGCTTCGAGAGCACCCACTCCGAGCCCTCTGTGCCACTTGGCCACGATTCACTACTTGACGCCGAGACAGAGTATGCAAACATCGGACACATACAGTCGCACACGGAGAATTCAAATCCATGTGCTATCAAGTTTCGTCACTCAACAGTAAGTCTCGACCAAAACCTTCCTTCAATTATCCTTCATGGCCGGTACAAATCAGCTACAGTAGCACTAATCATAAAATGTTCTTCTCACGCGTACAGGATTCCAGTGGTCGACGGCACAACCAACACTCGATCGGTAATGACCTATCTGAGTATGAGTTAAATATGTTCCGCAATGACATACAAATTCATGAAAGAGCGCGAATCGAGAGCCTCGAGTCCCGACTCATTAGGGCCGAAGATTCCAACATGGCCATGGGGAGCCGTTTGGACTTCATCCAGGCCGACATAAGCAGTACTCGCTCAGCAATGCAGGAACTGATCGCGATGATCAAGAGGTCTACAGCAGCTTCCAAAGAAGCAGACATTCATGTTCGTGAGAGGGCCCAAGCAGTGAATACATCTCCAGTAAAGTCAGGTAATTCATGACCCTAAAACCTATAGGTCAATTAACCGTGAACCAACCCTATAGTGTGAATTTGTTGCTGTATGCATTCTCATACAGTTCTCTTCTTTGATTTAGTATCACCGTCACGGAGCGATAAGACTGCCATCCTCTCACCTCAGTCAGCAGTAACGACAACTGCAATCAAAGGACATGCGATATCTATACCGAGGACCCCGATGACAGAATGTACCTCCGACATGGCGAAGGAGACGCCAATTGTTGCGCCCCTGGCACGGGCCGGGCTCGACACCCCAATGCATGAGTCGCCCACCATAGCCATCACAACAACGCATGCGGCCTCTGACCCTGCACCGACTCCGCCATCCAGCATGCACATCAACGTCCCTCAGTTGGCGGAAGCTGAGATGGACATTGCGGCATGCGGTTACCCAGCAAATCCCGACTCCAGCACTCCACCGCCCATGTCTGGCCACAAAGACATGCACCATCTTCTGTGCCCAGCCGCTACGGATTTGGACTCCTCTGACTTCGAACCTACTCCTCCTCGTCGCAACCAGGCACCCGCGGTTGTCCCTATCGAAACGCGTGGCACGAAGAAGGGCAAAGCAGCAACAGTATGCACCAAGGCTCCACCAGAACCCATAGTGCCCCGAGACGAAGGATGCGATCCCATCTCCACAGGGAAGTTGGTCTGGATTTTACACCCTGAGTTTCCTCTTATTGCTATTGCGCAGGGCAAGGCTGGTGTTGCTTGGAGAACGAAGTCCACCAAGCTGGGTGCACAGTGCTCTGAGGGACACCAATGGATCCAGGTACACCGGATTTTTAAACACTCGGTGCCATTGATGTTCGCGGAACCAGAAGTGGGGTGTTCTATCATTGAGAGTGCATTGCCTCCCGCGCAAGGACGTCACAAATCTATAATGTGGTCATCTCGACATCTAGTCTCCTTCAAGCCATGAAAACAATTCTGTTATGCTGTACTTATGTAGTCTCAGTACTAGATCGCAGGGTGTATTAATCATCCCGAGTCCAATTTTCTCGCGGATTATATGTTACCACCTTTGTCAACCGACATGCCCATTTCTCAATTAATGATATTTGTAGCTGCACTATTTGTACATGATCCAAAAATACAAACAGACGCATTCCATAATAACATTGCATGTGCAAAAAATATACGACACCATAAACAGTTCCGTCACATGCACAATCTACCGACATTAGAATTCAACCAAAAATAGGATTCATGATTTCATCCGACAATGCACTGGAACACACCGACACAGCAGTTTCAAATAGATCCACCGCATATGTACTATCCATTATCCATATCTCAAAAATAGAATGTACAAGTTTATTTGCAACCCCCGCCGACACATGAGAAGCCGCTCACTCGGATACCCGGACCTATATAGGACCACTTTCTGGATATCAACTGAAGTTGCAAAATGTGTCTGGATATCAACTGGGACAATCCGAATTAGACGGATATCAATGTCAACGATATATCATGCACCGGTTATCATACAGTGAGCGGATATGAGCCAGAACTAGGTCGTCAACCCTAAAACGTCCAAATTCCGGACATCAACCAAGTCTCCAATATACCCGGTGGACGCGTGGTGAGTCAGCATGTTGAAGTCATTGATGACGCGTCCCTATATTAAGTCGCGACAAAGCCAGCTCATGCGTACAGTGTGTCAGGTCCAGTTGGCCCACATACACCAAAATAGGGCGGGGGATCGAACCCAGACTGCTGCTAATTTTAATTCTTTGAGTTTCTGCCTGTGCCGGGTTACACCGGGAACAGACTTCCACTACACGAGCGTGTGTACACCAGCACTGCGTGTACTGCCTGGTTTACTCTCTCGTATTCTGGGACCACTATTGCAGTAGTGGTAATTTACATTATAATAGCATTATTTTAATTCAATTTTTTAATTTTAATAAAAAATTTAATTGAAAAAAAATTAATTGAGAAAAAAACATAAATGTATATTAAAATGTACATATTATGAGAATATACAATAAATAAATAAAATTATCATAACATGCCAAAGTTATTTTACATTGATTATATTATTTTTAGATTCAATTTTTTATTTTATAAAAAATATATATTTAAAAAACATCTTATTTTAAATTTTAAGATTTCTAAGATTTTTAAAGAAATTATGATTGTAGTTTGTAATGATATACATAAACATATGTAATGTTGGATATTTTTAAGAAGCTTTAAATAATTGAAGAATTTCAAACCACCGTAAAAAATCCTTTAAGTTGTAAAAAATGTTGTCTTGAAAAGACACACAAATTGAGTTTTACAGAAGGTTTTTTTGTGGAATTGCCATTTGACATCACTATGAATATGGTTTTTAATATCATAGATATAGAGTGAGAAATGAATAGAATTTAAGTTTTTAAATTAAATTCAATCTATTAACATTCATAAAATAGTTAATAGATTGTATGCACATCTCATCTACATCCTAGATTTCATATACATGTAACTAACACGGTATTCTATGTAATATTTAAAAACCCAAACCTTAGTCAATGCAAAAAAATAAAAAAATCATTCAATTATTAATCAAAATGTGCTTTCTTCAATGAACACCATCCAAAATAAACATTCCTTTCTTCTTCAAAATGTTATAATCTTCCAATCCATGTAATCAAAAGTTTCAACAAAAAATTTGCAACCTTCGTTACTATAATAGTCTAAAATCTAAAGTTGAAGTTGTTGCAAACATATTTTTTTGGGTACTTTATTTTAAAACTGAAACTAATATATTCAGAGTATTTTTTTGGTGAAACGTAGTGAAGAATTTTAGGGATTAAAGATCCTACAATTCAAAGAGATAATTTTTTTGATCTTACTTATATCTCTTTGCGTAAAAAATGATATTTACATTGTTTTCTCAAATATTCATGAGTAAAGTAACCCAAGTATTGAGTTACATCCTTCGAAAAGAAAGTACACTCAAAATTAAAGAAAATTAAAAAGAAAGCAATCATTAATATAAGCTGAAAATCTAAAAAAAACTCACTTTGTAAAAAATATAAAAAAACCAATTATGCCATTTTGTTGAGACAGAAAATTTTCAGCAAATACTAAGGCACCGACGTCTTGCTCTCCCCCCACCATCATTCATGTGGAGGAACACCAACAAAGGTACACGGTACGGTCCCCATAAACAACGGAACCACAGTTTTGCACACCTGTCCCCACACTGGCAGCTTTCACACAGTCCCACCGGCCACAAGTCCCATCGCCATGAACCCCCCTCCCATCAACCGCCCCTCCCGCAACACGCAATCCCAGCCCTCCCCCACGTCCCAACCCCAGCCCCCAACCCCATCCTCACCGTCCATCACAAGACACAACCTCAACACCTCAACCAGATCCCATCCCAAGTCCCAATCCCCGCCGCCGCCGCGCGTCGGCGGCAGCCGCGGACTGAGTCCGTCGCCACGGCGCAATCACAAGCCTGGGCATGGAGTCACAGTGATCGTCCACATTGGAGCCATGCGGGCACATCACGGAAACCTCGCCGCAGGCAGAATCCAGATCCATCACCACAAAAGTTAGACTCCACGAGGGAATAGAATAAGCGGCGTTCATAACGGAGAACTGTAGTTGGCACTGGTATCAGAGCAGCAGACACAGTCGCTGCAGTGGTGGGGTCGGCGCCTGGGTCGTTTTTCTCCGCTTTGGGTGTGAGCCAACCAACGAGAGGAATCATCGTCCTGGAATCTGAGCATCGACACCAGCCCAGACTCCCCGTCGTCGATGACATCCACTGAAAAAAGAGTGCATGTGATGAACCCCTAGAGCTCGTTAAACCCAAGTGGGTAGTTTTGTGTGGGTGGAGTTGGTGAGGTTGGTTCATTGTTTGGAGTTCATTGTGTGAGGAGTTGCCGCTGCTCGGGGTTGCGGCATTGGGTTCTACGCCATGGACGTCGTGGAGAGGTTCTACGGGGAGTTGGACGGGAAGGTGACGGACGGGGTGCATGCGCTCGTGCGGAAGGTGTTCGATGTGGAGCTCACGAGCACGCCCGTGACCAAGGGCTTGCCGACCGTGGACAGCCCCACGCCTATCGTCATTGCGTGCGCGCTGTACCTGACCATTGTCATTGGGGGGTTGATATGGATCAAGGCGAAGGATCTGAAGCCTCGCGAGAAGGAGCCTGTGCTGATGCAGGCGCTCGTGCTCGTGCACAACCTGTTCTGTTTTGCGCTGAGTTTGTATATGTGCGTTGGCATCACGTACCAGGCCATTACTCATAGGTGCGTGTGGAAGGCCAGCCCGTTTTCTGCATTGCATTGTGTGTGTTGGGTTGGTGTTTGTTGGTGTTTTGGTCGCAGTTTCCTGCTGGTGGTGGATGTGACTGGTTGGTGAAATGGGGCAGAGATTTTGTTGTAACCCGTTGTCGTGTTTTGTTTGGGTTTTACAGGTATTCTTTGTGGGCCAATGCCTACCGTCCTCAGCACAAAGAGGTATTGCTCGTTTCCGACCTTTGAGTATGGGTTCTCTTTGATTAGGGCAATGTGCTGAATCAGCGGACTTTATGGTGTAGCTAGGTTGTAGTTTATATTTGATTAACGTTCTGATCGAGTGTTCCTTCTTTATCATCGAAACCGTTGATTAGGTTTTCTTCTGAAGGAAACTGAACCAATCTTACAGTCAGAGTTTAGTTGACGAGGTCAAAAGTGCGGCCTTGTTTTCGAAGCAGTAGATCTGCAGAATTGATCTGACCGTAATTGTTAACATTGGAACTAATTCTCAGTTTTCTTTGTAATGCAGATGGCAATCTATCTGTACTTGTTCTACATGTCCAAGTACGTGGAGTTCATGGACACTGTGAGGACTACCATATTCATTCTCTCTCTCCAGTGCTTTTTTCAATTTATTTAACTATCACTCCCATTTGTGCTGTGGGCTACCCCTTCCATCGTGTATATTGCATGACCCTGATGTTGGGGCTTCGGAAATGTACGTCTGAACTAAATGTGTGGTGGTGAATGGGGACAGATTATCATGATCATGAAGCGCAGCACGAGGCAAATTTCTGTACTCCACGTCTACCACCATTCATCTATTTCTCTCATCTGGTGGGCTATCGTTCATCATGCCCCTGGCGGTGAAGGTAAGCTCATTGCATACAATTTAACCACCTTGTCGAGATTTAACACCTTGTCGTGTCCAATTCTTATGTTAGAATAGCTGATAGTGGAGCTAGCACGTGGCAAGAATAACCGTTAATTCTATCTGTGGTTTGCAGCATACTTCTCTGCGGCTCTTAACTCGGGAGTACACGTCTTCATGTATCTTTATTACTTTTTGGCTGCTTGCCTCCGAGGCAACCCGAAGTTGCGCGCCAAGTACCTCTTCTGGGGCAGGTAAGAATTTCTGGTTCAGTTCGCCTCCTAGAAACGAGCATGTTTTTGGCTTGGATTGTATGACTGAATTATGAATTGAAATTGATCACGCATTGGTATGATGCAGGTACTTGACACAATTTCAAATGTTCCAGTTCATGCTCAACTTGGTGCAGGCTTACTATGATATCAAGACCAATGCACCTTACCCACAATGGTTGATCAAGGTTGGTTTTATTTTCCATCTTTAGCTCACGACTCTAATCTGATTCCCTAATCCGAGTTTCTTTTTCTTTGTCCTCTCTTGATCCATATGCTGACAAGAATTAATACTGAGCGATAACCGACTTAACTTTGTCACTCAAGGCACTTTGGCAGACTCTCCAGCATATGAGGATACTACTGCCTGTTGTGCAATTGGTAGAATTGCAACTCAGTGCAAGGTCTTTGACTGTTGGTTTTGATCCTGATCCTATCCATTCTTAGCTTTTTCTAGTCACTAACTGTGCGCTGTACTGTCTTTGATGCAGATCTTGTTCTATTATATGATCTCTTTGCTCTTTCTGTTTGGCAACTTCTATGTTCAGAAGTATATCAAACCCTCCAATGGAAAGCAAAAGGGAGCTAAGACTGAGTAAGCTATTTTATCGGCAGTTCTGTAGATTAGAAGCATTAGTTCTTAGCATCAGTTACTCTTCCCGAGTTTCTTGTACACAGCATCAGTTTTTGAATGATGCGTGCGAACGTGGTCTGACAAATTGTGAGTGAGCGTATCAAGGCAATTGTAATTTGCATCCCAGTTAGGATTGTAGCACTTGAGTAGCAGTTTGCCAATTGCACTTATCCTCTCCGTCTACAATCAAACCATTACATGGTGAAAGTGTCATCATTTGACATTGTTTGAGCCAAACGTGCTGACTACGGCTTTGAACTCGATAGACTGTCACAGACCGAGTGAGTCATGAAATCTGAACTTCAACAGATGAAGAATACTCAGTGAAGTCGGATACGACACTTCCAAGTAACATACTTAAACCACTCAACAGCAGGAAAGTCTGACAAAATCAGTTAAAACAATAATATTCGTCGCAATCTCTTCAAATTTGATAAGGGGTCGATCTTTACACCTTCCAAGTCCACTGTTATGTTGGATAAAATAATCACACAAGAATAATTCCGTTTCATGAACACATTGCGCAATGAAATGTGCCCTATTTCTGTTCCTCGAACGGATATGCTAGCGACGGTAGAGATTAATTATTGCAAGGGTCAGTGCAGACGATGTCCTAGTTCCGTAACTTCCGTCGCTAGCATATCGTTTGGATGCCGCGCATCTCAAAACTGGGTTTCTTTGATTGACAATATACCGTATGCAAGTACGCATCACTGAACTGCTAATTTCATCAAAATATGAAAGAAGAGAAGATCGGTGGCCGCAGTACAGGTCTTCTCCTCATTTCACTTCGAAGTGCTCAAGCTCATTAGTGAAACGTTGTTTCTCTACTTGGCTTGCAAGTACTGCTTCGAAGTACTCCTTCCACGTGAAAGGATGGTACTTGGCAGGGTGCTCAGCGTCCACAAGCTCAGGTAGTGGAGCAACTTGGTCCCAATTCGGCGCTTGCACAAAATATGCTAGCGAATACCTGTCTTCGTCCTTGTTCACAACTGCTTTGTGCAATGCACTCTTGCACAAGTTGTTGCTAATTGCCTGCACACAAACCATTCCACCTCGCTTAGTTTTAACGTACATCTATATAATCAAATCACAAAAACTTGTGCAAGGCATCAAACCTGGAGCATGTTTCCGCCATTGATCGCAAACGCCCCCGGGTGCGGTCGCACAGGATGCCATTGATCGTCTTTCATCACCTGCAAGCCTCCAACATCGCCCTGGTGCAAAATCGTCATAAGATTGCCGTCGTAGTGGGGTACCAACCCCGTTGTCAGGGACGGATCTGGGCACGGCGGGTAATGGTTCAGGCGGATGAGAGCAGGCTCCTTGGGCAAAAATCTCTCAGACTCCGTCGCGGGATAGTCCACTCCCAAGCTGCTCAAAATCAAACGAAACAAGCGGATTGCGAATTCCCCGACGGCTCCGATATACTCCTCCATGGCTTCACTGCACTCAGAAAATCACGACCATTAGAAAATACCAACCACCAACATCCGCCCACTTCAAAGAAAGGAACAAAAAGAAAAAGCAAACCCCATTCTGCGATATTCTGACTTGAATTTGTTACCTGAATTCGGTTTGAATGTCGTGATCCTCAGGCCAAAAAGTGCTGGAGTATCCGGCAACGTGAGGGCTGTCCACGAAGAGTCCTTCGCTCCAATTCCGACGACTCGTTCTGTCCTTGTTAGCAACTGAAAAGCCATAGCCGAGGAGGCGATCCTCCTCGAATGTGCAGTCGATCAGCTCCTTCGTCTCAATAGGCAACTCGAAGAACTTCTTCGAAATCGCTTGGACTCTCTCCACCAGTGCCAGGTCCACCCCATGGTTCACCACTTGGAAGAACCCCCAGCTCCCTAATGCAACTCGAATGCGGTCGCAGATCTCCCGGCGGCGGGTCTCATCAAGGTCACCATTCAACCCACCCAGATCTATCACTGGAATCTCATCATCACCAGCATACTCATCATGACCAACATGAGCTAGTTCCTCCTTCGGCCACAGATAAGCCTCCGGCACAACACTGTCTGTCACAACTACGTCTGGTAACGCCTTGGACAACTCTGCTGCAGCAATACTCAGCTCCTCCCTCTCTACCTCAATCGCCATCCTTACAATTCAGTTTCTGCAACACTTGATCTATCTCTGGAGAAAGTATACAATGGCGAGCTAGCTAACTACAGCGAATATATCGAAGCTGAGTTCGATCAGTCTCTCCGATCGAGTTCGATATATCTCAGATCTATCTCCACAACTGGTGGCTGTCGTGATGCTGTACTACTACTGAATATGATGCAGCTGAGATCAAGAGCCTGCTTTTATACTGCACGTAGTTGAGAGCTGGAAGATTTTTCGGAATGCAGTCAAAGGCGTGCACAGAAAGGCAATGTGATGGAATGAGTGAGCCTGAGCCATTTCCAGGCAGGAGCTTGGTTTCCAGACAGGAGCTTGCTTCATTGGCAGGAGCATGGTTTCCAGACAGGCGCTGCTACCAGTTGGCGTGGAGGGTACACTGCAAAGCAAATGCGTCGTTTTTGATTTGAAAAAGCAGTCAAACCGTGCCACTCTGAGATAAAGCAGTCGAATCTGTCACAACAGACAATTTTGCAGGCTGCTTTCCTCTGCTCGGATTGGTTGATTTCTCAATGTACTGCGTTCTTTGGGATCAAAAACGACATGTTTGCTATTAGTGGTAGGTTTACACAGCTTCCTGGCAGCAAGAGCAGGAAGTAGGTAAGGGCCGGTTTAGACTATGCCCAAACTTTGAGAGACCGTTGATTGGTTTGGACTAATGAAAATGCTGAAATGTTCAAAGTCAAGTAATAATTTGGGTCGAGCAAAATGATTGATCCAAATTTCGTTGAGAGACCAAATTTTCTTTTTATAAGGTAAGAGCACCCACTCCCGTGACTTTAAGGGATTCAGGTTACTTCCCAGATTGCAGCAAGGAGATCAATTGTACAAGCACAAAGGCAAATAGGAAAGAGAGGAGAATGTAAGAAGAAAATTAAGTTTATTGCAAATTTTGACCAGATTCTAGGCACTCAAACATGAAACTCAGTAGGCACACTTGGCTGTTGGTAGACAGCCCCATTTCCGTGTCCAATAGTAGCAACTTCCGCCTCCTACTGTACACAAAACTAAAAACAGACATACTTGATAACGTGGCTGATTTCGGCTTGGAGAAATTAGGAGTAATCCTTCATAATCCTCGGTTCACAGACATACTCAGATTTCTCCTACTGATTCACAATTGCCCGTCACCTTGTGCACCCCGCTCCGTGTTGTGTAACCCTGATATCCACGCCCCTTTGCACCCTGAATCGGCTTACTCCACATACACCCGGATTCAGGTGCCAAAGTACTTGTCGGGAATGGGCCGCTCACGGGAGTGGGTGCTCGTATCTTAGAGCTCGGCCACTCGACATAGTTTGGTCTAGAAATGTGATGGTAGTTCTCTCAACTTGGGCATAGTGTGAATCACCCCTAACTCCACAATATGTCTTCTATTGAATTTGTAGGTTAAAAGTGAAAAAATATAAGTTTTGGTCTAAAAATTTAGGAGGAGACTTACTTGTGAGCAGGCTTTTTGTTTTTTCTAGAAGGAAGAGTAAACCTACTCAGACACACTTCGCGAAGTTTCTGAGAGATCATCCAACTATTATCCTTTGTTTTATAAAATGATTCAATAATTTTCATGTAATACCTAGATGATACTTAGATCGTACATAGGTGATACTCATATGATACTCATGTGATACCTAGGTACTTTTTAGATCTTGAATTAAAAAATTGCCAAAACTTCCACGATGAAAACGGTAATTTCACAATTTCATTCCACTAACTTTACACTCACTGTTGGATATCTCCGAACATTGTATTCAGAGTCTAGCGGAGACTATAGTGCCTCACAAAGTAGTTGTGTGGTTTGGTCTAGTTTGGATCTTATAAGGGCATCCTCAGTCCAACACTCTAAAGCTCCCTCCAAACTAAAACTTATCTTTGGACTAATCTAGAATTAGAAAGTAAAATTACCATCATTGGAAACGCATGTAAATAAACCTGTGATATTTCTCAAACAAAAAAATTTGTGAAATTGGAACATAGGTGAAATTTCCCATCTAAAACACAACAATTTCAAAATGTAGAGGGAGTGCACCAAATCTTGCTTTAAAATGGAAAGATCCTCCCACACTCCCTCTAGATTTCAGAAATATAGAGGGAGTGTGGGATGCTCCCCAAGCTTCCTCCTTCAAGCGATGCATGCCCAAAGCCGTTACTACACCCTAAACCAGACATGGTCTACGAATTCTGTAGATTTTGTCCCGCACGGAGAAGGGCCTTTTACTTTCTACGGGTTGCTTTGCCCAGAAGCAAAGTAAAAGCCATAAATTACTGGATCCCAGTCCAGTGGAAAATTGAATACAAAATTAAGAAAATGGGCTTTTGAATTAGGAAACTAGGATCCAAATTAATGAAAAAGACTTAAATAGGTAGAATTGAAAAGTAAATAAAATGGCCTCTACAATTAGGAAAATTAAATCAAAAATTCAAAAAATGGGCTCGAAAATAAAGGATATTAAATTCAAATTAGATTAGGTAAATAAAATCCAAAATTAGGAAATTTGAATATCAAATTAAAAAATTGGGCTCTAAAATTAGGGATCCACAATCAAAATTTACAAAAAATGGTTCTAAAATTAAGATAATAGGCTCTCAAATTAAGGAAATGGGCTCTAAAATTAAGGAAAAAGTATGAAAATAGGCTCTAAAATAAATTTGATCAAAGTTAAAACCAAGCTCGAAAAAATCGAAAAGATGATAAATGTGTTTGGCCAATCTATTACATCCAATGTAGAATTCTATACTTCTATGTGTGAGAGGTCTCAAGCCACGAGCAAGGCCATAAGTCCAAGTGTGGAAAATGTGATTGCCCAAGCATTGCGTTATGAAGCGGAACTTGGCCAAAATATCGAATTCAAGTTGGATGAAGTATCTAAGCAATTAATTGTCCTTCAAAGGAGTGGTAATGTGGTGATGTGTGATGCGGTAATGTCTATGAGTGTTGATATGCACATCTTTTATGACCTTGAAATTTTTAAAATTGAGTTACAGAAGATGACGTTGAAGGTGGACATCTACGAATTTGAAGAACGGCTCAAAAAACTTAAGGATTACGTATCCCAACTGTGGGAAGGATATGTAAATAATTTCTAGGCTCATTGCTTTTTAAACCATCATGCAAGCTAGTTAAATACCTAGTCATCAGTAGGGGGTCCAAATACAATAACAACCTTTTAGCACCTCCAAGTGAAGGAAATCAATATATTGGTACCAAATTTTAAATTGTAAACCTTTTTACTTACCATTTTATCCAGATAAAATATTGGGTCCATTGTGTTCCTAGTGTCCTCTTTTGAAAATTAGTGTTGTTTTTTTTGCTGAGGTATATCAAATTTGTTAATATTTGAACTCTGATGTAATGTATTCTTAATATGGTCACTACACATGGATTCCAGAGCCTAAGGGTCTTAGTATTATTTCTTTCTTTTTGTTTCCTACAAAAATAAACACACACTTCTTTTTTACTTAAAAAACTCAAAATCTTAAAACGGATGTTTGCTGCGCGCTACTTACAAAGATTGAATTCTTGCATTAAGAATTTGACGTGATTAACCAAATCCAAAACCATTTTGAACTTCATTCACTTCAAATAAAAACAATATATTGGATTAAATACTTTTTAAAACAAAAAACGAATTTGTAATATGGAAGTGACTTCATACCCAATTGGCATTGGGTTGATTTGTGGTTGCAGATGGGTTCATATTGACTTGCAAGGATGTAAAAATATGTGTTTGTATTTTTATTCATACAGTGTAATTATCTTATTCGTTTTTTATTATTATTATTATTTTTAATTATATGTTTCATAATTTAATGGAAGATGTTGGTGATAATAATGATTGATCCAACCACATTAATGTAGCATAAAATTCATGATCTATAACTTCAATATGAACAACTTTAATTTTTCTTTGTACTCATATTTCATAAATGGTCTTTAGATGTTTGCAAATCAAAAGAAGGGTGAAATCTCCAATGAGGTTATAGAATCCGGTTGAGGATGACTTTGGAGGAAATATACAATATATGAGGGATGTTTTTCACATAGTTGGTACCCATCTAAACTTCAAAATATACACGCAATCAACTTTGAGAGTTTCCTAATCTTTACAATAAGTATAGGATTGTCACTAGACAAGTTGTTTTTAGGAGGTTTTAACCTAGGCTGGAATGTAAATGATGCCATGAAAGAAGTGCACACCATCTCTCCGAAGATCTACTCATCCCTCGTTTTGTTCTCTAATTATAACTTACGCGGTTTACTTAGATGCAAGCTCGTTGTTGAGCCATTTCATCTACCGTTAAGGTAGAAGAACCTTAATCTGCCAGAATAAGGATTTTGGGAACCTGGGAGTGCAAAGAGCATGAAGTGAAATCATGAATGTGTTAGCAAATTGGAGAGGAAGTGCTTGGTCTTGGAATCAGAATTTTTGGAGGTAAGAGCAATTTTACACAAATTTTTGAAGTGAAGGTGTTGTAGACACCTATTCATAACTCTAGACTTATCCAAAAGAAACACTCACAAAATTTGTCAATACTCCCATCTCATTGGTTCCATCTCATTGATTCTAGTGAAATTTCAGTAAACTTATGTTCAAGTTTAGGTTCACAAGGAGGCACTTTCTGGTCAAATTGTAGCTGGCAGGAATGGGTCGTTGGCAGGAATGGGTACTGCTACCTTACAGGCAGGACGTCTTTCTACTATGTATGAGTGTCAAGGTGGAGGTGAGAGATTACAAAGCAAGAATTAAAAGCAGAGGACAGAAGTGATGATTTGCAGTAGTTAAAATCTGAGGGCTGGTTTTGTGTGTATCTTCTCCATTGTGTCATCTACAGCTAAGGCCACTGGGAGTAATAGGAGATGGTTGGTCATTTTAGCGTCACTGCCTACCTTTCCCGTCTTGCTCTGATCGAGTATCTAGTCTCATTTCATTCGGAGACAAGAACATTCAAGCATGCCTTGTTATTGTATTAATTTGTTCTGGACGATGCCTTTCCAGTGTGGGACCGGAGGCGTCGGCCCCGAGGACATGGTGTTATTGCCACCAGGGTTACGACACAAAAGCCACCTGGTTACTGGAGGTTCAGCGATTCGGTTGATCAGTACATGGACACTACATTAATCTCCAGTGAGTCGGTTTAGGACTTGAAATCTCTGACGTCAATGATGCTTGTGACGTCTTGGGTCTGAAGCTCGCATCACATCAACTCCATGGTTGATTGAGCTGAAACCAGGGCCACACCGGGCACTCCAGCCGGTCCGGGGCTTGGAACATCAGCCTGCATTGAGGGACGTGTTTGGTGGGGCACTTCTTCTTCTTCTTTCTTTTTTTTTTTTTTTTTTTTTTTTTTTTTTTTTTTTGCGCAGGTGGGGCACTTTTCAACCTGAGTTTGATGTTGGAGTGGTTCAAGGGGATCTGTCTAAATCCCCCCATCAAGCGGTGGCTCGGAGGCCAGGTTCGGGGGAGGGGTGGGGGCAAATATGTGTCCCTATTATTTGCTTGAGTGGGGTCCTACTGATCGCAAATAGAACTCTCTGGAGTAATTTGGGGCCTGTGGCTCCGAATTTATCAAAAAACAAAAAAAAAAAACCAAAAAAAGACCCCATGACCTCAAAACGGGGAAGGACAGCAAAATGGAACCTACCAAACCCAGCAAACGAACCATCGGTTGCACCTCTTGATGGGGAGAAATTAAGAGACCCGGTTCAAGGGAGGGGGTGGGGTTAGCAAGTCACTATTCCAACATCAAAATCAAGGCTATGGCATTGAGGTGATTAGGGAGTTGTTATTGATAATGGTCCGGCCAGATGTTGTTGACACATTGAAAAGCCTTTTGTGCATGAAGAAGCCCTTGTAAAATTAAATAGGTAAATCTTGATCATGTGGCTGTGGGAAGGGAAATTTATAGTTTAGAAGTGGTTTGACTAACATGTGATATAAGATGGAAGAGGAGAGAAAGCTAAGAGAGGTGAGAGAACTTCATACAATTGCGGTTTCAAATGAGAACAATCCATCTCCACTTTATATTCGTGGATACCCAATATAAATATGAGGATTCACTATAAAAGGCCATTTAGGTTGGTGGTTACGACCATCAGAAAGTAGAAGAACAACACCGTAAGACTAACTTTGAAGGAGCCATTTACTTGTAAAGTTCAAAATTACTTAAGAGTCTATATCTTCTTCATGTCATAATTGATTCATTGAATTATGTATGCATCTTGTAGCCCTACTTCAATCATTTTCAAAAAGCCTAAAACATCTATCATACAACTGAAATGGAAGATGATACAAGCTTTTTAAAAATAAATATTATGTTGTTTAGATCTTGCTCAAATCTTTCCTGTAATCATTATTCATCTTGTACTCCTGGACAAGATTTTTTTCACAAATTCAAGATCGAATGCTAACTCCAAAAACTGAATGAAACACAGACAATTATAACTACTGATTGAGAAAATATGTGATTACAATGATAAGGTAATTGAGATGAATCCACTTATAATGTCCAGATCAAAATTACAAACAATGTATTTTCCTGTGCCCAAAATAACAAAAATAAATGCCACTGAATCTTCACGACAGGAAAATCTTACTTGGGAAAATCTCAGTTGGGAACTTGTCCTCTTCGATCTGGCGACTATTCCCAAATCACAAACAGGACCTGGAATCAATGAATCTCGATCACAAACTTTACAGTGCAACGAAGGATTCAACACTAACATTCTAGCAACTAGCAACTGCCCCCTTAGGCCTTCAGACTGGGAGCCCTAATCCAAACTAGCAGTTGAATTAGGGCATTAAAAAAGGTAATTGGAGCCGAGGTCGCTGGAAAAGTAAAGAATTTGCCGCAGTGTACTGCCAGTTTTGACGGTTCGCCACATCCACTGCCCGGACGCTGCGCACCGCCGCAGGAGGCCGTCTCGATCGTCTCCAACGCCTTGCTTGCAGGCTGAGGCTGCTGTGAATTGTTCCTGCTTGCTGGATCCGTGTACTCAGTGAATGTGTGCAACTCGGTTGTACTAACCTCACCATCCATGGGCCATGGAAAATATATATTCGCTTTCAAGTGAATCTCCATATCATATCTCTTTTGGAGTTCGTTGCATTTGCTCGCGCCGTACAGTTCACGTCTTGGCATCGACAGATCCAGCGAAGGTACACATACCATTTTCCTTGTAGCTCGCAGTTTGTAACCCGGGAATTCTGTTTGTTCCGAGTTGAGGCTGGTGTGAACGACACTCAAGGCTAGACTTTTGGTTAAGTGCTGGCCGTCTGGCATGTTGTTTGAGGTGTGACAGTAACGTCGAGGCTCTGAATGACTTCTGGATCTGCTGTGTGTGAAGATCATGTTGATGTTTGTGAGCGTGAGACGCTGTAGACAGAACAATTCAGTGTTGAACTTGAATATCACTCTGGCTGAATTTGAGAATTGTATCTGCTGCAGATTAGTGGATACTGGCCAATAAGCAGAAGAGGTCCTGCAATTCGCAGAAGCTGGCATGCATCATTTTGGCGGTCCAAGGACAGACAGAATTGAATTGAGGGATTTACCGGAGAAGATTTTTTGAAAAGCTTGCTCTACACGGTGGCGGAGGATTTAGTCACTTGGAGGGAGACATATTCAAGAGCTGGGTGAGCTGAAAGTTAGTGATATACTATGCAGTCGTTGCAGAGGCAGGCGTCATGCATGAGCGGAGTGAGGCAGGAAGACGCTCTGGCCATCGATGGTGTCAATTTGTATGAGCGCCTTGGTTTCGACACCTTTGTGCAGCTCTCCACTAACTTCTACAACAAGTGAGCTCTCTATCTACTCATCATCTCCCATATTCAAGAAAATGTGCATCTCCTGACCAACACAAGATGCTGAATTTGCACTGTAATTGAATCGACAAACCATCATCCCGAGAATCATCTGTTGATATCATGACCTATGTCTTCTCAATCGTTACCAAGCTCGTCAGCCTTGCTAGGTTTACATGTGTTAATTTCGTTGTGCAAATTTGGAGGTGAACGAGCTTCGTTAAGACTGTTATATGGATTTTGTTCAAATTTTTCCTGTTTTCAGAGCACTTGATTAGAATTCAGTGAAAGCGGCAATGACGTCAATTAACTGATATGTATTTTCGGTGTGCAGTGTTTACAGTGACGACCAGCAGTGGTTTCGATCAATATTTGCAAATTCCACCAAAGATGATGCTATTCAGAATCAATACGAGTTTTTTGTTCAGAGGATGGGTGGACCATCTCTGTATGCTCACAGAAAAGGTATTCTAGATGTTCCCCTTATCATGGACTTTAGAACTTCGATATTCACCCCTTGTTTCCAAGCTTGAATTCAACTATGCCTCATGAACCCATGTGAATCTTATTCTGCAGTTTTTACTTCACCTGATTCCGAGCAATCAGCCGCATGGAAAGTGTATTTCCAAATAATAAAAAATAAACAATTTTTTTAAAATTAATTGTTCCTAGCTTGTTTTGATCATGCTCAGGTAACTCGGCCTTAATTGCAAGACACGGCCCTTATCCCGTCACAGAGAGAGCAGCAGCGCGTTGGTTGTTTCACATGAAGTCGGCTCTCGACCAGACCGATGACATCGACTTCGATTCCAAAACCCGAATGTTCAACTACTTCAAGTAAGTGAATTTTCCATTACAGGATCAATGAGAGAGCTAACCATAATTTTGGCTTGCTTGTGATTCAGTGTGGCACTTAGCCTAGTTTCGGCTCTGTGTTGCAAGTCTCTTACGGAACAGCATGCGGCAACTCCTGCTAATGCTAGAGTATTATATGTACAAAAGCTGATGACGTTGCTGTCCTTCATATGCGCAGACACACCGCGTTCTTCTTGGTGGCAGGGAAGGAGCTCACTAATCACCATCGGTTAGTGGGAAATTACGGTGTTGGAGGCAAGCACATGGGACGTGCTTAATTGTAATTAGTCTTACATTCAATCACCATTAGATTAAAAATCTTCTTCTAGACAGGTATCACTATGTAATTCTATCCAATGTCTGTACAAAACTTAGATCGATCATCAGGTGATTCAATTAGATTTACCACAGGGTGGAATTCTGCTTTTTAGTTGCCCATTATTTATTTGAACGAATATCAATTGATTTCCTTCATTGAATACAATAAAGGACTTACCCGTTCTTTGAACCTTGTGTCGAGATCATGATGTCCTC
This sequence comes from Ceratodon purpureus, assembly GCA_014871385.1. Lineage (NCBI taxonomy): Eukaryota > Viridiplantae > Streptophyta > Bryopsida > Pseudoditrichales > Ditrichaceae > Ceratodon > Ceratodon purpureus. The sequence goes on along the minus strand of CM026422.1, from coordinate 10,222,696 downwards.
GTCTAACAAAGTGTATATTTGTCTTCCTGTGCTGTTCAATTGCATATACAAAATTTCGAACAAGTAGGCTCACCGACTGGTCAAGCTTATCAATTGTAAAACAGTTTTGAAATTCTGGAATTGAAATTAATTATTCTACACTACATTTCAAAGCAGCACTTGAATTTTTGTTGCATTGTTAAACACCTAATCTTAATGCAGACCGTTATTCTCTTGTCTATAAGATGCCAACAATGTATGTTTACAGTATGTGTATGTTGGAAACGTTGTGCATTTTCTAAGTTGCGATAACCGTTGAATCAATAAGATTGCCAAATTTGGCAGATGCTGAAGCTCGTTAGTATCAAGATACTCGAAGGTGAGCTCTTTGAATTTATAAGTTTTCCTGTCGATTTATATCACATGGACTATACATGATATATACATGAGAGCTCTAAACAGGTCCAACGGCGTGTTGTTATTCAAGTGGATAAGGTGAATACATTGTGGTCATTTATGTGGAAATTAATGTCACTAACACCAGATAATGATGATTGGTGACCGTAACTAATGATGATCGATGATGGGGGGAAGCACAATAAAGTGAACCAAAAAAGTGCTTATCTTTTCACCAATTTCAGCCCCTTCCGTAAACACTAGAGAAAGTGGGATCTATGTTATGTCGATGCAAGATTAAGTTTGGGATACGGAAAGTAGACTTGATCTTCTTCAACTTCTCAAAGTTGCGGCAGAAGACATTGAGTTTACAATGGAAAACGGAGACGTCGAACTCGGGCAAAGTGAATGGTCTCATTTGGAAAAGTGAACAAAACGGTTTAGGGTTTTGTCCGAAATCACTTTTAATTTTGCGGGGCCCTCCGTATGTTTAAGAGGTATTCTAAAATAGTCAATTCATATACTCATTGATTGATTTAGGGTTCCAAAAGTATCGCAAGGATGCTTTTTAAGAGGGTCTTTTCCGCAATACTTTTTGTCACTTTTTTTTCACCAAACATTGATTTTTAAATTGAAAAAAACATCATCTAAAGACAATAGAGGGCCCCAAATGAAGAAATCAAGACTTTGGAAAAGTTCATTTTCATGATTTAGAAGTAGTGGTCAAATTTAGTTTCAATTCAGGATGTTCTTTTTATGAAGGTGTGTGTAAGATACCTTATGACACCTTAGAAAGTGACTAAAATGCTCAAAAACTACACCAAAATCCTCAAAATCAGCTTTGAGCCTTCAAAAACAGCACACTTCATATTCACTTGTTAGTGGTCACATTTTGCACTTTGTGGTCCACTTTATTGTGCTCTCCCCCTGATAAGGAAGAATATGAAATGTGGATAATTGCTCTCAATTCTAGTTAGTGTTTTCAAGAACATTTGTATGCTAAACATTGGAATCAATGTAATCTACTAATCTCAAAGACCATAAATGTGAACAAAAAAAAAGAGAAACTTCGTGGTCCATTTCAAATTTTTGTCATAAGAACAAGATCTTCATGTATTTTGCCACACCCCTTAGAATCGTAAATGCCTTTTAAGATGGAGATGAATCAAAATGGGAGAGCGACACTAACTTTGCAATATCTCAAGTTTTTCCCTCTTGTCGAACAATGCTGAATCAAATGTGATACGACAGTACTAGAGACATTGTGGCTCACACTAAGTTTCTTTTAGAATTTGAATGTTTTCGGTCAATGTAAGAATCTTAGGATGTCCTTTAAAGAATTAATGGTTTTGAAAAATGAATCCACTCAACAATTCTTTGAAGAAGACTACCATATATGCATGCCCAATTCAGCATTGTGATATGCATGCCCCATTCAGCATTGTAGTACCAAATAATTAGTCAACTTTGAGTTTTTGAGTTTGACAAAGCTAATTTCTTCGCGGTTTTTTTTATTTTTTTATTTTTTTACTTTTTCAATAATTTTTATTGATTACCTATATGACTTTTTAAATTTTAGAAAATTCCCAGATTTTTTGGCACCTCAAAATATAACTTCATTTCAGTCAAACTGGCCATCTAGGTATGGTGTCCTCTCGCTTGGATCATCTTCATTTGTATCATTGAATCTAGTTCAAATAAATTCAAATTGTCAATGGAATTTTCTATAGACTCATGTAATTCATATCATCATTTTTTACATTAAAAATCTCAATTGATTGTTGGAATATTGAAAAGAGAATGATGTCATGACTTGAAGACAGAGGAAATAGTTAAGCCTACTTGTTAGGGGTATTTAAACTCCTTAAACATGAAGATTTTCATTTTGAACTTTGATTGATTTCATCGATTTTTTTCATCCATTTCAATATTGTATATCAAATACTTTTGAAAGTGCTACAAATCCATGTTGGACTAACAATTTGGCCCCTAAGAAGACCAATCTTTTTGGAAATGCAGTAGTCATCTAGGCGTGCACTGAGGAATCTTGTTCAGTATCAACTTTTATAAAATGCAAAATAATTTGGTACCCATGATTGAAGATTATGCTATACACCCTGAAAGTGGTCCAAATAACAGTCTAAGCCTGGTCAAAATAGCAGCAGAGTATCAATATCAAGTAGCACAATCAAGTATCATGAAGATTACTGCAATGTATCAATATCATCAAGTACTCTATTTACCATTCTCACGCTGTACACTACAGCACTAGGGTAGATTTCCGACTAAAACCGACAATTTGCTTGCAATCCTGGCCGACAGGAGCACTTCATCCTTCACATGAAGTTTCTGATCCCATGGCTTGTTTGATTGATATCAAAACCGGAGTTTGATTTTTGGGTGCGGCTTGTACAGGATCAGATATCCTTTACATGGCACAATATACTACTTCGCTGAGAGCCTTTCTGCCGCAGTGGAGGAGCTTGTGTATGTTGTGAATAATAATGGAGCTATGTCAGTTGCCCCATTGTCAAAAACGTCACCACTTTCGGCACACGTTCTGTCGATTCTGTGCGTGATTATTATCTTGACAGCTTTGAGGCGAGTGTACCGCTTTGACATATTATTTGGCCTAGGTTCATTCGTATTCCGCTCTGCAAGTCTTGGTCGGTAGAAGTTGGTCCAGAGATCTCAAGTAGCTGACACTCATATGGAGTCTTGTTACTTCAAAACCTGCTCTTTATTTCGGAGTGTTAGATGTGCAGCCACAATGTTTTCGTGGCAGAAGTACTGAGTTTTCCTTTAACGATCTTGATTGTTTGGTCTCAGTTGAGCTTTTGTTTAGCCATATCTGGAATATTCTTTGTAGGGTATTGTCTGGTTGAATTCCAAGGACTCAGGTGCATACTTCCCACTCTTTTTGCAACAACTCAAGACCTTTTCGTTTCCTGGGTTTTCACCTTGGCTTACAATTACCTGTGTTTCGAAATTTTGATTAGTTCGCTGTTGATCGTAGGATTCTTTTCGACTGCTACCGATGATCTTCTTGGTTTGAAACAAGCACAGCGTGTCCAATTCTAGGTGCTGTGCCTCCCAGGTACTAACAGAGAAGCATCTCCAATTCATCTTACATTTGTTTTCACATGTGAGCGAATCTTCATTTCGTCTGGAACTCATGTCGGAACACCTCTCTAACATTGCCATATGGTGTGTATTATCCCCTACCCATGTTTGATAGATAGTCACTTTTCTCTAAAGCTTCCGAACAAAGAGAAGTTACTCCGCATGGAGCATGTAAAACATATTGAAATGAACGATATTGATATCAAACTTTGTGGTAAGATACTGTCAACTTTAAAGCTGAAATCAAGAGCTAATTCGTAACTTCCAGATGCTTAATAAACTCGGTATGTTATGAGCTGCTCACAAAGTTGTATGTTCTACAAGTCTAGAACGAGCTTGTCATTCAGATCATTTCTTGTTGGACCTACAGATCTGGTCGTAGGTATTTCCAACACTTATTTAGATGCTTCGCACGCCACATGCAGGAAGCGGGGTGAGTCCAACACTGGTTTTAGTATACATTCTGATGCAACGGTGTGGATGCCTTGAAGGACTGCAGAGATGTGAAGCATGGCTGAAAGCAGTACTTCCACATACAGGTGGCCGGTGAACCAGGAACCTTTGACTTGCTACAGCTAGTCGGTGATCAGTTATCCTGTAGATGAGATGGATAGACCCTCACTTGTATGCATGTGGGTGCATTTGTACATATTACACATGCACTTCACCAAAGAAGCAGCTGCATGTCAAGTAGATATTGACCAAATTGCGATTCTCAGATTTTAGAACTCCCGGTGTGTTTGGTGTGTGCAGGAGTGCGCTATCCGGACATAGCATATTCTTGAGCCACAGCGGTGCACAAAAGAACTTGGTGGAGCAACTTTGTGTGGACTTGGAATCATGCAATCGCAGTGTGTTCTTTGACAAACGGTCTGATAGTTTGCCAAAAGGAGAGCCATTTCCACAACACATCTTCAAAGCTATTCAAGAATGTCAAGTTGGGGTGGTGGTACTGTCGGAGGAGTTCTTTTCCTCAAAATGGCCAATGTTGGAGTTGGTGGCAATGTCCAAAAGAATGAGGTTGGGCAACTCCAGGTTGAAAATCATGCCTATATTTCTAAGTATTTCACCTATAGAGTGTCGTGATGTGAGAAACCATGGGCGATGGTTGTCAACATGGTGTGAATGGGCCCAAGAAGATAAGAGGATGGACATTGAGGAATGGAAGGAAGCTCTGAAGTTGTTGGGTCGTATGAATGGATTTGTGTACAAGGTGGGATTGGGTGAAGTGAAGTTTCGCAAGGAAATAGTGAAGGAGATTTGTAAGGTGGTTAGCCCAACAACCACATGGGATGATTCTCATGTAGAAGGAAGGTCACGTCTTTGCAAGGTAAGACTTTTTATTGAGGTGTCAATTTGCACAAATATTGTATTATAGGATGTTTTAAAAGTAACTTATAAAAGGCTCATCATCGAACATGAGTAATACATAAGTGAAAGTACATGTGTGTTGGATTACATAGAAATCTCTAGTTACTGATGAGCCTCTTGACAATGTGTATATATCAGATCATTTGTGATAAACTTGATACAATGCAAGCATGCACTCAGGCGCGGGTGGTTGGTGTGTATGGAGTTGGTGGGGTCGGCAAAACCACACTGTGCAAGTCTCTGTGCAAACATTTCTTCAGGGAATATGAAGGGAAGGTGTGCCATGTGGAGTTGAAGGAAGGCGGCAACAAATTGGACTTGCTTCGACAAGTATTGAGGAGGCTCACAAACACAAGTGAGAAGGTTATGCAAGGATTCAGCGAAGATGAGGTGAATCATTCAAAGCAATTGATTACAAACGTGCTTGAATCACTTGTCTGTCTCCATGTTAAATTTGTGGAATGTGGTTATGAGAGATATTTCCTTGAGGCCGTACAACGAATTTAGACACGGAATTTTTATGTTTGAGCATCGTGGATGCCATTTTGGAGTTTCATCTGATACTTCGCATTTGCTTTTGTTGAATATGCAGTGCTACAGTCTCCTGAGACAAAACATCATCAAGCAGAAAGTTTTTATTGCCATTGACAATGTGTTTGATAGCTCAAAGTGTCTGGAGGAAGCGAGTGCCTATCTTCAGCTGAACTATTTTCCGAACAGTGTGGTGGTTGTGACGGCCCGTTCCCTTGACCAATTGCAGATGCTTAAGATTGAAAAGAGCAATTGTCTCGCGATGCCGGATTTAAAGTATGCTGAGGCAAGATCCCTTTTCTTGTATCATGCCACTCATGCGGGGCATGTCAAGGACGCTCCAGGAGTTGAAGTTGGTGACGAGATTATCAAGCGCTGCTTGAAAAAGTGTTACTTCGGTAAAGGTCGTAAAGGAAAGCATCACTACCACCCGCTAGCTCTGGAGGTGCTAGGTAGACAGTTGGGGTATAACCCAGAGCCATGGAAGGTGCAGTTGGATGAGTTGGATGCAGGGGATGCATTTAATCAGTTGAGGGAGAGAGGAAGCCAGCATCCTATATTCTCCATCCTGAGGAGAAGTTTTGACGTGCTGGGAGATGAGGACCAGCTCTTATTCATGGATGCTGCTCTTTTCAATCCTCGGCTCGGGACAGATGTTTTGAAGTGGCTGAGCCTAGTCAATGGAATGAGTGTAAAAGTGGTAAAACAGCGGGTAAGGCCTTTGATATTTGGCTTGTGTTATTTGATGCAATTGTGCTTGTTCTATTGAGTATATAGACAAGTTTGGCTTGCATTTTGAAATGACGAAATCAACCAGAATTGGGTCACGTAAACATAATTGGGTTCGGATTGCTGGAGTGAAGTGTGCACATGATTTATAGCATGTTGAACGAAGTAAGATATGAGGGTGGTGAATGGTTGGATTAATGCTTGTGATTGTGTTGGTCACTGCAGTTGATGGGCCTGAAGAGGAAGTCTGTAATAGAAGTAGTGGGTGATGGCACCAGGGGTATTGGAATGCATGATCTGTGGCGTGAGTTCGCAATGATGGAAACCAGAATTGGGGATAGGGAACGTCAGCGGTGGGTTTATGATGTGATTGACAATCGCAGTTTGAGGTCTAATGAGGAGGGCGACGTGGTCGGCGTGAGGTTTTCGGGTGGTTGGTTTAACCTGCAAAGAATATGTGTCCGGCGCACCAAGCGAGCGTGGCAGCACAATTTGAAAGCAGTACGCAGGCAGACTCTGTATGAGAGGAATGGAATCAAAAGTGCTTTGCAGATATTCAAATCGTGCTTGTCACTTAGCCCAATGCGAACTGATCATCTCAACTGGTTGAATTCTGCTATGGATTCTTCGTCGATCTCCGGGGATGAATTGGACTTTAGATCCTGCACCAACGTCACAGTACTGAAGTTAGTGAGACCGATGTTGGAAGTTTTGGACTTGGGTGCTCTGCAAAACCTTAGGAGCCTCCAGTGTAGTCTAGGGGAGAGTTTTCACGGGCGCACCCAGAGTTATTCACCTCCAGTGCCGGGAGTGCAAGTCCGTGGACTCGGGGGCTTGAACAATCTTGTTATTTTGCTTCTGGATGGCATCCCGCACCGTTCTTTATGGATTGGACAGATTTCGGGTCTTACACGACTCCAGGTTTTGAGGTTGGATTCTGCTGAGGAGGATTTTGGACGGGCTTTACAAGGGACTTTGAAGCGGAAGTGTAAGTGTAAGAATAGGTATCCCGATCTGAGGAGGCTGTGGTCATTGCAGAACTTGACCATCCGTCATTTCTGCAATAAAGCCAAGAGCATATCAGGCTTCAGCAAAAGAATGAGCTACCTACGGACCTTGGATCTATCATACTGCAGCTTTTCGAGGTGCGATGGGGTAGGTGACTTGATTGCCCTGGAGGAACTTAAAATGGTGTGGTGTAAGAAGTTGAAAGAGCTGCCCAATCTACGGAGACTCACAAAATTGCGGAAATTGGATATCTCGGGCTGTTGGTCAATAACAGCATTGCCGGGTTTTGGTGCTTTGATTGCTGTGGCGACGCTGGATGCTAGCTGTTGTTTCAAACTTGCCCAGTTGCCGGATCTGAGCAATCTCATACACCTAGAGACCTTGCATTTAATAGGTTCCCCCATTAGCACGTTGCCTGGATTGGGCAATGCGGTTTCTCTGAGGTCAATCATTGGAATTGTCTTCGAAGCGATCGAAGGCTATGATGATTTGCATATGCTAAGAGCATCCCCAGTGAGCTGTAAACCTGTAAGCCTGTAATTATGAGAACGTCGCTCTCCCAAACCTGAGTGCCTTTCCGAAGCAAAACATTCCAAAACCGTTTACAGATTTACAGGTTTGCCCCAAAAAACCTTCCAAAATGAGGTTTCGACCTGTAAATTACAGACTTACAAGCTCGTTTACAGGCTTGGCCTGAACCGCAATTCACGTCTTTCTACATCTTTCCGATTACAGGTTTACGGTTCAGGCCTCACTGGGGATGCTCTAACGGAGTTGCGGACGGTTGAGGTGCGGGGATGGGGGTCACAAGGACTTCCATGTCTGAGTACCTTGCCCAACCTAGAGGAGCTTGACATTTCTGGATGTAAGGGAATGAAGGTGCTGACTGGTCTTTCGAATTTGACCGGTCTGCTCACATTGCGCATTTTCAATTGCAATTTGAAGGACATGTTTTGTGTGGGCGGCTTGTCTACGCTGCAGAAATTGCATATTATCGCCTGCGAGGAGATGGAGAGGTTACCGAACATTCACAGGCTCACACGATTGGAATCACTTATTATCTTCGGTTGCCCAAGACTAAGAATTTGGGAAGGTCTGAGGGAATTATCATTGTTGATAGATAATCATAGGCTTTTGTACGAAGGTAGCAGCGCTTTTCCCGCGCTGATTGAAGTTTTGAAGTGCGATGGTCTGCCAATCACCGAGCTCCCTGATGAAAGAAGTTTTCCACATTTTAAATATCTTCATTTCAATAGTCTATGAGTAGGACCAAGTGGACCAAGTGGGGTCTTAAAGTAGGACCAAGTGCTTAGCCTATGTGCGTTAATAACTGGGAGAAGAGAATTTAGGGAAAGTTGAGACACCCATATTCGATGCACTCACAATTTATTAGCAACTCTTTCATTTTCGAGAAGCTTTAGTTTTAATTTCCTAGGCGCAATTTCTTGAGTAAGACTCAACAAATCAAAGTAAGAGTGGGAACATGACTTTTAACATGCTGTTGTAATCCATGCTAAATACATTTGTTACCTCTCAGATTATTTCTACAAATACTTAATGTTGTCATCTTTAAGAATTCCCCAAAAAAACCTTCACAAAATATCAAAGCTTTTTCATGCTTTCGGGCAATGTACTAAAAAAAATTGTTCTTTCTTTCATAAACGTTAGAAAATTTGTTTTTTTAGGAGTTTTCTTTTTTTTCACTTAAATGATGGACATCAATCTTTACTTTGACCGCTTGGATTGAGACTATATATCATAATGGAGTTTCTAGGAAAAAAATATGATTAGCATTTTTTTGCAATTAATTATGATGAAATTTATTGAGCTATCTATTACAATAATATAATTGAAGATCTTATAGTTAAAATTAAAAATAATATTTTTTTAGTCATTCATGTTTTTTACATTGGAAATGGCAGTTTTGGAGTGCTTTTTGTGAAACATAGTCAAGGAACTTTAGGGGTTAAACTCTCAAAGTCTAGAAAAGTGGCCGATTGACGTTGGGAGCTTGGCTATTAAGGAATACTGCCCAATTCCATGGACATGGAATTCTGCTTTTTAGTTGCCAATTATTTATTTGAAAAAATATCAATTGATTTCCTTCATTGAATACAATAAAGGACTTACAACCTTGTGTCGAGATCATAATGTCCTCGTCTAACAAAGTGTATATAATTTTTCCTTCATGTGCTGTTCAATTGCATATACAAAATTTCGAACAGTCAGGATGAGAAGTGAATTTCTAGTTTTTATTGCCTCACCCACTTGAATGGTCCTATAAGTTATGTGGTAGCCGAAAGAGCATGAGGGAAGCATGATGGTCACAAAGTGATCTCCTTTGTGGTTGCAAAACCATCAGCTTTGCTTGACGCCCTAAATTCTGAAGGAACTGTCGAGATGAAGCACTACATCAATCTAATGCCACCTCCCGATTCCTGCACAAGGGCACAGCGAAGCTAAGAGTGTCCTGTGGAGATGACGGTACAAGAATTACAATCAGATCAAAAGGAATTTCAGAAGTTTTTGAGATCAGCAAACCAGAGTGGGCACTCCCTTAACCACTTAGATGCATAACATACTTTGCTTGCTGGGAGAAGTTAGGTTGTTGTGGCGTGCTAAATTAACCCCTAAATGACAATTGTCCTTGATTGTGGTTTTTGAAATTTTGGGCAAGTTTCTAAGATGTAAATTTTAAATATGGTATTTTAGAATTTATTTTAGACATAGGGAATTGCAAAAGTTTTGCGGGAATATATATTTTTTTCCATTAGACATTGAAAAAATATTTATGGTGCATGAAGTAGTTTTCCAACTATGGTAAACACACCTGAAATCACCACAGTCCCCAAAACCACCACACCCCAGTATGGCCACATCAACCTCCAGAATCTCTAAAAACGAATTGTCAATCCTCATTTGGAGGACTAATTTGCTTATTGCTAGTGGGTGAACTCTAACAATCATAGAATATGGTTTTGGATTCAATGGTGAACAAAATTGAGGACCACTATTATTGCTCATGGGAAATTCCAAGTTAGAATTAGGTTATAGAGTACTTTGCACTTTGAGATTTTCTATAAAAGTGAGAATTGCAAATTTCAAGATGCAAATTTTTAAAATCCTCATGAAATCCTATTTGGAAGATTAGAATATTTTTTAAAGAATTTTGGATTGCTAAATATAGGTCAGATTGCTTAACTTGGTGGTTTTAGGTGCTACTATAATTTTTTCTACGCTTGAGTCAGCTCCAAAATTTTGTTATATCCCTCAACTACCATAATTAAGATTTTTTTATACAAGTTATTAATATGGTTGTTTTTGAGATTATTAAGAAGAAAAAATTGAAAAGAAAAATATCATTCCATGAAGTGTCAATAAATTTCCACCCTTTGTAATTATGATGTAAAAAATATTTTTCTCTATTACGTATAAAATAGATATTTTTTAAATATCTTTTTTTCTACTTCAAGTACACCATACTAGTGGAAAAACACCAACCTATGTAGTGTAGAAATTTGATTCTAAAAGAAGTCAAAGTTTATTAATCATGTTTGGGTGGGATTAACTCCTAAAATTCCACAAAACCCAAAGCGTGTTGCAGGAACTTCGGCAAGTAACCATAGTTAGGATTTTTAATATTTTTTGTCAAGATTTTTTTAGTGAACAGTATAAATCATAATCTTTATGGGGTTGAAATTTCAGCATTAAAAATTAAAAAATAAGAAATAGGGATTTATTGAAATTTTTTGCATTTTGGAAGTGAAAATTGGCAAAACGAGCCTGGAATTTTAGAGGTTAAAAAGAAGCAATGGCACTCACTTCAATCTTGGAAATCTTCTAATCTATGCTATCAAATTAGATGCAATTTTATATGCATCTTCTAGTAATCCTAAGTTAAATCCTGTAGAAATGCACAAGATCCTATAAAGATGTAATAAAACTTTTGTTTTGTTTTTTTGTTTATTGCTTTAGAAGTGGCTCCGAACATTTTTGGTGAGAATTGTTCAAGAAATTTTAGGGGTTGTTGTGTTACTTTGCAACAAATAATAAAATTATCTTGTTTGTGTCAAATAAATAAAATTAAAAATTAGGGTTAAATCGTAAATTCTTGTAGTAGGCTGGAAGGAGCGGAGGCAACAGCAATAAATACCAGCTAGAGGCAACTGGACAATGGCTTGTAAGCTGAACAATATATAATACAAAAACTGAGAATGCCTATCCTTGTGAACAATGTCCTGTGAACCCATCACCACATAATCATAGCACAAATTGACCATTGAACACCTTTGTAAGTTGCGAGACTTAAAAGAGTCGTAAAGAATCAATGCAGCTGGTTCTTGGTTTCATGTCTGTGCTAATACCTGTTCCTGTGTCTACATTTAGGGAGCTCAGAGAGCATCAATGACAATGTACCGGAAATCCCGGACACTAACCTACGTTTGGTCGAGGAACCACCTTCATATTTTACATACATCGTATGCCAAGTGTAATGCGTTCATAAAGTACACTCCGTGATGCTCCATAGAGGAGCGAAGTCGAACGACAAGAGAGTATATTTAAGGTTTGCTAGGGGAGTTGCTGTTCTCAATATTCATCGAATTAAGCTTTTTTCCCAGCATAGGACCACACCTGAAAATCACAGAGGAGCAACTTCAGTTTCAGTAAAATATCTCAGCAATCGCGCAGTCTCGTATTCGTGCTTGTCAAAACCAGAAACGAAAGTCATGATGTAGAGGCTACCAACCTTAAGAGTAGTGTCCCAACTGCCTGTGCAAAGAGCATCGCCGTCATCCGCCAATGCTAGGCAGCTTACGCGATTGGTATGTCCCTCGGCTCTGCCTCCACCCAAATTTGCCACCACCTACAGACGAGAGAAACATTTGAGCACAGAAATCCTAAGTCTGATTATGTGGAACTTCAAAAGAAAAGAATAATCAAACATGTTAGTTAGAATCCTAATATAACTCGTTTCGCAATAAAAGTGTCTTCAGTAAAGTAGTCTATCAACGTACGTGAGCACTATCCATTCCAGTGAGTCGAATGTAAATGTTACCTTGGCCAACAAAGTGTCCCAGACATAGCAATTGCCGTTTGAGTAGCCTGCAAAGAGAAGGCGCCCTGAACGGGAAATTGCTATTGAGGTGACGATAACTGGACCCCGCGCTAGCGCCTGCTTATCCCAGTATTGCTGCAACTCATGCCCAGTGCTGATGTCAAAGAGTCGGCAGCTACCATCATCACTCCCAGTTCCGAAGTGGCGATCCCCCGACAGAATGTGCACGGCGTTAACATCACCGTCGTGACCATGGAAGGTACGTTGCGCTCGGGCAGGTGTCCTGACGTCCCACAACTTCGCGGTTTTATCACATGAACCTGAGATGAACATGTTGGGATTGCTTGAGCTGATAGATACACTGTTACCATCACCACATCACTTTGCATTAGTCAATGACCTAATAACACTCTTCACCTCATCACTTCTCATATGTAATCCTGAAAATCCAGCGACCCCAATGTGATTGCAATAAGTAGCAACTGCAATAAATCCATATAGTTTGCAACTCCAAGCTTTCCATAACTCAAAGTTGTATCCAAAAATTCCATACTAAACTGCAAAATCTGCAACGACATTTGCAAAAACTGCGAAGAGTTTTCGTTCTCCATAAAGACAGAGCACTCCTCTGTATTGCTAATATTTACAAGAAGGGCAACACCTACCTCATAACATCCCCGGTATGACCAGTCGAAATGTCACCCCCAAAAACGCTAATGCAATTTTGGGTCTCCACATCCCAAAGCCTACACGTATGGTCCTCCGAGCTCGTAATAATGCGTTCTTCTTGAGTTGGTATATATTTACAGCACGAGAGGTAACCCGTGTGGCCCGTCAGTGAGCCTGATATGGGCAGATTCCCTTCCTTATCGAGTGCGGAGTTGAGGTTGAAAATGGAGCAAACATTATCTAGGCCACCACATGCAACCGTGGTGCCACCAGGTGAAATGGCAGCTGCCATGACCCAAGCGCATGCCAACTTAAAAGCATGTGTCTTTTGACCTGAAATGGCGTTCCATACAATGAGCTTGCCATCTTGCGACGCTGATACTATTCGAGAGGTTTCTCGGCATGACCAATCAAGTGCATATATCTGTTCAAGCCCAAACTTCGAGGTTCAGTCTATGATGCCGAGCATAGAATGTACTATATGAGCCAACAAATTATTACGGTTGCTTAGGGCGATCTCTAGAAAGTAAAGACCCAACTTACTGCCTTCATACACAAGATCAAATCATCTAGGTCTAACCCTAGTTAAACCTAACCTGAAGTCCGCATCACAAAGATCGTGAAACCACACAGGAAGCACAATTCGAACCTAAGTATGACATTCATGAGCTCCCAAATCGGATTGAAGCAGAGCCAGTTGTGTCCATATCTTTACCACAATCACAAAACTATAAACTAGGTAGAAAACGGGACACACTAAAACGAAGTAGACTCACCTTGCCTGTGTGTCCTTGCAGATTTCTACAGCACTTGAAAGAATTGTTATTTACGTCCACCTGCTTCGATCCCTGACTTTGCGCGTACGTCGCCACTGCTCATTCCATCAATTCCAATTCCGTACTTGTCAGTACACAACTCAAAAAAACTAGTCCAATGCAACATCGACTTCTCCGAAGAGAAGAGCACCTAAATAATGAAACCCGCGCCTAGGCTACACATCCATGATGATCGCCAAATCTCCGAAGTATCATATCAATAACATTCATCGCTACGTTCATAACGCGACACTGCTTCGATTTCTACCAGTACATGCCGTACAACATTCCAAACCATAATTCAGACGACTCCAAGACGTCAGCCCTGCTAGAAACCCATGCCACACTCATCCATGCCAATCTCAGAACCAACATACTCTAAACTCAATCCATTTTCAAACTACATGACCAAAACTAAAATGCTGTACGTAGTTCTAAGCACAACACATTGTACAAAATCCACCTCCCCTAAAAACCTCCCCACACAACAGCAAGCTCTCTCTCTCTCTCAACTCCCAAACCTCAACACCATTCATTCCTACCCAAAAACCCAATGGGTAGAGAAATGTAAAAAGGGACCCACCATCAGTATCACGTAGTCCAAGCCTCTTCTTCTGCAATTGCTCCCGCAAGCTCTGCACCTGAGCTCTAGCCAGCTTCGTAGCACTCTCGGCAGACATATCTCCCCCTGGAAATTCAATCACTCCACAACCCCACTCCAACTCCAACTCCAGCTCCACATCCAACTCTCATCTATCACCAAAACACCATCACAACCACCTCACCTCACCTCACCATACCATGGCCATCTGATCCCACCCCACTAAACAAACTCATCACCACCGCCTCCTCCCCCTCGATCCTCCCCTCCGAGCTCCACCCATGTCGCCCCCCCACCATCACCACAGCTCACCATTGTCAGTCACTCTACCTTACACACAGGTCTGAGATGGTTAGAATCGTCTGACTCACACTCTCACTGCGATGTGTAGATGCTAAGTTGGTAAGTTAAGAAGATGCTCAAGGTGGCAAGGGGATGGGAATGGCGATGGTGATGGTGGTGATCGGGGTTGGGGGGGTTGGGGGGGTTGGTGCTCGCGAGGGAGGGAGGCCGCCATAGCTGCGACACGAGCGCTATTATTCTCGTTGGGGTGGGCTATTGTGTGGGACCGGAGAGGCTTGCGAGGTTCCAAGTTCCATCCTAAACTGGGTCTCTGTGCCGACACACTTACTCTCGCTACTTACTTGCTTTTCAGCTCAGTAACATTTTACAATGTGACTGCAGTGGCACATGTGAACGGGGAGAATCAGCAGCTAGTTACAGATTGGCCGGCTGATTTTAAAAAATAACCAAAATTAAATATGTTATATTTTAGTGATATCTATATACTACTCCGATAATAACTGGATGGATTGGTAGTTGAGACCGGTTGTATACAAATAATTACCGGTTCCTTGGACACGAAGTGGTATTCTGTATGGGACTCTATATCAGAATTTTATTTTTATTACATTTTTATGTTTTTTATATTTTGACTTTGGCAGGTTTTAAATTTGACTTTTTCTAAGATATGAATTGAGAGGATGTATTTTCCTTGATCCATAGGAAATAGTGAAATGTAATTGCTATAAGCTTTTATGATAAAAGTACTCCCTTGTTTCGAAAAAAAACCTTAGTTTCCTTTCCTGGCAAAAAGAAACCTTGGTTTCCTTTCCTGGCAGGATTAAGTACAGTGACACTGCCATTAAGATAAAACTTGAAATTCCCATACCTAGTGTCACTGCCATTAAGATAAAGCTCAAAATTCCCAAACCTGGTGTCACCTTGCTGAGTGTAGATTCTTGGTAATAATGAAACCATGGTTTCTTTGTGAAACAGAGGGAGTACCTATTATCATCAATTTCAAGGATCTAGATTATTTTTCAAGGATCTCTTTATTGACAACTATCAAAGGTTGCACCAAACCTTAACCTTGATTGGGTCTATTCTGCTGGCCTTGCTTATTTGGAATTTTAAAAGTTAGCTTTAGAGAAGATTCTTCATAGAGGAAAACTTTGTTACTCAATGAAGTGATTTTTAATGCAAAAAATGTGTATACGTATGTTCCTTACATATCTTTGCAATCAAATTTAAAAAGTCATCACCAATTATTTTCAATAAAATATATGGTAAATTCATAAATATTGGCTTTAAAAATCCACCAAAAATTAGAGTTTTACTTCTTTGAAATTGAAACTTGGTATGCTTGAGTGGGATTGGCTAAGAATTGAGTGATAATTTTACAAGATAACATGGACCAATTTTATTGTATGTTATTTACAAATAATTGAATGCCTTAAAAAGGCATTATGTTTTTTCTTGTAGGGGACTGTACATGCACCATTTCTGGACACCACGACCTTTAGAAGTTAACTTCAAGAAACTCAAAAAAATTGATGCAATGTACAAATCATATGTTAATACCCAATATGGAGCCTTCTTCCTATTCAGAAATGTGGAACATCTTGGCTTCTCTTCCATTGACACCTCCAGAGGTAGCCATGCTATGAAAGTCACTGTTACTTGGGGTAGCTACCTTGCCAATCTTCAGTCTGCCGGAATTAGAAGTTCGTAATGTACCCTTCATTGATCCTTCAGTGCTGTGCATCTGCATTCAACCAAGTAAATGCAAACCTCACTTATTCAAGAGGTTTATACCTGCAGTAATAGTACTAATATTTTGATTAACCCCTAAAATTCCAGGCCCATTTTTGCCAATTTTCACTTCTAAAATGCTGAGAATTTCAAAAAATCCCTATTTTTATTTTTATTTTTTTAAATGCTGAAATTTCAACCCCATAAAGATTATGATTTATAACGTTCACTAAAAAAATCTTGTCAAAAAATATTAAATTTTTTAACTGTGGGAGCTTGCCGAAGTTCCTGCAACCCACTTTGGGTTTTGTGGAATTTTAGGGGTTAATGCAAAAGAGTTCGAGAAACATATGACCTCAGAAACGACAATCTTAGCCATTTCTAACTGGCTAGATGAAACGGTACTTCAAACAAAAATCTAAACATTAGATGCGAAGAAATATATCTTCAAGGCGAGCTTAGAGATAATTGTTAGCATGGGTTCTATTGCTCAATCAGAATTACTTCACGAATCAAGTAACTCAATAAACAGAAGTAACACCAGCAATAACTGATGTAAATGGCTAGAGGCAAAACTAAATACACAAATTATCAGTATTCCATCATCTGAAATTCCAAACAAGTTAGGCACTTGTATTCCATACAGCAGCCTGTACTCTTGTGCAGCCTTAACCTGTATCCTCTGCCAAAATTTATATACTAATGATCCGCAATCACTTCTTTTTACATCAACGTGCACCTCGAATTTCATGCTCTTGGTCAAGCCCAACGTAACAGTCGGACACCAGAAAGAGTTTTATAGGCTGCACAAACAGACATAACAGGTCTTGTGAGCAAACACGATAGCATTTGAATTCAGAGGGGCATACTAAAACTCACAAAGGCTGGATTTGCTAAGTTGGTGACGCTGAGCAGAAATACTAATCTCAGGTCTTATAAATACATTAGAAAGGATACAGTTGTAATTCAAATTAAATAAGTTACAAAGCATAACCTTCATGCAATGGAGGTTGAACCAAACAAACCAAACAAATTCCACAATTTATCCAGAGGTTATTGAGAAGAATCCTGGCAATTAAGGTACGCTTAAGTAGCTCTCCAGTCCAAGATTTTACCTCCGACTCAGGTTTCAAATGCTTTGGTAGAACTAAGTTGGACTTCAAGTGCTCCAAAAAGGTAACGCGTTTCAATGCAAAAACTTCACGCGTCTTTGGATTCCCAGCCACGAGCCACCAGCCTTCGTCTTTGACCTTCAGGATCAAATAATTGCATAGTTCAGACGATTTTGAGTGCTTAAGACATGTAGTAATGATAATTGAGAGTTCATTAGAAAATATAACAAATCCAACATCAGAGATTCCTATGAGTATTCCTTCCAGAAAAAAAAGGTGTCCAGGTAGGAAGACCAAACCTTTGGAAAGTAAGGCACATAAGCTCTGGCATTTGGCATCCGTTTCAGAACCCGTCTGAAAAGTTCAATTCGCAAAACCCACTCTCGATTCTTATCTTCCCTGCTTGGCTCCAACCACCATCTCACTTCCACACGAGGCAACCTCATCCATACCTGAAATGTCATCTTTGAGTCAATCAAAGCCTAAAATCATAACGAGCCTAACCTATTTCTCAGAAAACAATCTTCTACGGTTCTAGTCAGAAGATTTTCCTCGTCTAACAAGAACCTAATTTTACAGAATTTGAAAATTGACGAGTATATCAACGGTGTAAACCAAGCATAGAAACAGAAGCATGATGTACTATAGAATTCATTAACGCTTGAGCTCTTTGAAGCTTACTATCACTCAAGTGATCTCAACCGGTTCTTTCAGTCTTCACTGATGATAAAAATTGGCAAAAGAGAGCTCAGGTAGCATAACCAAGCCATTCTGAAGACGTAAGCTGCTCGCAGATACACTGATGCTATCTAAAATCACTCCGAAAAGTCCCCCCAAAAAGATTAAACAACTGCTTACACACCTGCAGAAATTCTGTGACTTGGGGCGGACCGATGACAGTCCTAAGGGCCCCCCTCACTTGATCAGCTGAGTATGAGAGCAAGTCGTGTCCAGTGACTATACCACGATCTTTAAAAACAGACAGTACATCACTGTTGACGTGTGGCAACATATTCAACGCCAATCGCTCATCCTTCTCCCACCAGCGGCCCTGAATAATTGCACAAATTATAAGTCCAACCATTAATAAGATATTGTAAATTATCAACAAAATTATCGATAGAATTACTGAACAACACAGTACCCATAAGGAAAGTAGAGCCGCTTAGTCAGAGTAACATTCATAGATGCAACCCAGAGATGCAACATTCATAGTATAGTCATGCCCACCAAAAGCACAACCAGAATGGAATAACTGCAAGTATTCCCTAATCCTACAAGTTTCAGGGCTAGAGATAAACCTGCATAATCATCTGAAGAAGATGCATGGTGGAGAGAACGGTTTCAAGCCAACCGCCATTAGCAGCCACGTCCACCATCGCTTGCAACACACGTATGCTTTGGTCTAGTACTGACTTGGTATCTGTAATGTAGTCGCTTACAGGTAAGTCAATCCTTGAAAAGTGAGCCTGCTCATGCCAACACCCATAAGATCAACAAGGTTGTCAGTTATGGTTGGTGCGAAATAGAAGAGCCAAAATTTTGAATGTAAAGATTTCATGGACCCAATATTAGAAATCACATGTGCTAAATTGGGTTTTGAACTCCGCAACTACCTGCAGTAGCAGATTTGTTTTCACATGTGGGTCATCAAGGGCACGCATGTCGACAGGCCAACGAAGTTCCCTAGCTAAACCCTCATTGAATTTCTCCTGGACATCCGTACTTCAATCGTTAGTAAAAACGAACAGATTAAGAGACACGAGGCGTACAACTTAAAATGACTAACTCACATCAAAGTACAAAAAAATCCACGGGTCCAAATATCAAAAAAGCTGAACCCAGAGAAAAAAACTAGGAGAAAATTTAACCTCATTATGTCGAACTGGCAACTCATCAAACTCTGCAGCCCCACTTAGAACATGGAGAAGCGCCTGCATCATGAAACAGACATATAGTCTTGAAGATAAACGACGATGGAACACGGACATATTATCTAATGTGTGCAACAATTACTGATTTCAGTGAGAGATCAAATTCATTGATCTAATTAGGATTGGGTACGTCACGAAACAAACCCATAAGTAGGTGACCTTCGCTTCGTATAACAAAGATACACTTCGTGAGGCCACTTTCAAACAGGAATAAAGTAATGGCAACTATAACTATCTTTCATAGCAGCCCTATACCTCGAGAGATGTATCTGCACGAATATTTGCACTAAATAGTGCAACAGTTGTGTAGTGCAAATAATACTGTGATGCGACAGTGCCCATCACCAACGATTCGACTGTATTATCTTCGTTCACCCTTAAACAGCCCCCATCTTCAAGGGCTTGCAGAGTGTCATTCACAAGACTGTTCAACAAACGACACCCCAGAGTAGAGTTAGTCATAAGGAGAAAGAAGACATAGAAGAACAGCAAGGTGTCAAAAGGTTACCCCGTATATTCTTTTAATAAGTAAAAAATCAAATTTGGGTCGTATTAATCCTCATTGGTTGTCAATTGGCTTGAGTATCATTTCTTCCAGTGAAATAAACTACCATGGGTTACACCCATGTAACAACGTAGGTTAAGCTGAGCTGGAAAAGACTCGATCAAAGAACGTGAATTTCTAGCTTATACGGCGTCAATTGTTTTCTCTGAGTTGCAATAAACAATGACCAAACGCAATGTAAAAGGCAGCAATAGTCTGTAAGAGAATTGAGTTTCGTACTTGGACAGGTATGCATTGATAGAAGCGCTGCTGGTATCCTCAAGATCATAAAAACTCGGATTCATAACCTGGAATATAAGGAATATTCATAATCAAGACCCATTTTGAACCATTCACATTTCCAATGGATTTTGATGACTGCATCAAAACCAGCTGAACCATCGAACATAGTAGAAAAGTGAAAACAGTCAATAAAATATTGAGAATGATGTCCAAATAGAATGATAGATCAACTCACCAGACGACGGAAAAGATACGTCCAGGTCAAATAATCAACAGCATCTTGCTTGCTTGATATTGTACCCGCCACCACTTCAGCATTAAAGTGGTCATGAAGATGTTGCGTAAGCATGCTTTCCACTGGAAATGGTTCGTACAAAAACTGTGTGGAAACCACAGGGTTAGTATGGTAATAAGTACATGACAGCAGTTTGTACCCACTGCTTGATCAAGGAAATTATTCAGAAATGCGTGCCACAAGGTTGTACACATGGACGTCTTACCTTCTTGTAGAAACTCTTCTTGGGATCGTGAACTAAGATCACGGCTTTCCCATGCTGGTCGAATTGAGGTCGACCAGCACGCCCCATCATCTGAAGAACATCTGTGATAGGGAAGTCTACATAGCGCTTGGTCTTGCCATCAAAAAACTCAGTGCCCTGCCAAAAGTCATAAACTAATTCTTCAGACGCGATTATACAGGATGTTCAACAAATTGAGTTGCTCTGACTAGACCGTTATAATTGGGTTGCTAACTGCCGCATAAAATTACATGACCACAACAAGGGCTAATCACGACAATAACTACATTTGACAGAAACTCTAGTATTGAACACCCAAAAGCTGTCAGATCAATGTGTGAGAAGGTAACACCTTTATGATGACAAGATGAGCTGGAAGATTAACACCCCAGGCTAGTGTGCTTGTACAAACTAATATCTGCACCACCAAGAAAATCATGATGAATGAGTAATACTCAGGGATAGTGTAAGCAGTGATAGCTATTTAGAACAACACGGAAATACAGAGCAGAGCTGGGCATAAGGGTTATCTTGTAGAATTTGATCGAGTAAAATAATGCAACCAAACACACAACAAGAAGCGGAAGTTAATGCAATCCAAAACAAATATATCTATTCTTTATGCAATTGCAAGGAACCCAAATAACACATAGATGCTGCTTGACCATAAGAGATGGAAGAGGATATTATTTATTCAACATGGTGCTTGAGGCATCAGATTCGTGAGAGCAACAGAACGGACTGTACGAGTTCAGTCCTGATACAGTCAAATTAACAAAAAATACCTGAATCTTTGTATTGGTGAATAGCTCCTCAACTAGAGACCGATCGCGGTCATTCAAACCGGCATGATGCAGTCCAATACCAAATTGCAGAGTGTGCTTCAGATTTTCATCCGATACTTGGGACACAATCATGGCCATTTCATCCTCTGTCATGCTTAAGAACTGCCGCGGTCGTTCATCTGCAGAGGTATACTGTATTCCAGATGATGACAATATGTTAAGTTGGGACCAAACATATAACGTAAGCACAAGAAGACGCTAACTGTTCTACTTCGACGTGGATAAAGATGCTCTAAGAGAACCAGTATGCCTGAAAAAGAAAGAAATAACCACAGACTTGAAGTTGAATGGGAATAGACTAAATGAAGTACGAATTGCTTTTACAATGTTGCAATACAAGACTTTGTCGAGCTAATGCAAGAGAGGCAATTAACTCACCTGAATCAAGTCCAGCGCTGTCAGGCGTGTTTGACGTCGAGATGACACAAATATAAGCACCGGCTTGAAAGGGGAATGAGTTGTTATAGCTGCGTACGCTGGCTTGTTCATGCTGTTCATTCTTGGGCAATAAAATTTACCAGGATAACCCTGTTCAAGCACAACATTTAATTAACTCACCAAAATAAAAAAGTTCTTTATGAAACTTCAAGATTGTCAAAATTCACAAACACAAATGGATTGATCACAGGATGAATCTAGTAAGACCTACGAAGATTCACTGGTTCTCTGGTAAATCCATTAGAAATTGAAACAACCAAATAAGACAGACAAAAAAATTCACAACAAAAACGGCCCAAAAAGTGGGGCCCTGGTGCCTTAGAGGAAGTAAGGGTTCAATCACGTACTACACTAAGAATCAAATAGGTATGCCGTAATGAACTTAAAAGAACGAGAAAGCCCAAAACTTGAGAAGGGTTTCTGTTAACGTCGATTGAATCGCGAACACTAAAATCTAGGATTGAAGGTGACAATCACACATAATAACTACTGTTAACTCAAAATACCTGAATGTGCACTTCAAGTGGCACAGGACGAACGCTGGGCTTAAAATTATACAGTCCAACCTCGTCGATTCCCAACCAGTTTGCCAAATCTCTGCATGTATAATATGAAGCATGTTATGTGAAAGGAACTGTGTCCTAAAGCTTAGGTGGTCCAACTATATCCTATGAACAACTCATTGCAACTTCTTGCTAACAAATAGGGAAAGAGTTATACCGAGCATTAGCAAGTGCTGTGGATAATCCGATAAAGCGAACAGGAGCCCCTGTTTGAGAAGATATATATCTCATGCGGGAAACAATAACCTATCGACAGAATATCATGTAAAAAAAAGTGAATATTTCAGAGCGCTACATAGCATAGAGAGGAACAAAAAGAAAAATCACATCCACACGAATGCGCATAAATAACGTTATTTCAGTACCAGATGTATGAAATCAAACTCAGCTAGCATGCTTACCTCTAAAATGGGTCCACGATCGGCTCCAAGAAGGTGAATCTCATCTATCACCATCAGTCCCACCTAATATTTCACGACAACGGCAATTAAGGTAAGACAAAGTGATCAACTCGTCAATGAACATGCCAAAATAGAAGGACCATTACAAGACATTACAAGGCCTACTCCACTACTAAAACATAGTAGATATTTGCAACGGAATCGATTGTACAAACCTTTGTAACATAACTGCGATTGTGCCAATTCCGACTGATACCATCCCACTTCTCAGGTGTTGAGATGATAATATCAGCTGCGAGCAGAGCCCTCATATCAGGTGTAAAGTCTCCAGTCAACTCCACCTATACAACAACAGAGTGTTCTCAATTCCGTTCAGCCATCAGCTTGTAAAGTCTGCTTGACGTAGTGAGTGCATCAGGTTCTTTTTAATGATTTCATCGAATGAAACACTGTCTTAAAATGAGCACATTAAACAGTTCCGGAAACATGTATCAGGGTGTTCACTGATCTTGACAGAATTTCCAACGACCTTGATAAATAGGAAACCACTAAACATGTCCTCGGATTTCAGCATTTTAGATCGTCCCAATAGATGCCTTTCGTCAATATATCTTTAAGTAGTATTACTTACCAACTTCTTGTTAAGAGAACGAGCGAGGCCTTTTCCCCAACCGTCCATCCTCTCCCTCACAAGTGCCTTAAGCGGAGCAATATAGATGACCTACCACATCAAAGAAATACGTCTCAAAGCCCCAAAAGACAAGCAGCAAACGCACTTCACCACATGTATGTTATCTTCTGCAAACAATTAGGACGGGAAAGACCAGATACATCAACTTCAACAGTATCATTTTCCTGACTTTGCGTAAACAGGACGATATCAACGATTACGTTATGGCGCGCTTTGAAATTTTGAAGCAAAAGAGTTTGGAAAAATAAAAATTAATGAAGAAGAAGACTATACAAGCACTGGTACCTTCATATCAGGTTGTGTATTAAAAAGCCGCATAATGGCTAGCTCTGCAGAGATGGTCTTTCCACTACCTGTTGGAGCACCCAGAAGGACATTATTATCCGTGTGATAGAGCGTGTGAAAGGCCTGCACAACAAATTGACACATTTAGCTTCACAGGCATTAAGCTTGTATAATGAACATGTATTTAAAACATAGCCATAGCTGCAGTCAACACCTTCATTGTGATGAGGAGTATGAAAATTTACTTTCACTTAGCTTTACTGTACCTAGCATTTTTTTTATCAGCAATGCCAGACTGTGCCTCAATGCTTTTAGTAATAGAGATTATTATGTTATTCTTCACCTAAAAGTAACAATTCCAAAGTTCTTCCACGACTACGTACTGGGACACCCTCACATAGTTCACTAATTGGAGCCCGTACAATAGTGCCAAAGTAACAATTTATGGAAGTCGTTTGTTCAAACCTGGGTCTGGATGGGATTAAAATGACTGAAACTGTAAAGCTGCTCATAAGCTTTATTGCCGAGTGCCGCCAGAGGGAGAGGCCTTAAGTCCAGCAACTCCGTGTGTGGGGGATGTTGCTGCTCATTCATCACAACAAATACTTCACTTCAGAACTTCGAAGGCCTTCACAAAGAAAGATAAGTAGAATAGACATACTATGAATCTACGTCACCCAAACTTACATACAATGTTCGACGGTACGCGATTGATGAACTATTTACTACCCCAGGGACGACATATTCACAAAGACTATACCTCAGGTAGGATGAGATGCTGAAACGAAACTGTGTGAAGAGCTTCAGCTTGAATCCACGTATCAGAAACTGCTCGAATATAATACTGGCTTGGCAGAGGTTCAAATATTGGGATTGTAAAGGTAAGAATCTGTCTACCCTCAGAGATCATTTTTTTGTTCATGATGAAGAGCTCTGAATGATAAATGTGCTCATTATCGGAATCCTGTTGGCATCCACAACCTCAGTTCGTCAGGATGCTCTGTACTTCCAACTGCGTTAATAAGAAAACAAGTTAGAAAAGTTTCAGAAGCACGGAGGAGGATCGTTCAAGAGCGCTTGCTGACCTCAACCCATATCCACCACCGTTCAGATGAACCATGGATTTTTTCTTTCCACACAAAATCTGGAGTGATAGTCAACGCAACCTGGATAAGAAAAAACACGCTTCAGTCATAAGAATCTACTAAACATGTTCAATTACCACAATTCCCATTAAGAAAAGACTATAGTCATGAGAAAAAGCAGTACCTGAAGTACAGTCCGCGTGATAGGGCTGATGTTGGCAGAAAGATGAACCCGCGGAAAATACTCAAGACATTGCACAACCAGCTGCAACAAAAAAATCACATTAACAGCTGTCCGCTCACAAGCAAAGCATGAAAAATCTGACGAAAATAATCCTAAAATCAAGACGAACTGCTACTGCATGGCGACACTCACGAAGGACCAGACTGGTCAACAATCCTGACTTCAGCAGAATTATTTTCTACATCCAAGCAAACCCAGATTTAGGTGTCTGATTCATTTAGCGGTTGTGTAGAAAAGGCTACACTATGCACCTTCCCGCCATGTGGATGCCGGATCATTGCTCCGATTTCCTTGTCGTCCATATCGTACAACCGCTCCATTGATGCCTCTCTATCTTCCAGCTTGTGCAATATCTGCATGAAACAACATCACATTTAAAATAAGGACTCGATTGTTCATATTATACCCAAAACAACTCTTTTTAGGAGTTATCAAAGATCTGAACCACATATTGAGAGGATCTTACATCTTGGGAAAGAATCGTATCAAATTGGCGAAGAGGATGCTGATGAGGCCAGACTCGTCGATCAACTGCTTTGCAGTATTCTAAGAGAAGTGCTGCCATGGTCACCCAGCTTCGTCGTAAACATATCTCAAACAGGGCTCGCATAATACGGCCTAAACTTGCATTGATGTACGAGCTGTCCGCCACAAGGGAGAAACCATCCAGAAACCCTCGAGACAGATACACCTGGTGCAAATTTTGTCTTAGACACTTGGAGGGGAACCATTACATATAGCTTATTCGAACGTGTGCAAAAACCACACACATGCAAGGCATGAATGTACATAATATGAGCTCCGAACGAGGACAAACCTGAATGAGGATGTTGATTTTCCCGTATTTATCTTCAGGGCCCCCTCTGACCTCAAAAGGGCAATAACGCCTAACAAGCTGTGACAGTTCTTGCTGTTCCTCTTCTCTTACCATAATATTCTCAAACTCAGACGAATGAGCAATCATGTGGATTAACTGCATCCATCACAGCAAGTGTGCATGGTTAAGCTATGACTTGCAACAAAATCTGGCGAGAGCATCAAATTTTCACCTTGCGTTTAGGCACTACCTACAATGTGTCTGCAAAATACACTCTATAGCACTAATGAGTCACTAGACAAGGATAAGACATCATAGATGCCACTGAAGAAAAATACTACCTCAGCTTCATTCATATGTCGCTTAAGCATCTCATTGTATGTCTCCACACTAGTGTATTGTATGTAGAAGTGACTCGCAACCCGCCCAAGATCGGTTACATATAGGTTGCCACTTTTCTCATCAAACCGCATCATTTTCGCCTTGTCAAGTTCGCGTGCAGCATCAGTAATGAGCGCTTTACGTTTGGCTATAAGCCCAGAGTCCATCACAATCTGCAGTATTAGCGTTGTTAGAAGTGCACAACGTACTTAGACAGACCCTATCCACTCAATTAAAATTAAAAGTTTCAAATTGATAGTAATAGTCTACAATACATATTAACACGAAACAGAAGGACACGAACATGAATGGATTAGAAATACTGACGCTAGTACAGATACGCACCTCTTCCCAGGTCATGCCATACACAAGGGGATTCTTCAACATGCGAACAAACAAATATGTATATCCCAGCCAAGTACTGGCTTCCTTGACATTGGTCACAGTGCCCAAGACTACTTCCGCGTTCAGATTGTCTTTCAAAGAAGTCACAAACTGCAAAAAATGCGCACCACCATGTACTTTATGAGTAGGATCACAACACCAGCAGCAAAATTCACTGACTTGCTGACATCATTCTGCGGTTTCTGCAATGTGCTATCCTTATACTCACTGATTCGAGTTGCAGAATAAAAAAGAGTGGAAAACGGTAGAAGGAAACTCTTTCTTTTAGGTCAAGATGACAAGGACATAGCACTTCAAAAGGTAGAGTTATAGAGATGCACTGGTGGTCAAACTCTGCATGCATTTGTAGTTCTTGTAGCTACCCAAAATTATCTCAGTGACCTCATGGAATATATACAAGAGATTGTACGAAAAATTGAACAAGTCACCATCCTAATGAGAGGTGTAACTTTAGATGACAAAGACCTGGCTCTCAATCGGCAACTGATGAGTAAGAAGTCGAAGATAGTGAGAGAGCTTGTTGTGAGTTGTGATAATAATGCCTTCACCACTAGTATCAAACTGTGGTCGACCTGCTCGTCCGAATATCTGTTACAAATGCAAATTAGCTCAATCCATACATAAATCTAAACCCATTGAGACTAGAAGGACAGCAGTTCATTCTAAATCAAGCATTGTGCACGTAAGATACACATTATATATGCTAGAACTAACAACAAATACGCCAACACAAGCCATGCTGGAAGAAAAAAGTCATAGATAAAGTCACGTAGTCTACACGTATCTATTGACGAGCCACCCTTTCCAAGTATGAGCACAGAGAGATCATCACCTGCATAACATCTAGCATGCCAAGTTCCCGAAAACCACCCGCTTTTGGATCATAGAGCTGTGTTCCCTGTAATATTAACCACACGACCAAATATGAGGAAAGCAGTTCTCATCGTGCAATTCATAAGATAGAACTTTATAATAGAGTGAAAGAAAAAACACCCTCTAAAGAGACTCAGCATATGAGCAACACATGAAGGATGGAGGAAGAGTTTACCTTAATTACAACCATATGCGCTGGGAGATTCACCCCCCATGCAAGGGTAGCTGTACAAACTAATACCTGCAAGAAAACATCTTGAAAACTCGGTTAAATCCTCAAAAGAGAAAAAGTAAGTTTATCTTCACACGAAACATTTAAATGTCATCAACACAACTAAATCTCCACCATCCTTTGCTATCTGACACGACAATAAAGGCTAAGGTCATATCATTCAAATTTACCATAAAGACCTTAGAAATATAACAGAGCATTTAATATTAGAAAATTTTAAGAAATAGTATCAAGCAAGCCAGTAAGGGGTTTGAGATATACTTCCAGAGCAAAAAAATACCTTGATTAGTCCTTCTGAAAAAAGTCGTTCAGTAAGATTTCGATCTGACCTTAGCATCCCAGCATGATGGACGCCAAAACCCGATGCAAAAAGCTCTCCTAGCTCCCGGTTTCTTGACTTTGACACCTCTTTCTGTTTTACACCTCAAAGCAGAGACGGGTCAAACACAAATCCAAAGCGCCTTTCACCCAACATCCAGCAATTAACGACAATACAGCTCAGGATCACGCCTTCATTGGTTAGGTTTAGCAAACCTTAACAAACTTTGGCATAAAATGAAAAGTTCAGGAAGAGGACAATAAGATTAAGAAAATAGCAATCTTATAATACAAAAACTCAGAAGCTGCCAAGACAAAAACTTACTTTCATCATCCCATATAGTGGAATCTCAGTGACATCTGTAAACTGTCCCAACTGATCATTGCGTTGTGCTATTTCCACCTGCAGGAGGTTAGGAGCGGCATTAGAAACACAAACTATAAACGAACATTACTTCAGCCCTCGAGTTAATCGATCAAGTTAATATCATCACGTTAGGATTTTAAATGGTACTTGCCACACTTGATTGCAGTATAAATAACATCAACTGATTTGTAGAATATTTAGGCATGAGGTAGAATCACAGAAGTGTTTAAGTACCAGATTGCGGGCTGACTTCACTGTATCCTTTCTTGAATGAACAAAAACCATTGCTTGCTGCCCACGTTTGACAGCCTCCAGTACCTACAATGGATGGGGCACACGATAGAGTAATTTACTGCCAACTGGTATCTAGAACCTGTTATAGCACTTATTGAACTATGGAATGGTTCAACGTGTACACAAAGCTTAGCACTGGCTCATGTTTCAGAAGTAATGTTTTTATGTACAACAGTGACCACGAAGATGGATCAGAAGCCTTGTAATATAATCAAGACTACTCAGCAAGACAGTTGAAAACAACTCACAATGACACAGGTACACAAATCAGTTCATCTAAATGAGGCTAACAATAACAGTAAAAAGATACGACCAAAAATCATTTCATAATGATACCCTACCTTGCCATAGCAGACTTCATTCATGAGCTGATTACGACGGACAAAGTTCTGCTCCGTGATACCAATATATTGTTGAGAAAGTGGAACTGGCCGGTAGCTTGCATCAAAGTAGAATAACCCTCTATCTGCATTAACCCTTAAAAACTGTGCTACCTGCAGGATTTAAGCATAGGTACAAAATTGATATGTTACGATTCTATTTTGATAAACATTAGCATGAGATGCCTACTCAAGTAAAAAAAAATAGGACATAAATTATTCTTTTGCACATTAAGAGCAGAATTTGTGACATTCAGCGATGGACATGTTCAAGATGAAGTAAGCAGTCGATTCGTAAGCATCATACCTCCAGGTAATTGGGAAGGGTGGCAGAAAGACCAACAATACGAATCATACTTTGTGATGTTTCCACCTGCACAATAAGAAAGGATGTAACGTTCAGTTGAGCCTTATTTTGTGATGCTTTCCTTGCTTGTCCAAACGAATCATATTGTACGATTTACAATGACCAACCGTACAGCTATTCCGGAAAACATTAGGGTCATCTCCTTGCTAATTGTACGTAAAAATTTGGTCTTAAGGAAATATACAAATGATATCTACAAATTCATGAGATGCTCATACACTATATTTTGAACCACATAGCCAACAAAATGCATATTATTCAAAATACCAATTTCGCCATTAAGGGAAGACTAGGGTGGTCAAAACCTTTCGCAATAATTTTGACAGCACTTAGAAAAGATGGATTTCATTCTTGTAACCATACCTGACGAAGGGTTCGAGCCACGAGTGTTTCAATTACAGGACCACGATCATCATTTAGCAGATGGACCTCGTCAATAATCAGCAGCTTCACTAGGGTAGCCAGCGCCATATCGCTGCTCTTACGGGTGATCACATCCCACTTCTCTGGTGTTGTGACAATCATCTATCAAATGCCACCAAAATCTCGTTAGACACTTCTTCGAAATTTTCCTTTCTAAAGGAAGTCAAAAACAAATTATTTTCCGAGTTGCAGAGAAAAACTGAGCTCACATGAGCCAATCCATGGCTAGTTAGAGTAACTAGTTAGAGTAACACTCTCAAATGAAAGATGGAAGTAACAAGACGAGCATACCACATTTCAGCGACTTTAACCTCACAAGAGTCCAAAGAAAAATTTCTGAAATGGAACAAAGATCAAATCATCATCACACGTGAAAAAACACATAATAGGGTGCCATTATTTCACCTGAGTTTCTTCAAGCTCGCGTTTGGTTAATTGCATGTCCCCAGTTAACTCTTTCACTACCACACCTAAGGATGCTAGCCTGCGACTGAATGCTTGTGTCATCTCCGATGCAAGTGCCTGCGCTCAACATAAGGCTAATAAGAAACTTCACATTGAACATCGTAAGCAAGCATAAATATACTCGTTCAAGCCCAGATCGAGCTCCAGTCATCGATATAGCCAATTATCTGACATATCCACCAATCATCAATCCTAACTTTCTAAATAAAGAGGATCATACAATAACCATAAATGGGTATACGTAAGTTTTCTCTTGAATCACCGTGACGTACCTTCATAGGAGCTACATAAACAATCTTAAAATCATTTTTCTGCAGCACGCCATACTTCAAATTCTGTTCTATCTGTATGCAACAATCCACAAAAGTTAATCCAACAATACAATACATAGGGAAAGCAGAAATAATCAAGAGAAAAATTACGATTCCAGACTCGGAAAAAAATTAGACACTAGTAAAAAAACATTTTAAAATGACCTTTCAGACAAATCTAGTAGACTTACCTCGTGAAGCACTGCGATCATGGCAATATTCGTTTTACCAGCACCAGTTGGAGCGCAAACCTGTTTGGACAAGCTTGTCGAGTTAATTGTAAAGAGAACCATTTAAGAAAGAGTACAGCAATTGTGACCTTTGGAACAGTTTCTTTAAGAGAATCTTTGTTGCTTAAAACTACATGGAGAACCATAGTAACTGAATATGCATCGGAATGAATCACTACAGTACTTCAAGCATTTAAAAAAACTGCACCAGTCATGTGAAAGGTCGAGCATACTTACAAGTAAGTTCTCATTACTATTGTAGGCTGTAGGAAAGATGCGGCTTTGAATTCGATTGAGTGTCTTGTATCCTTGAAATGCAAGTTGAGCAAAATCTGGCAACTCTGTTATTTTAACCTGATCAATCAGAAGTAAAAGTTATATCCATAAATAATCTTCAATCTTAAAATTAGCAAGGACACATCCAATGTGAAAAAACAGCAAACTTCATTACCAGTATAAAGAGGTACTCCTTACCAGCTTCTCGTTGAGCTTTAGTGCAGCAGTGGGGGTCGCTGGAACTCGTACTTCTTCGTAACCCTTAAAAACCTTCCGAATTGAGCCTTGTGGCAGGGCCGTTCCAGTCAACAGCGTATCATCTCCTTTACCAACCATGCTATCAATCACACCACTGCCTTTCTCACTAGCTTCAACCAAAGCATAAAAACCCCCTAATTCTGCTACAAAATCGAGCTCTGCATCACCATCCCCATTAGCGACTCGTTTAGCTTGCTTCTTCTCTTCCTTCCTACGGAGCTTGTCCATCTGTTTGTCCAGACCGGAAGTGACAATCACCTGTTGATCCAAAGATTCCAGGTTCAGTCCGTGTTGTACTGAATTGTTTTTTTGCAAATCCAAAAAGACAGAAAGAATACAAAGCGTGATTAAGTCGGCAGAATTCCGTTTCTATTATTTTCTCATATGTTGATATATACTCTCATACTGATGTAGAAAATTCAAAAACCTGTGTGCCATAGCTGGGCATGCGTGACTGAGGACCAGGGCCAGCTTTGTCTGACTTGAGGATAGAAATGGCTTTATGTACGAGCTCCACAAGCTCCTTACGGTGCTGCAAGATCAGGGCAGTGATTGCCGAAAAAAAAATCAGATGAAGTTCTGCATCTTGATAATTCTATGATCATAGACTTAAGAATTCAACCTCTTACATCACATGAACCAAAGGCAAACTGATAGTCATGCATAATCACAAGAACAAGTTATTACTCATTAAGAATGTACTAAATCCAATCGGTAACCTTTCTACATTAATTGTTCATACTAATTCGCAACTAATAGAAAGAAAAAGTACCTTTAATAATTCCTGAATTAGCTCAAATCCACCGTCCCCAACGAGATCAAATAGCTCTCCTGCAATCTACATTCCAGACAGCAATCACACATGAGGTAGTATGAATCTAATTCTGAAAAAGATGACGACTCAAAAGGACTTAGTGCTACACTCCAGACTTCAATTATACGTAACATGATGGTCCAGAGAATTTAATCTCATGTCAGCGCGGGGGGTTAGGGTGTATGTGTGGAAGAAGCAGAAAAAGCTTCGTAGTGGAACAGTATAGAAGGCGCATTCTTCATCTCCACCTCATATCAAACGTTCTTCTAAAATTGTCTAATACTAACTCTTACCTCATCGCCAGACCGTTCAGAATCAAGAACATGATAAAGCGCCATGGCCAAGTCCGTCCCTGTCAACTGGCCTGCTTGCTCGCACGTTTTGTAAAACCATCGCAAGGTAATCCCTCCCACTCCATCGCTTGAGGGCGGATGCCATTCTTCTTTAGAAGCCTTATAGACTGGTCCATCAGTTTGATCAAACACTGCAGATGCATTTGAAACACCTATTGAATTGTCTGTCAAGCTGGGAGAAGTAACAAGATCCTCCCAATCATCTTCGTCATCATCACTGTCATACTCAAAGTCATCCGGCCTGGCAGACGGCACTCGAAAGCTCAAATTTGAACCAAATTCATCCGAAATACTACCCAGTTCCTTGCTGCCTGACTTCTCCTCTTTTTTCAAACCCAGCCGCCAGGCGTGAATCTGCTGAGCCAAATTTGCGGCTTTTGCTAATCGATCATTTAGAAACGTTCGACCAAAGATGTTTGCTAGCTTTTCTCTGCAGCCAATCATTTACATCAGTCGAGAGGCAGAAGTTTATTCCACATCAAAGTGACCAAAAACTAGTTACCTGGCTAGTAAATTGTCAAGAGGTCTGAACGTCTCAAACAAATTTTTATACCTTTTCTGATTAAGTTCGGGCCCTGCATTTGCAATATCTAGATCGTATATCACGTCATATATTAGACTTGCGGATTGCTGCAATTCATCAGAAGAGACTTCCCCATCTAATAACTCCGAAACAGCTACCAAGTACTGCTCATAAGCGTGGCGAATCTGCGCTGGAGCTACAATAAACAAGAAAGCAATGTCATCAGCAGGTTACACTACATCTTTGGTCGAGCTTTACCCATGACAGAACTGCTCAGGCAAGTACCAAAATCCGCTCTACAACAAAAATGACATCATAAATATGGATAACTTAACCAGATCTTTCCAGTAAATATGTATTATAAAACAGTGAAAATACGGGTTCATACCATCGTCCCAAGAGGGCACCAGCCTTCGAGCCAATTCGGAAGAGCCAACAGCAGCAACACCAATTCTATCATTCAAACCACCGCAATCAAGTTATGTAATATCTTAACAAAAATTCATAGTCATGTTGAATTAAATTCAGCGTAGAGAACGACTAATTATGACGATGACATAAAAAATCAAACATCATCATCCCCTACTGGGAGAAAGTCACAAGAAAAGTCCAAACAGATACACTCACCTTGACTGACGCCTTTGTTCGAGAACGCGTTTTCTTTCAATATATAACTTATCAATGTCAAGAGCACTCCCTGGACTGATAAACTGTCGAACGGTGGTGCTCAAACGTGGCTTCTGCAACACCAAGCCGCGTGCAAGAATATCAACCATCGTATATTTGTCAACAAGTGAATGGCCGGTTATATACATCATCCAAGAAACTCGAAGCATCAGAGTGTGTCCTCAGTTCCTAAACCCTAAACCCTGGTATCGGAACGATTACACTGCTACTTCAAACTAGCCATGGCGAAACTTTCGATATAGAAATTTTTAACAGCAATCACGGCCAACTTTCCAAGCATGATCGAGAATCCTCCACCCTTCCGACAATAATCCAACACTCACACCTAATATGTTATATTCTACATTACAATCAAAATGACAACACTGCTAACTATCTTTACATCAAGATGATTTCCGGAGCCAGTGAAAGCGAAAATCGCTGAAGCTTCCGAACTCATTATCATGAATTACACTAATTTAGACCTCACGACTTGGCATCGAGCACATCTAAAGACAAATTAGCCATTGCACACGGTTGCTTTCCAATTCCAGAACGACAATTCGCAGCCAAACACTAATCACAGCATCAAATTCACTAGCTCAATCACGAATAATCAAGCAACAATAAAAACCACCGCAATCAGGCTAACCCTACACAATAACTAAACATGAGAATCCAGCTCAGGAAACAGACGAGCAAGCCAATGCGGCACAATCAAACCCCGAATCAAAACCTTCTGCAGCTCACGCCTCTCCTCCACACAGAAAGTGATCATCGCAGACAGCCTTTCCCAAACTCCAGCGCAACAGAGCACCATAAATTGCCAGTCCAAATCCAATCACCTCATCCATTACATCACCTCAATCACAACCCTGGCTAATCCACCAACACTGCCAGTGCTCTAACCCTAGCCACACCATTCCATACCAAACTCACAAGCTCAGGAACCAGCAAAGCAATCAAATGCAGCTCAAGCCGCACCATCGAGCTCATCCCAAGCCAAATCCACGAAATTCACAACGAACTCGATCCTAAATTGGCAGCCAAAATCCAATCGCTTAATCGAATACTCCTCCATGGCCTGAATTGCGGACAGTGTCATAGTAGCGCAATGAGACGAAACCCTAGACAACGAGGATTGAACATGAGAATGGAGGTGCATGAAGTGATTGCGGAGGCTTACCTGCTGGATCCCCATGGCGACGGCGACGGCGCTGCCATGCAGCGGATCGAGAGTAAGGATGTGCGCAACGAGATGTGTTGGTAGTGTGGAGCCTGGCTGCGGCGATGGAGGCCTGAAGACTTGAGGTTCGTTTGGTGGCCTGGCTTGAGGCGCAATCCACAGAGTGGCAGCAGCAGACAGACGCCTCCACGCCTCTGCGTCTACGTGTTTGAGTTTCCAGTGTGACTTCGCCAAAGGCTTTTCTTCGCTCTGCTTTGTCGCCCTCGCGCGAGGGCGACAAAGTTGGACGGACGAACGGACAGGTGAGGTGACGGACGAAGGGTGACGGACGGACGGACGGTGACGGACAGACAGGCGGTCTAACATTCTTTCGCTGGTTGGTTCGGGTGATTATGGTTGGTTGTCATAATACCAACCACTACCCCAAAACCAACCAGTAGATTCTGCAAAACCGATCAGGCCTAATTCCTAGATTGTGAAAAATAGATGTACCTCATTTATATATTAGAGCATGTAATCGGAATTGGGTTGGAGGTTATTTTGCACTTTGGAATTCTATAGAAAATTGAGAGATGCATATTTCTTGTTGCAAATTTTTGCAATCCCCATGAAATCCTATTTCAAAAGTGGTCATAATTGTTTTTTGGATTTACCATTGCCAAATATAGGTCAGATTGCTTAAGTGGTTGGTTATAAAACAGCCTACCTTAAACCTGTAATGGGCCGTGGAGTTTAGAAATTGGGTGTAGAATATGGAAATTGAGTATGGAAAGTTACTTCATGTAGTAGGTCAAGGTAGTTTGACTTACATTCGAGAAGGGAGAGAAGTGGAGCAAAAGTAATAAGCAGCCTAGATGATTCACAAATGAAGAGAAGCTATTTCCAATTTATATACTGTTTGTTGAGTGCTTGTAAAGCATTTCCATCAAGGTGTAGTACACTTCAAATTTGCATGGAATTGGCTAACGAATAAAGTAAAGGGCTGATTTATTCATAGGATTGTAAAATCTTCAAGTAATCTAGGTATTAGTTGTTAATTTTAGCTAAGATCTATTGTTTCTTTGAAATTCAAAGTAGAAGCTAAATTCCTTGCATCGTTATGTTATAATCATCATATATTGTATCATATTGAATGTAGTAGGGGTTAATTTTTAATTTTCATTCATCCATTTGACATTATCATTTTTTTCGAGTAGGTTTTCATTGTTTTTTATATGCTATCATCATTTTTATCATTTATTTTACCTTCATAAATTTACATCTCTATAATTATAAATCATGATAGTATTTAGTGATTTTAATGCAACTCATATTTACAATATATTTTCATGATTTGCAAGCTGTTTTTGCATCTTATGTGCAAATTGTGTATCTTGTGGAATTAACTTAGTCTACAACTATTTTATATTATGAAACTTAATGCAAATAGGAGTTAAATAACATAAAAGTTATGTTATTCTACATCTAGCAACATTTCAATCCTGCAAATTATTCCTTTTAAATACTTTTAGTTGAAAATAATCTATTAATAGATAACTCTCAACAAATGTGTAGTCTTGCAGACTTTATTATTATAGTGTATGTCAAGGTTTGTAAAGCTTCATTTTTTTTTTACAACTTCATTTCTTTTTAAAAATTTGTTAGTGCAATTATATCATTAAGTTAAAATAAATTTATTAAGTGGATGGTCTACAAATTTTGAAAGCATTTGTAGATCAAATGGATGCTAAATCAAGTTCTTTCTTTGGAAATTTCAAAAATGCCAACATAAAGTATTTATAGGAAAAATCTCAAAGGTAATAAACCTCAATAATTAAACTTCAATAATTAAACATGATATGGCAATCAAATATAACCGTTGAACATTTTGAAATCTAAAAATTTACTAATATAAGTCGGTTATAAATTCTCCTACATTTTACCATTTTAATGGAGATGGTTAAATTCAACATTTTAAAAAAACTTGTAAATTTCAGACATAACATATATTTTTATTAAAATATATAATCCAACAAAGGAATAGAGAAAGTTTTCTATAAAAATGTTTAAAATCTTGGAGAGCTTAATAATTAATTTAAAAATATCATACACCAACTTTCTATCATTAAGCTATAATTAAAAGGCTTCTTTCCATATTAATTTTAAAAAAATTAATTTATATTCTACAATCCATGATTTTTGAAATAAAAAATTCTACATCAATATTTATAGCCTTATTAATATCTAGTAGTTTCCACTATTTTTGAGTTGTTTAAAAATAATTATGAACAATATAAAATTATAGTATAAGGTAGCTTCTAAAAAAAAATTTGTAGATTTTTTATTGACAAGTTCCAATTAAAGCATTTCTATTAAATACTTGTATTTATATGTCATTATATACTTGTTACTATTTAGCTCCTTCAAAGCATGAATATATGTATGACTATTTTCTTCATACACTATTTACCACCTAGTACATCCACCCCTAGCTCAAATCATTGTTTTAATACAATTGGGCATAGTTGAAATGAGGCATTTCAATTGATCTGAGGAAACTTTATCTCATACTTATTGAATGATTTATATCATTTTTTGCTTACATTTTGGCATTTTTGTAAGAACAAAGCATCAAGGAGAAAGAACTGTTGCACATTTTGTGAAAAATATGTATGAAAACATTTTGAGCAGGTTAAATCTTGAACTATAGCTAGGATATCCTGTATCTCTTCAATTAAAACTTGAAATTGACTTATACCAGCCTACAAAGGTGCTGGAAAAACTGATGATCTAGTTCCAAGTTTGAAACAAAAAAGGTGTGGATATGCATTCGATTATTATTTGTTAAACACATAGATAGAGTGCGTATAGTCGGGTACAACATGCTTATGAATTTCCGTTTTGCGGGGAGTTTTTCTAAATAGTTTGAAAATTCATTGTGAATTCAAAAATAATCGGATTTGAAAACTGTAAAGTGTGTTGGAATCACATCGGAGTGTACTACAATATTATAGTAAATTAATAATTCTATTTTGTAATATCATTCAACATGTTACGATTACTTTATATACCAATCTGTTGTTGGGATACTTGAGTACATACTTGAATGATAAAAATAATTTTCTCTGTTGAATTCTTTGGTTTGTCCAGTGGATTCTTATGGCTTTCCAATCAAAACTCAAGGTGGACAATAAATATTCTTTTAAACTTGGGCAAGATCATTATAAGAATTTAAGCTAGGCATTAGAGTTACCACTCTAATAGCCTCCAACCATCCTTTAAGTCTGCACAAAATCTGCATATTTTGTAGAAAATGTGGGGCCAAACACAATAAAGTGTACCAAAAAAGTGCTTAACTATTTGACAATTTCAGCCCTTCTTATAAACACTCAAGAAAGTGGGATCTAAGTTATGTTGATTCAAAATTTAGTTATGGATTTCAAAAATAGACTTGATTCTCTTGAACTTCCCAAATGTGCGAGAGAAGACATCGAGGTTTAGAAGCGGAACGGATACGGTGAAGTCGGTTCAAGTGAATGCGGTTATTTGCGAAAGTGAAAAGAATTGTTTACGGATTTTACGAAAGTCACATTTAATTTCGCTGTCCACTCCGTTCTTAATGTACCGTTCTAGAAATGCGGGGGTTCCAACAGTTTCGACCCATAAAGTGTACCAAAAGTACCGTCGTGACGTTTTGGACACTGTTTTGGGCGAAACTTTTGGGGCTCTTCCCTTTAAATATTGTGGTGTTCGAATGCTCGGAAAATAATTTTTTGATGTTTGCGAATGGTCGGGAAAAAAAAAAGTGAAAAAAAGAACATCTTCATTTTCATGATTTAGAACTAGCGGTCAAATTAAGTTTCAATTGAAGATGTTTTTTTTATGGAGATGCCTGTAAGATACCTTGTGACACCTTAAAAAGTGACTAAAATGCTCAAAAACTACACCAAAATGCTCAAAATCAGCTTTGAGCAATAAAAAACAGCACACTTCAAATTCACTTCCTAGTAATCACATGTTACAACATACTTTGTGGTACACTTTATTGTGCTCTCCCCCATGTATATGAAAGCACTTTGACAGAGTTTTGTTTCATGTATAATAATCTTCACGAGCTTACAGTCATGGAAGATGGAACTTTTGCTCATTGGAATAAGTTGCCAAAGAATTAGAGACTAGTTTAGGGCATGAAAAAATTTAATTAGCCTCCAAATTCACCTTATCTAAATTCCATTAAAAACATATGGAATATACTTTTAAAGATTTGCTTTGTTCTTACAAAAATGCCAATAAATAAGCAAGAATTGATCGATAGCATTCATAAACTATAGGATGAAGTCCCCTTGGAGCGAATCAAACACCTCATTTTAACAGTGCCCAATTCTATTAAAGCAGCGATTTCAGCTAGGGATTAAAAATACTAGGTGGTAGATAGTATATAAGAAAACACAAATGCTTATTTGTTTTTCAGGTTTTATATGTATATTGTTTTTGTGATATTGAAGTACACCTCACTAGCATTCCAATACATTTTAAAATTCCAAGATCCATTTATTTCTAAGCAAGTTCTTGCATTCCAAAGTTTTGCAGTTTGACTAGGACTGCGACTAGAATTGGTAAATGAAGTGTACCTGACTGTACTGTACAGTACTCGAGTATCCTGGCTGGATGTACGACTGCCAACTAGACACGGTCCATCAATCCTTTCTATGCTGATGATTTTAAGTTAATTTTTTTACATACTATACATGTCGATATTGATCGTGGGAATATCTGGAAACCCCATGCATTGCATCAAAGTAAATCGAACAGCGGGAACCAGGCGGACACGCTGGCCTTCAAGTCAATGCTGACATATTTGTCTGTAAATCGATTGCGAGATGTTTGTCTTTACTACCGATTCTGATTTTAATAGTTGTGCTCTCAGATGCCGATGCCTTACCAATGCTTATATTTGTCTGTACAATCGATTGTGAGATACCTGTCTTTACCGCCAATTCCGATTTTAATATTTGTGTTCTCTGATGCCGATTTGACGTGATAAATTATTCTTGTTCTGAACACCGATTTTTGAAGTAGAAGCAGATTCACAAGATGATGTGGCTATCGCTTCACATCAAGCTAATGGCTGCCCATCCCTGCGTGACATCGTAGCTCCTAGGTAGGACGGTGGAGGGCACAGCTTTAACGAAGAGGCATAACCGGAAGTAGTTAGATGTTGATTAATACATTAATTGGTTTAAGCAGAACGAGATGAAATTCAAAGAAGAATACGTCAGATGAGCCTCATCGTCATTATTTGGCACCCCTCGCAGGTGTATATATACTGCCACAGATGTTGTTTAGATCATCAGTACTCGAGTCAAGCTATTGGAATTTGGGAGAGCTCTGTGAGCTGTGATCTGAGAGTTGGTGTGGGACTCACGTCCAAGCTGGAGTTATAGTTGATAGTTTGAGTGACGGTGAGCCTCACCTGCACAGTGCAGTCTTCGTCAAGGGTGCGTGATCCGTGACTGAAAGAGTGTGCTGGGAATCTGAATGACTGATTGTTGAGTGATCTTTTTCGAACTCGTGCTGGTCTCATTTGAGATCAATTTACACGTGCCTGGTAAGCCTTCTAGCAATGCTGACATTCAGTTTGATGATATGTACTCAATATGGCGATGTGCTGGGTCCGGTGAGTTTCAAGTCTGTCAATGCTGATGAAGGTGATATGTCATGCATGTTGATGTACTGGCATGAGTCCGAAGTATTGCATGTGTCTTAATCCTGCTGGGTCCGAAGTATTGGGTGTGTCAATGGTGATAGTTTGTCATGCCTGTGAATGTTTCGGGTCCGGTGTGTTCAAGTCTGTCATTGAGCAGTGCTGTGATCAGTGTGATGAAATGTCGTGCATGGCGATATATGTCCAGCTTAGTCCGGATTGTAGCAAAATTAACACAGCTGATTATTAATAGTAATGTCATGCTTGTCGATGTACTGGTCGGTGTGTTTCAAGTCTGTCATGATGATATGTCATGGATGTTGAGGTACTGGATACTGATTGTTTCTAGAACAGGACACTACACTACGTACGTAGGCATGCCTCATCTTTGATGTTTATAGCACTTGCTACGTCGATCACGGTTGCCCTTTCTAGCTAGCACCAGGTTTGATTCTTGGCGATTCTTGGATGCCCGACCTCGAATGTGGTACAATATAGTAAGCAGTCAGTTATTATTCGGTCGCGTGACTCATCATTGCGAGCATTCTCTGATGCCGATTCCGGGTCTGGTAGGGAGGTGCCGTATTTCCAAATGATCTAAAACTCGGTCATGTTTCGGGAGACGTAAGATTCTGTTGTTTTAAGATTGTAAGTGCTCTACAGTTGGAGTTAAGGTGCTAGCAAAGATCGGCCGGAGCCTAGCCTCCCCTTTGAAGCGGCTTCCACTACATGCAGACAGTCCAGGAACCCCAAATTCCTACTTCGATCATGGAGACAGTCCAGGAACTCCGAGCTCCCGCACATAATGGCCCTCTTAACATCCTCCTGCTCGGGGCATCAGGAGTTGGCAAGTCAACATTCATCAACGCGCTTTGTAACTATCTCACTTATCGTACTCTCGATGAAGCGGTTAAGGGGGAGCTCCAAAGTCTCATATACTGCGAATTCCAAGATTCAAACCCTGACAGCAAGGGTCATCTTTCCACGAAAAAGATTGTCGTTGGAAAACCCGACATTGACGAGGGTGGTGCTAAACTTCAGGCTGGTGCATCCTGCACCCAGAGATGTAAGGCTTACACGCTCCCGCTTGGGGAGTGTGGAGAAGTTCGGCTCATAGACACCCCTGGAATTCTCGACACAAGGGGCGTTGATGCGGATGCAGACAACATGAAACATATACTGGCATTCTTAGCCCGGTATGAGGTGCTGCATGCTGTGTGCATACTTCTCAAGCCGAATGAAGTGAGACTCACGAATTCTCTCAAGTATTCCATCGTCCAGCTGCTTGAAAAACTTCACAAAGATGCTTCACGCAACATACTCTTCTGCTTCACAAACTCGAGGAGCACGCGTTACAAGGTTGAAGGCACTCTCCCTCTCCTTGAGGACATGCTGAAGGACATCAAGGTCAATATCGATCTCAGGGGCGATAGTAGTATGTACTACTTTGACAGCGAGGCTTTCAGATATCAAGCCATTATGAAGCAGGGTGGGGACTTCGACGAAGAAGAATTCAAGGATTATGAAAGGAGCTGGAACAAATCAGCGGGGGAGGCAGCGAGGCTGATAGGTCATATTTCGACATTGGAGCCACATCACCTCAAGGACACCTTATCACTCAACCGAGTTAGGAGCTTGCTCGAATCAATTCAGCAACCATTGGGCCAACTGACGGCTAACATTCAGGACAACCTCCAGCAGATTAAGAGGACCAGAGAAGAAATAGAGAAGGGACATGGCGATGAACGCAGCTACTTCAGTAAATTGTTAATTGTGGAAACGTACCAGAAAACTGTGGCTCTCGCTCATCCGGAGATGGTTTGCACAGAGAAAAAGTGCGAAGGGAGTGTCTGCCATGCGAATT
The DNA here is from genome assembly GCA_014871385.1 of Ceratodon purpureus. Lineage (NCBI taxonomy): Eukaryota > Viridiplantae > Streptophyta > Bryopsida > Pseudoditrichales > Ditrichaceae > Ceratodon > Ceratodon purpureus. Next base: position 10,179,995 of record CM026422.1, on the reverse strand, counting down.
GCATTCCCACAGAGACGGCGATGGGTATGTTCGAGAATTTGGAAGGAAACATCATGGACAAGGTTTCTCGTCTACCTGTAAGCTTCGCCGGCTTCAATGTTTCCGGCTTGGTGAACCCTGAATTGAAGCTGATTCGAAAACTTACTGGCTCCACAGATGACGCCGTGTTCTGCAAAGAACTTTCTTACACTTCAGGGAAGTGTAAAGTCTGTAAGTGTCCCAATAGCAGGCATATGCGTGTGTACACCAAGATGGAGCCTGCTACTCGCACAATCAAGGACGAAAACATCCAGAAGGTGCTGGACGACACGACCAGTATTACGGAAAAGAAGGAGAGCATACTGAAGATATTAGAGAGAAAGGAGGAAGCTATGCAGGACGAGAACAAAGTTGTGGTGGAAGCAGCTGCGCTCTTTGCTGGCTTCTTAGAGCAGAATTCAATCGTCACATACCACAGTGCGATCTCGGATTACTACAAAGAGGAGAAGATGAAAATGAAGCGCGAGGGCAATTTAGAGCGAGCTCAGGAACTCGATGAGATTCTTCAGTTGTACGAGAAGACTGTAAGATTTTTCACTATGTGCCGCGTGAACTGCACCGACGCCGGCGACAGCAACATCACAGAAGCGAGGGTTAACGAAGAGCTCCAGAAGCTCTACAAGCTGGAGCTGCATGGTCCGCAGTTGAAGGCTTGGATGGATAAAATTGAAAGGGCGGCCGAGTTTGAAGAGAATCAAGCCAAGGCACGAGGTGAGGCGGTGTACAAGGCGCCAGTACTATCCACCAATAATGCTGCTGGAGTTCACGATGGCTCACGCCCCAAGGGCTTACGTGAGAAGATTGCTCAGGAATGGAATTCGCGTCCACGAAAGTAACAAGCTTGGTGTGAGATACTACAGTTTTCCAACTCTTAAGTTATAGTGCCAACTCTAAAGTTATAGTGCCAACTCTGTAGTGTTCAGTTTTGGTGTTAGAAGTGTTAAGAGCTTCAATGTGTAGAGCTTTCTAAGTACACTTCCCTTTAAAACGGTGAATTATGTACTTAGTATGGCCTTGCATTTTGTAAGTTCTTTGTTCTATCATTGTGTAGATTTTGTGTGAACTGTTGTGTGCATTTTGTGCATAATATGCACGGTAAGTTTGTTACTAGGTGAGCCACCTTATTTGTTGTAGCGTGATCCTTTTATGATTAATAAAACAAGTTGGCCGTATTATACATGAAACACAAATTCTTGGATGGTAGTTACACTAGTATCTGATCTGGGTATAGTATCAGTTAGGAGACATTCAAACATCCATGTCTACCGGCGATAGAAACAGCTGTGTCGTTGTTGCATCGTTTTCATTAGACGATGACTATTCCTGACGGAGTCACAATATTGCACCTAGATAATATGCATAGGAGTTCTTAATTAGTTGGTCCTAAGAACTGATCTGTTTAAGTTTCTCATAAATTGTCCTTCAAGGACCACATAAGAGGAATTGTGGGGGGGGGGGGGGGGGGGGGGGGGGGGGCGGCGGGGGGCGTCATGTTGGGTTGAGGGTTATGGTACTATGGAACGTGCTGTGATGTTGCGATCGTTGTAAAGTAAGTTATTCGTAGTGTGTCGCCGTGAATTGGTCCAAACAAGAGTTCTACTGATCGAGTTTCCAAAGCTTAAAAGCTAACAAGAAAGGTTCATACAATGGATCTGTTTCCCGCCATTATGTAGAATGTTTTCAAACATTGGTATATTGTCTTCACCATTCAACTTGGATTTTCATTTTGTATTCAAATACAAATTTGTCGCTAGGTTTCAGGTTGAAATTGAATGATAAATGTGCTAATTGTCAGAATCCTGTTTGGCATCCACCACCTCAGTTCGTCAGGATGCTCTGTGCTTCCAACTGCGTTAATAAGAGAACAAACTAGAAACAGTACAGAAGCACGGAGGAGATTCGTTCAAGAACGCTTACTGACCTCAACCCATATCCACCAGCGTTCAGATGAACCTACAAAACCTAGAGTGACAGCCAACGCAACCTGAATCAGAAAAGACACGCTTCTGTCATAAAATTCTACAGAACATGTTTAATTACCACAATTCCCATTAAGAAAAGACTATAGTCATGAGAAGAAGCAGTACCTGAAGTACAGTCCGCGTGATAGAGCTGCTGTTAGAAGAAAGATGAACCCGCGGGAAATACTCAAGATACTGCACGACCAGCTCCAATGGAAAAATCACATTACTAGCCGTCCGCTCACTACCAAAGCATGAAAAACATGACGAAAATAATCCTAATCCCAAGATGAACTGCTACTCAATAGTGACACTCAAGAAAGACCAGACTGGTCAGCGATCCTGACAACTCATTCTCAAACTCCAGCGCAACGGAGCACCATAGATTACAAGTCCAAATCCATTCACCTCATCCATTACATCACCTCAATCACAACCCTGACTAATCAACCAACACAAAACCACTGCCATTGCTCCAACCCTAGCCACATCATTCCATACCAAACTCACAAGCTCAGGAACCAGTAAGGCAATCAAATGCAGCTCAAGCCGCACCATCAAGCTCATCCCAAGCCAAATTCACAACAAACTCGATCCTAAATTGGCAGCCAAATTCCAATCGCCTCATCGAATCCTCCTCCATGGCCTGAATTGCGGAGAGTGTCATAGTAGCGCAATGAGACGAAACCCTAGACAACGAGGATTGAACATGAGAATGGGGGGAAATGAAGTGATTGCGGGGGCTTACCTGCTGGATCCCGATAGCGAAGGCGACGGCGATCCCATGCAGTGGATCGAGAGAAAGGTTGTGAGCAATCCACGAGCTGTGTTAGTAGTGTGGAGCCTGGCTGCGGCGATGGAGGCGATGGAGGCGTTTAAGTTTCCAGTGTGAGTTCGCCGAAGCCCTTCCGCGAGAGCGTAATGTTGGACGAACGAACGGAGGGGCGAGGTAATCGACGAAGGGTGACGGACAAAGGGTGACGGACAAAGGATAAAGTTGCACGGACGAACGTGTGAGGTGAACGACGGAGGGTGACGGACGGACAAGCATACTGGTGTTGGCTGAAAGGGGAAGTTCAGGGCGTAGACAGTAAGTTAATCCATTCACAGGCAAAAGTACAGCTCATTGTTACCATACGTTGATAGCAGGTTCGTTTGATAGCAGGTGGGTAAATATCTCATTTTAGCAAAGTGTGTTATCTCGGTTTAAGAGTATAATTGTACGATTTCTTTCTTAATATATTAAATGTTTATAGTAATTTCAATCATGGTGGAAAGCTCTACTGAAATCTAATGCTTCGGGCTACACTAGTGGAAACTGACTGCAACAACACCAGCTCTTACACCGAAACAGGGACTATATTGGGCCAAGCGGAATGGTGTAGTTGCAGTCCTCTTCGGTGTAATCCGGCAGGGGGGATTGGTTTATTTTCAGAATGTGTAATCTTGAGAAATTGTCGTCGTGGTCCCACCGGTCAGTACAGTATGGTCGCAGAATCACGTGGGAGGGGCAAGTTACTGCATGTGGGATTTGAAAAGGGGGAAGCTGGGTAATAACTCCGAGCGGATGATTTCGTGGATGACGAGGACTGATTCTCCGTTGCTCTTCAGTTTCGAGTGGGTGAATTCAGAGTTCACTTTACCCTCGCTAAATCGGACATACCCGATCCGTCAATATTGAAGTACCATGTCCTTCTATCCGGCCCGGATGACGTCCGTGACCGGCACTGCTAATACCCGTTTCAGTTAAATTGATGTCCGAGTAACACCCCCTCCATTTGATTGATAACCGTGGAAAATATATTTTTGGTAGATATCCGCACTGAAGTTTGTATCCGGAGTTCCATGATACTTATGTTCTGATTTAGGGTTTTCGATTGATAACCTGCGGTTATCTCGACAAAGGAGATATCCTGGATATACTTCCGGGTAGGGTATAATTCGCGACGAATGTGCTTGCATTCATCCGTGTGAGCGACGGATATATTTCGAGAATCTCGTTATGTGCATTCGTTTGTCAGGGCCGGATATCCTCAAATGTACAGTTCGGACAAATTTGGAGAATGGGCATACCAAGCAGTCGACGACACATGGCTTGTGCTCTTCTAACATGCCGAGGTCATTTGAATTTCCACATGCACATACAATAGGTTTAACGATAAAAGCCACTCGTCTGATGACATTGCTAAATGCCAGGTACCTAGCATATTATCCTTTTTACTCTCCTCCAAAATCTAAGCTACCTTGGTTTGCTGTGGATTTTTTTGCTTGGAGACTAGATAGCTAGACTTCCACTTCACATAAACAGAACTCCTCGAAGGTTTCACCAAAGCATGGTCCAACAACGTGAAAGGTTGTCTCTCCTCAATAAAAATCATAGGGATATTGGGGACAACAACCTTGTGAATTTGTACCATTTGCTCCCCCTCTTTGCAGAGGTTGCCGAGTTTCTGAGATGGAGACTTCCAACTGCCACCGGTCCTCCCCTCTGCAACGACGGTAGTTCCGCAGTCCGGGTGCAATATGAAACACAGAGAGTTAGCTGCAAGAGGAGTTGATGTGACACGCGGAAGTAGACCATAATCGAAGCGTTGGCGGGGGAGTCTCACTGGGGTCTCCTCTGGTTCGACGGACGTCATGTGTCGGGTGCTCACACCGTCAACCCTAGTTTCTCCACGACTCCTCTCACTGGGGTCGAGATTGTTGTTGGTAAGCTGTTGCAGCGGTGGGCGTTCGAGCTCCCTGTACTGGCTCATAGTATCCATGCTTGGGTGGGGCGAATGCTGATCTGCTGCTATCCGGATTGACGCACTCACTTCAGTGGATACTGCAGCACCTATGGGCAAGGAATTAGTAAAGTTCTGTAATAATGTATTCGGCGTAACCGGGATGGTGTCCCCGCTCGCCCACGAAGGGGATGACTCTACTCTTGTGCTTCCACATGCAATCGGATCATGTAATGTAGGTGCTCGTGTTTGCACCACATCCCCCGTTCTCATGCTAGACTCCCTCCCAGTATACTGCAATGCGGAATCAGGAGCATCGTACGGTTGAGCAGTAGTTTCCCCTAGTAAGTGACGGAGTGGTTCGGCGACTGTCGAATTGTCTACAGAGCATTGTAGGCTTGCGTTCGGGATTGCCGCTGGTGTTACAGAGTGAACGTGACTCTGCGGGTTAATCAGAAGGAGTAGAAGCTCCTTGACCTCTCGTATCTGGTCCTTGCTGCTGCTTAGGTCGTTGGCGATTCGTTGCACTGTGTACTCCAGCGCGTTTATGCGAGTTCCTTCTCTGATCACGTACGGAGGTGTTGTGGGGTGCTGTAGGGGACACATGTTAATCACCATTTCCATGTTTAATTAAACTGAAGAGTCCCATAGTGGGCTCCAAAAGTTACATGTTTAAAGACATAAAAAAAAGTCTAGCACTATGACATTCGACATGAGCACATTAACGGTCGGTGACCAGGCTTATGAATAGTATAACCAAAACTCATGCACATGATTAATGACTGCCAGCACCATGCTCTTACGAGTTAGAGGAGTTCAAGTTCAGCATCTACTTTATCGTTGGGAAACTCGGTGTCTGTTCTTCACGACGTGGCCCTTGAGCTGACGCTTGAGTTTGTACATGATTCATGCCGGTTGTAGGAGTGCTATACTGGAAACCACTGCTCAAGCTCGTGTTCGAATCGGTGTTGTACGTAGATGGAGTGGAAATATTCTGGATTATCACGGTTGGGTGTGGTATCATGAACCTGCATCATTCACTTCCGAATAATGTTATCTGAACATCTATGATACGATTGGTTAGTCTAAATCGGTATGCAACATGGTAGGGTTTAGAGCAAATACCAACTTAACTCGATGCAGCCAATGTACGGAGAATGTCAGCCAATCCGAATAATGCAGACTGCTGTTATGTTTTATTTGTTACAAAATCGATGGTGGGCAATTGATGTTAGAGATACTAACCATGTACAGGGGCGGTGCCAGAGACGGAGCAATTGCTGTTGAGCGTTCAATGTCAGAGTTTTGAGCCTTCCTCTTTCCCTTCCTCATCTCCGTCATTTGAATCGACTCCTCTATTCCTGCTGCAGAACACCAATATTTCTTCCACTCGATGAACGCCTCCACCGGACAGTGGGGGTGTCTCAAGCCCTTGTTTTCAATTAAGTATTTTTTCCATGATTTCCTATCATTTTTAAGAGTGTTTTTCAAGAATTTACCTAGATATGCTATGTCCAAGGGACTAGAATAGGTGAATTTCTGTGAAAGTTTCCGAGCAATAACATCTACTTGGGAATTCCAATATTCTCGTCTAGCCTTATAGCTTCTAACTTTGAAATTAAAGGTTTGTCTAGCTGATAGTCTTGCAGCCCTATGCCAAGGGGTCTTAAGTCCGAGTACAGTACCTGACGGGCACACAGGTATCTCTATGTGAGGGTCTCTGTTTTGGGCATGAGCTGCAGCCATTTCGTTCAGATAAGGGCGATGGACCTCTCGGGCAGTAGTTCGTCGTCTGTTTTCTTCTTGTCGGTTATTTGGTGCCATGCCTCTCTTATTGTTCTGGAACTCCGTGGAGTTGATGTGCGGAAGTTGTGGTGCTCTGTCCCCATGGTGTTGTCGTTGTCGACTTGAGCCTGCGCCTATTTCGTCACAATATTCGGAGTAGTAAGACGTGGAATGCATGCGATCACCACCGTTTCTCTGGCCGTGGACGGGGGCTGTACCGAGTTCTGATGAAAAGTGCTGATTCGGATAATCCATTCGCTGGTGAACAGGTTGACCTCGGAGGATTTGGTTGGCTGGATGTGGTCTTGGAATGTTGTCCTCTCTCGATGTGCGCTGCCAAACAAGTAAGCCCGACTTCAGTGAAACTCTTGCACTGAATTCAGTGTGGCCGAATTTTACGAAGATAGGCATTGCGGAATATATAAAATTTGTGAGTAGTCACCTCATGTTCTAATAGAGATTCCAAAAACAAATTAGACTGACGGAGAGGGGTTACAATTCAATTGACAATTCCCTAATCGGGAACAAAACGGATTTTAGAAAACTGTTTGGTCGATATGCACATCCAAGATAAGTCTGATTAATTATTCGGGGCCCGGGGTCTTTACAGTATGGATATTAAACGAGGTTGTGTAAGGGAAGATACCTTATGAGACTCAAAGGAAGAACATCAATGTAAGCTGAGTAATTGACCATCACGCTAGAGAGTACACTAAATCAGCTCCCAATTACGTATTACACGAACCGATTACAATAAGCAGCAATGTCGGTTGTTACAGCATACCTCAACAGAATCACGTCGAGAATAGTTTTGTAGACCCAAAACTTGGGGTCGGTAATACTCTTGCGCCTGGAGACTCGTTGGATGTGGCGGTCTCGACGACCTCTGGGCGACAATAGACAATGTACCCCGACTATTAGTAAATTCTGCTCGTCCTCGAATCAATCACCTGGATGTTTACGACAATGAAAACTTGGCAACTTCAATTAGCGAATTCAGATTCTATTACGAGTATTCGTTTGTGAGGTCATGAGAGGATAGCAGCGACGATACAGGCTACCAGGGGGCATGTTCAATCGAGTTTTGCAATTATGATAATCATAGTCCAGGAGGACTTTGAGGATTAGAATAAAACGGCAGGCCAATGTGATAACACAAATTACATGCGGTACATACCTCCAGATCGCTGGTTTTGGTGTTGGTCTGGCCGTCTATTACCGGGTAAGAAGCCATTCTCGCTGGGAAGGCCATGTGACAGGAACGCTTCAAAGGAGTGCAATTCAATCGAGAAACGGAGTGCTCCGAGGCTACCGAGTCTGAGCTACTCTCAGAAGACGATGTCTGAGGCCAAGGATCGATCTCGTGAGCGGAACCCCGTGGAAAAACCCTGAGCAGTCCATTAGGGTTTTTCTTGACCGCCGTAACCTGATCCACTCGCAATCCGAGTGGGAGTTACAAAATAGATTCATGAAAAGCAATCGTGGTGACACAGACGAGAAAAGTTAGTTATGATCTAAACTAGAATGGAATGTTGTCCACCTCGCGTTGGCGGCTGGAGATCTAGCCTATTTGTGAAGGCAAACGCTGAGCTGATGGGCGATAACTTTGTCGAAGTATCTCCTAGGTTATGGTGTGCCATCGTGTGATTTAGTCGTGTTGTTTGATGTTGGGAACTCAGGTGGAAAAGTGATGGCGCAGTGTACGGGAACGTAGGAAACCTTCCACACGGCAAGGCACGTCTCTGACAGCGGGTTCTATTCTACTTCGTGGTTCTCGACAGGAGCTTCAAAAGAGCTTTTAGAATTCGAGAAGTCACGTTCGTGATAGCCATTCTGTTCAGAGACATAGTGTGAGGGGTGAGCAATGGGGGGGTGGAGTCCTCAAACGTTACTTAGAACTGGTTTTTGCGCATTGGACGATCGTGGTAATGTAGTTGACGTTTGGAACTTCACTGAGTTGCAAGATCATTTGAATAGCATTGATAGTGGTGATGACTGCGAGGGAAATTCTAGCGGGGACGGTGGAACTCTCGAAGCTGAAGTACGAGCGGGCTGTATTGATACTTCGAACGACGGAGTTCATATATACGCTCTGAGTTACGCGCCAGATTACTCAGGTGCTAACGGGACTGATCGAGGTGTAAGAGATGCGTTTACACCTGTGCTAGAGGACCGGGATCGACATTGAGAGGATGCAGACGATGGTCCGGACTTCCATGACATGCCGCGTTTGGAGGGGCCAGAAGAGTGGCGACTTGAATTGGAATGGATGCCAGATCTAGAGGCAGTGACACCTCAGTCATTTGTCCAGAACTACCCGGCATTTCGTCAAGAGATGGGAACGACTAAGAAGGCAGTGGGGTGGGCCTGTGATAGCGAGATTTATCCCCTATGGTCATCGTGCATTCAGTTTGTGGCAACGGCGATAGTAATGCGTGCGATATGTTTATCGTTGAGACTCTCAGAGGCGGATGCAGCCGATATGCTGGATGTTTTAATGCACGTCGCCAGTGATTCACTGGAGGTAGCTTGTATGTGAGCGGAAAGCGGAGAGCGGAGAGCGGAGAGCGGAGAGCAGAGAGCGGTGAGCGGAGATTTGGAGAGCGGAGAGCACAGAACGGGGGACAGAACCTAAAAATAACAATTTTTTTACTAAAAATATAATATAAAATTAGAAGATTTAAATATTCTTAGTATATTTTTAGAAATAATCTTAATTTAGTAATTTAATTGACCCTATAACCATGGACTAATTACAGTATTTTCATTGAATTTGTAGTCGTTTTCTCATTTCTTGGTGATTAATTTTTTGACGCGCACCAATTACTATGCTCCAGCTCCTTCTAACTAGTTCAGGTATACAGTAATTCCCCTTATCCCCTCACATTTATATGCAAATTATTGCTTAAAATGTATTGGTATTGAATCTCTTAAGAGGAATCAAGTAAGCTTTAATATCGTAACATTTGCTTAACATTACTAGAACTCATCCAATCTAGTCTACGTGCCTATACTCTTTTTCTTAATTTTATTTGTAATTATCTTGTATTTTGTATTAACTGCCTCTATTCTATCTATCTTGTTAAAGGGGTCAAAAGAGTCCTTTCATTTTATTTTATCTTTCATTTTATTTTCTCTTTCATTTTCTTGATCTCCTTCATATTATTTTCAACCTTAATATGTTTTTTTGATTTTATTTTATTTTTGTTTTTTTTAATTTCATTTTTTATAAATGTTTTTTTTATTTTTATTTTTTAATAATACTTTCATTTTTAATTTTTTTTTTTTAATTTTTTAATTTTTAAATGCTAAATGACTTTTGCCCAACCATCTTCCTTTTTCATTCAGTTTAGGAGGATGACAACTTTTAAATGAATGAAAAGCCGATTTTCAAGGCCGCCAAGCATCTTCTTCAGGGATATTTCAGTTAAGATTATGGAATGTCTCTTCCTCTTTTGTGTTGGTGTTTTGTGAAGTTCTTTTTTGTAGAAGCGGACAGCGGTTATGGAAGACGTCAGAGATATTGTTGTATCACTTGCTGATGATGTTTGTCCATTTCAACCATATGTTGAGGTGGAGGACGAAGAAGAGGTGATGGCCAACAGCCAAGGGCATCCTTCGACAACGAATGCGGATGTACAATCGGATGTGAGAGCTGATCCTCCACGTTCAGAAAATTCGGATGAGATCATAGTGCTGGAGGAGGACCCAGATGTACCTTTACAACCTCATGGATACTCCAAGGTTGGAAAGATCCCAAGGGGAACCTATTCTAGGGAATTGGTGAATCGGAGGCGGGGAGGTGGGCCATTGCTGAAACGTTCATACCAAGGACACTTGCGAAGTGTGGAACCCAAAGTGAACGTGAATGTAGTTTGTCCTATAGTACAGTCAGAGGCTGGCAGTCCTGCTGATAGTATAGTGGGTTCAAAGATTAGGACATCTAATAACAAGTATATGTTTGCTGTAATAAATGGTACATGTCAAGGGATACGAGGTATATAGTGCACTTGTTCAAGATAGAATGTATCGAAATAGAATGCAATCAATGTGAACGACAAAGCCTTTATAATGAAAAAGTCAATACAGCTTGTGTATTGCTGACCTAGTACATTGGATATTACTAAAATCATTCACTACTTGATCAATGTCCATTGTGGAAATGGTAGTTCTAAAGAAGGAGTGCTATCTACTCCTTCGCCAAGTGGTGACGCAAGATTCCACTCTCTAGGAGTAGCTTGACCTTGTTGAAGCTAAAGGTAGGCGCATGGATAAAAAGCTCGGCTTTGGGATCACGGGTGCAGACCTTCAAGAGTATGTAATACACGTGCTTATAGTACGTACGTGAATTGAGTCCTGCCTTGAAACGTAGTCATCGTCTTCTTGAATGCTGGGCAAGTGCAACCATTGACCAGGGTAAGAACTGATGGTAATCTAGTACCGCGTGATGTGCGGAGCAGCGCCCGAGTCCAGCCCAATGATGCAACCATGGCCCGGCTGAGGTATCATCGTGACAGAACGGAGGCGCGCTTTGAGGGCCTTAGAGGAGCCCATGGAGAGTCGCTGCGTTGGATTGGGACGAATGGTAGTGCGCTTCACCATCTTGCCGTCTCTCTTGCCTGAATAGCGGTCAGCGTCTGCAGCAACTGGCACCGAGCTGAGATTTGCAGGGGGCGGGGCAGAGGAGAAGACGCGTCTTGGGGAGACCAGCTTCTCTAGCGGAAGTTGAAAGTCTGCTGCATCGACGGCAAGAATCTCAGTGAGTTTGAGGTTAGTACCTAGTTTCACTGGCTAGACCTCTGGAATGGAGGGCACTTCCTGGTCCTTTGAGTAGTGTGCTACCCATTTGCGCTTAGGGCCTTTCACGTAGCGCTCAATATCATCGGAGTAGAAGAAGAACTTTGTCTTCTCAACTGTGTTCGTGCGATCGTTAGTCCAAAGCCCAATATAGGTCGGTGCAGCAGTGCAATGGGGCCCCCTGACAATTCTCTCAGTGCACTTCTTTTTCGTTACAGCTCTTTGGGCCCAGCAACACTTCGCAGAAGCTTTTGGAAACTGTGCTCTTGGGAAGGTGGAAGCACTTCCATGAGAATGGACATTGAGGTTGGAGGAGAGAGTGCCACCTAATCATACTTTCATGAAGTGGGAGAATGATAACTCAAGGTAACTTCTACTTGGATGAAGTAACATTCCGGGAGAATGGACATTCCCTGAGATTTCTCTACTGTGACTCCCACTAATAAAGTAGAACTAATATGGAAAAGAAGCAAACCGACATGGATGCTTCAATTCGTACTACACGAATAGCTCTCCAACATTTACTGGTCGCAAAAATAAAAGAAATTGAACACTTACATATAAGTTGTTCCTTGCAAAATTGCAATAGCAGTAATGTCATGTTCCCATATTATCGAACACGCCAGTTCTAGTTTTCCCAGATTCCAGACCTAATTCAAATATTGCAGCATGAGATGTAGCAAAATCTGAACGTCCAATCTAAAATTCATACCGTGGGTGGAATCAGCGGGGTTCCCTAACAAGATTTCTTCAACGTAACGAATGTAGTGATAACGTCTTAAATGGTTACACAATGTTGCAAAAGTAACAACAGTAGCAGACAAAATAGAACTTACCTCAATATCATTTTAAGTGGTGCCACTGATTAATTGTCCACCATGATTCATAAACTGCAGCAATAGACATCAAAAATTAGAATAGATCTCCTTAATGCTTTGATTATAAACACAAACATTGCAAGCACATAAAAATAAATAAAAAGGTAGCTCACTTCAAGGTACTTGCAGGGTGCCCGAAGGGGTGACTGGGGCAAAAATCATTGATAAGCCTTCAAATGTCACCACAGAGTTTTGAACCCGCAACGTCCGGACTCACAGTCTGACTCTCTAGATTGGCGATTGATCCATGCCCACGACTCTAGCTTTCGTAGCGCACACCCAATCACTTCTGTGATGCCGGTATAAGCAGAGGAAGTATACTATAAAATGCACAAGTCGCGGCAGCCATGGCCCCGGGGAAGGAGGGGGCTCCCAAGAGGCTTTCGGTGCCGAATGCCACCCTAGTGGTCACTGTCAATGTGGGGGCAGCAATTTCGGTGGAGAATGAGGGAATGGGGAGACCCACATTCTGTACAGAATGTGGGTATTGAAGAGGTGTGAAAGGTTGAGGGAGGCCGCGGGGATGCGAAGGTGGGGGATGCGAGAGCCATGGCCGCGGGGTATCGGGGGCGGGGAGACGTACATTCTGTACAGAATGTGGGTATTGAAGAGGTGGGGAAGGTCGGGGGAGGCCGCGGGGATGCGAGAGGGACGTAGCTTGTACGTGAGCGGAGAGCGCAGAGCGGAGAGCGGTGAGCGCAGATTTGGAGAGCGGAGAGCACAGAATGGGGGATAGAACCTAAAAATAGCACTTTTTACTAAAAATAAAATATAAAAATAGAATATTCGAATATTCTCAGTATATTTTTGGAAAGTTACTAATTTTAGTAATTTTATTGACCCTATAATCGTGGACTAATTACAGTATTTTCATTGAATTTGTAGTTCATTTTCTCTTTTCTTGGTGATTAATTTTTTGACGTGCACCAATTACTATGCTCCAGCTCTTTCTAACTAGTTCAGGCATACATTAATTCCCCTTATCCCCTCACATCGATATGAAAATTACTGCTTGAAATGTATTGGTATTGAAGCTCTTAAGAGAGATCAAATAACATTTAATATCGTAACATTTTCTTAACATTGCTAGAATTCATCCGCCATAGTATACATGCCTTTCAATTTTTTTTATTTTTTTTTTTTTATAATTATTAACATCCATTATTCTATCTATCTTGTTAAAGGGGTAAAAAGAGTCCTTTCCTTTAATTCTCTTTCATTTTATTTTCTCTTTCATTTTCTCAATCGCCTTCATTTTATTTTCAACCTTAATATTTATTTTTGCTTTTGTTTACTTTTATTTTTATAATTTCATTTTTTATAAATGTTTTTTTTTTTCTTTTATAATTTCATTTTATTTTTTATTTTTTTAAATTTTCAATGGTAAATGACTTATGCTCAACCCTCATCCTTTTCCATTCAGTTTAGGCGAATGACAACTTTCAAATGAATGAAAAGCCGATTTTCAAGGGCGCCAAGGATCTTCTTCAGGGATATTTAAGAGAAGATTATGGAATGTCTCTTCCTCTTTTCTACTGGTGTTTTCTGAAGCTCTTTTCCGTAGTGCGGGACACCAGTTATGGAAGACGTCAGAGATATTGTTGTTTCACTTGCTGACGATGTTTGTCCATTTCAACCATATGTTGAGGTGGAGGATGAAGAAGAGGTGATGGCCAACAGCCAAGGGCGTCCTTTGACAACGGATATTGACGTGCAACCGGATGTAAGAGCTGACCCTCCACGTTCAGAAAATTCGGATGATATCATAGTGTTGGAGGAGGACGCAGATGTGCCTTTGCAACCTTATGGATACTCCAAGGTTGGAAAGATCCCAAGGGGAACCTATTCTAGGGAATTGGTGAATCGGAGGCAGGGAGGTGGGCCATTGCTGAAGCGTTCATACCAAGGACACGCTCCAAGTGTGGGAACGAAAGTGAATGCGAATGTAGTTTGTCCTGTAGTACAGTCAGCGGCTGGCAGTCCTGCTGATAGTGTAGTGGGCAACCCTAAACGTGTTAGGTTCGAAGATTGAGACATCTAATAACAAATATATGTTTGCTGTAATAAAATATACATGTCAGAGGATACGAAGTATATAGTGCACTTGTTCAAGATAGAATGTTTTCAAATAGAGTGCAATCAATGAGAACGACAAAGCCTTGAATATAATGAAAAAGTCAATACAGCTTCTGAATAGCTGACTTAGTACATAGTATATTACTAAAATCATTCACTACGTGACAAATGGCCATTGTGGAAATGGCAGTTTTAAAGTAGGAGGGCTACCTACTTCTTCGCCAAGGGGTGACGCAAGATTCCACTCTCTAAGAGTAGCTTGACCTCGTTGAAGCTGAAGGTGGGCGCATGGATGAAAAGCTCGGCTTTGGGATCACGGTTGCAGACCTTCAAGAGTATGTAGTATAGGTGCTTACAATACGTGAACTGAGTCCTACCTCGGAACGTCGTCATCCTCTTCTGGAATGCGGGACAAGTGCAACCAGGGTAAGAACTGATGGTAATCTGGTACCGTGTGATGTGCGGAGCGACGCCCGAATCCAGCCCAATGATGCAAACGTGGCCCGGCTCAGGTATCATGGTGACGGAACGGAGGCGCGCTTTGAGTGACTCGGAGGAACCCATGGACAGTCGTTGCGCCGGATTGGGAGGAATGGCAGTGCGCTTCACCATCTTGCCGTCTCTCTTGCCTGAATAGCGGTCAGCGTCTGCAGCAACTGGCACCGAGCTGAGATTTGCAGGGGGCGGGGCAGAGGAGAAGAGGCGTTTTGGGGAGACCGGCTTCTTCGGCGGAAGTTGAAAGCCCGCTGCTTCGAGGGCAAGAATCTCGGTGAGTTTGAGGTTAGTACCTAGTTTCACTGGCTAGACCTCTGGAATGGAGGGCACTTCCTGGTCCTTTGAGTAGTGTGCTACCCACTTGCGCTTAGAGCCTTTCACGCAGCGCTCAATATCGTCGGAGCTAAAGAAGAACTCTGTCTTCTCGACTATGTTCCTGCGATAGTTAGTCCAAAGCCCAGTGTAGGTCGGTGCAGCTGTGCAATGGGGCCCCCTGACGATTCTCTCAGTGCACTTCTTCTTCGTTTCAGCTCTTTGGGCCCAGCAGCACTTCGCAGAAAGTTTGTGAAGTCTCGAAATGTGCCACTCCTTCACGTCCACCTTGGTTTCTTCAACCGCGTTGACATGGCGAATGCGGCCCTTGTTCACAGGTGAAGGTAAAGGGGAATCAACTTCCTGGGCGGGAGATTGGGTACCTTCTACCTCGGGGTCGTGTTCGGAGTCGTCTTCCACAATGGCAGGCATCTGCATAGGGCGAGCCCTCACGGCACGTCTTGGGCCTCTTGGGCGTGAGAAGTTTGTCTTGTCCGGGCGATGAGACTCCTCGTCAGCTCCGATGGGGACGTCGGCTTTTCGCTTCTGTGAACCGAACACTTCCGCTCCAGGCATGATAGGCTGACGGGTGCAGAACTCATCCGCGCCTGGCATATCGAGCATGGGATTTTCGAGCAGTATAGGATTTCCCCATTTCTTCGCGTTGCGTTCCGCCATCCGGAGCATGAGTTCCTTCTTGGACGGTCCTGTCCCGCCGACGTCACCTTTGAGGAACTGGTAGTAGTTAACAACCTGTAGAAAAGCCCGAACAAAATCGTCCACGGTAGCAACGTACAGGTCGTTCCCGTTGTTTCCTGAAGCTTGGTGCCACTTGTTGTGAACTGTTTCGGCGAGGTTTCAGGTCGGCATCTCCGTGACTTCTTCTTCCGTGAATTTCTGCAGTTTAGACAATAGGTGCCGTTAGATTCACCGATTAGAGTTTTGTAGGTTAGGGCTAGGAAACGAGTATGAAAAACATCAAAACAGAGTGCAGAGATCAAACCTCGGTCATGAATCCCCCCCACTGCCGGAAGCGGTGGTGCCAGAATGACAGCCACTGATCGAGTTTGATGAGTCCGCTTTCGCCAACGACCCCGGTGGATGCCCACCATGCTCGCAACGCGTGGTACAGAGTTTCCGCCTCTGCCATGCTGGTCGCATTCTTGTACTGAGTGCACATCTTTCTCTCTTGTTCCCAGAGTTCTTCGGGGAAGTGCTTCTGCGTATACGCCACCATGTTCTGAGTCCAGTGGAACAAGCACGGTCTTTCCTGGTCCTCCATTGGGTCCTCTTTGTTGCCATTGCCATAAAGGATTCGCACTGCATTCCAATTTGCCTGTGCGTTATCCGCCATGAACCCCTTGAAGTTCGGCGCTGCAACGCCATTGATCTCCATGACCAGGTTCAGGTTTTTCCAGAAGACGAGCTGGGCGTCCGTGTCCTCGGACTGCATGTCGCAAGTGGCGATTGTCATCACGCGGCAGTAGGTGGCGTCGTACACATGGCACGCCATAGTCGACCAGTCTTTGACGCGTTTTACATGGTCGAACATGATCCATGCGTTCTCCAAGTCGCCACCAGCTTGCATACGGCTGACCAAGTCGACACCACTTCCCGGGCCGACCTCCGACATCTTGAAGACGAAAACTTTGTCACGCATAGCTCCTTGACCAGGAAACCTATTCTCCTGGACATACGCCCAGAGACTGTTACCACGGAGCTTGGTGATACCGTCCATGATTCCGTACCTTCTGTATTTTTTGAAGGTGGCGACTTTGTTGCGGATGTTTGGTGACGCCATGTCTTTGCAACGATCCAAAACAGGAACCAGCTCCTCCATCGTCAGCTTCCTCGGTGGTGCATCCTCGGGCTGTAGCAGGTAGCTCCCGATGAGGAGTTTGCTGGCCTCCAAGACAACGGCGCTCTTTGTTGGTTTGTTGTTCATCTTTACCTGCTCTTCTATTAAGCTACTAATCTCTGCTTTAGAGTCTCTGTAGTCTCCTACTTTCACAGGATGATCATGTGTTCCTATGTGAATACAAGCTCTACTCTGATTCGGTTTGCCCACAACGTAATAAATCTTAGCCTCGCATGTAGCTACACATGATGGAGGTTCTTTACATACCTTGCACACTAGCGTGGAGTCAGATGGAGGAGGCTGGTCCATGACAAAAGCTTGCAAGGTACAGCCTTTGAACTCAGTCTCGTTAACCTCGAAGATCTTGGGAACACGCTTCAGGAAATCACACTCCTTGTTGCTGCAGCGCAGCCATCCGACGCAGGTGGAACTTCGAAAAGAGAGTCCGAAGTCGTTTTTGATGTTTGTTGTGATGGTCTTGGTCCACAAGTGTCCGTCGTATCGTTTGTCCATTCCCTGCATTGACTTGGCGGCGAGCTTAGAGGATCCTGCAGCAGCTGGGGGCAACTCAAAAAGAACCGGACCATCAAACTTCGCAGGCAAGTACTCAACTCTCTCGTGTCTAATCGTGGAATAGTCTATCTTCTTCAAAATGTTTTTTGACCCACGCGTCTTAGCAATCTCTTTAAGGAGCGGAACAATGCTAACTGTGACCTGGGACAATGGAGGAGACACATTGGAAGGAGGAGCATCTGCGTGGACCTTAGGCACGAACTTGACGGGACTGACTTCGTCATCAGAAGAGAGAGATATGACGGTCGGAGGAGGTTTCTCTACATCTGAAGTCTCGGTACCAGGCTCAACTTTGACTTTGACATCACGAGGTAAGGGAGTCTGAATTGTGCATGTAGAAGAGCGACGGGGGGTGAGGATCTCAGTGGATGCAGCCATCAGAGAATCAGTAAGACCATAGACTCTATAGGATCCAGGAAGGAGTCTCCACTGCAACATATTGTTCTCATCTCTCATGGAAAGTTGCCCGAGGGTGTGGGTAACCTCGGCAGTAACGTCATCAAAGATCTCCTCCTCTATACTGATAGAATCCTCACGAAAATGGAATCTGAGACTCAGGCGAAGAGAGGAAACTGTAGCTAGACCATCGTTATCTACGCGAAACCTAAGAGGGATGCCCATGCCTTGGGCGTACAGACAGACCATCCCCATGTTCGCAGGCAACTCAGTAGTACGAGTGGAAGAAGGGAGAAGTGTGAGTGAACTAGCGAAGCAGTATCGCGAGAGCAAAGTGAGAGGAATGATGCATTGCTGTTGATCATTTTATTCAGGTTGGAATGTCCTTGTGAACAGTTGGAGAATGATTCATTCGGTTATCTAACGAATGTATGATTTAAGAGAGACGGCGCTAACTATTAAGAATGTTTCTTTTTGCAGGCCCAACTGTACTGGGTAGGAGTTTTTAGAACTACGCATTTAATAATCGATGTGAAGTTTGGTGAGATTAGAGTGAGCCGTCAGTTGGATCCATATTTGATACAAGTATTCCAGTGCTTAATTCAAATCTTTTAATATGTTGTGGGCTTGGTTTATTATCTTCCAATATAGATTGATCTCATCAGCTTTAATTCAAAATGCAATTACTTATAGTTTTCATTAATTTAAGTAAGTTTAGAATAAGGTAAGTATTTAGGGCTGAGTCAGAGGAGTTGAAGGTTTGGGGTATATAGGAGGAAGGGAAGTTAGCAGAAGAGCTATATTGTGAGGAGAGTTCTCTCGTTAGTTAGACACATGAAGGAGAGTGGAGGGTCAGCTCCCTCCACTTATGTCACTCCTAAACCTAGAAGAAAAGCATATAGTACAAATTTTACAAATAGGAGAGCGAGGAAGAGGAGAGAGTCACTGAGGAAGGCGAAGTCGAAAGGCAACATCTTGAGTACACCTCTAAAGGTTCGTGGAGCTGGGTTGCCTTTGGCAGTTAACTTTTGTAGCATTCGTAAACTCATTCTTGAGTCTATAGTGGAAATAAAAGATGAGGTTTTAGATGTCACGGTAGCGGACCATGGTTTAGTAAATATGGACGACAAAATTAATGAGATGCCGGGAGATTTAGGGTTTAATTGTTTAGATACACCACTGTCTCCGCAGCCTTCGTTTGGCTTAAACGAGTCACTTCTAGAAGAGAGAGCTCTAGGATCCACAGAGCATCGACTCTCTCCTGAAGTAAGTTGCTGACCTTTGTTTTCTTCTTGAATGTTTATTGTTCAATTTTAGACGTGATTGGCTCTATTCACTTGATATTGATTAAGTAGCATACATATAGTTGTAAAAGATGACCTACATAGTGCTTTATGACTTGCTAATTCTTAGACATTTTTCTTACGTTGTTCTCGTACAGTAAAATTTTGAATTTTTCTTTTTAGTGAAGCTAACTTTGTTCTTTTGAGGAAGTGGACCGAGGGAGGAGGTTCTAGGTTTGCGAAACAAAGTGGAGGATTGAGAGAAGAAGTGAGTGGAGAAGAAGCAGAAGAAGGATCACGAGAGTGGCGAGGAGGAGCTGAGAGAGCTAGGCGAGCAATTATGGAAGAAGGGGAGGCCGTGGATAGAGCTCTTGCGGCCCGTGGAGGTCTTATAAAAAGTGGTCAAAGAGGAGGGGGGCGTATTGCCCGTGGTGCTGGGCGCGGGGGACAGCGAAGGAGAAAATCACAAGTCAAGGGCTCGGAGAAGGAGGGTGTGAGGGGACGGGGAGGAGGTTCAGGCCGAGGAGGGCGTGGGCGTGGGAGGGATTCAGAGACTGAGAGCGCTGCCGAGGTGATGGCGGTCGAGATGGAGGAGGAGCCAGGCAGCACAAACCTGGCTGGTGGGGACGAGTCGGAGGTCCCAGTAGGCGAAGAGGACAACGACCAAGAAGAGCATGAGGACGAGGACGGGCAAGGTGAGGAAGAGGACGAGGACGGGCAAGGTGAGGAAGAGGACGAGGACGGGCAAGGTGAGGAAGAGGACGAGGACGGGCAAGGTGAGGAAGAGGACGAGGACGGCCAAGGCGAGGAGGATGAGGACGAGATTGCTGTAAGTCCTCTTCGGGTTTAGGGTTCGGGTTGGGGTTTGCTGCATTGGATTGGAGGGTTGGGGTTTGCTGCATTCGACGTTGTATTCGATTGGGGGGTTGGGGTTTGCTGCATTCGATTCGACTTCTAATGGGCTGTGGGTTCCCGTAATGCAATGCGCGGATGTTGGATTGTGGTTGTAGATTTAGGGGTTTGGGCTTTAGACGGAGTTGTTGGGTTACAGGGTGTTCTTAGATAGAATTTGTGGGTATTGAACCTGGGCATGCAGGCCAATGCGGAGGCCCTGCCCTCGCGGCGGGGTTGAGGATGCTGGCTGTGCGGATTTTTTTTTTATATGTGCTTGCCTCAATGCAAGTGTCGGCCCCGACACTTGGTCGGGCGCCTTCACTTGCTGGCTGGCTGTGCGGTTTTTTTTTAGATATGTGCTTGCCTCAATGCAAGTGTCGGCCCCGACACTTGGTCGGGCGCCTTCACTTGCTGGCTGGCTGTGCGGTTTTTTTTTAGATATGTGCTTGCCTCAATGCAAGTGTCGGCCCCGACACTTGGTCGGGCGCCTTCACTTGCTGGCTGGCTGTGTGCATTTTTTTTGATATGTGCTTGCCTCAGTGCAAGTGTCGGCCCCGACACTTCGTCGGGCACCTTCACTTGCTGGCTGGCTGTGTGCATTTTTTTTGATATGTGCTTGCCTCAGTGCAAGTGTCGGCCCCGACACTTGGTCGGGCGCCTTCACTTGCTGGCTGGCTGTGTGCAATTCTTTTGATATGTGCTTGCCTCAGTGCAAGTGTCGGCCCCGACACTTGGTCGGGCGCCTTTACTTGCTGGCTGGCTGTGCGGTTTTTTTTTTGATATGTGCTTGCCTTAGTGCAAGTGTCGGCCCCGACACTTGGTCAGGCGCCTTCACTTGCTGGCTGGCTGTGTGCATTTTTTCTTGATATGTGCTTGCCTCAATGCAAGTGTGGGCCGCGACACTTGGTCGGGCGCCTTCACTTGCTGGTTGGCTGTGTGCATTTTCTTTTGATATGTGCTTGCCTCAATGCAAGTGTCGGCCCCGATACTTGGTCGGGCGCCTTCACTTGCTGGCTGGCTGTGTGCATTTTTTTTTTGATATGTGCTTGCCTCAATGCAAGTGTGGGCCCCGACACTTGGTGGGGCGCCTTCACTTGCTGGCTGGCTGTGCGGTTTTTTTTTAGATATGTGCTTGCCTCAATGCAAGTGTCGGCCCCGACACTTGGTCGGGCGCCTTCACTTGCTGGTTGGCTGTGTGCAATTTTTTTTAATATGTGCTTGCCTCAGTGCAAGTGTCGGCCCCGACACTTGGTCGGGCGCCTTCACTTGCAGGCTGGCTGTGTGCATTTTTTTTTGATATGTGCTTGCCTCAAGGCAAGTGTCGGCCTCGACACTTCGTCGGGCACCTTCACTTGCTGGCTGGGTGTGTGCAATTTTTTTGATATGTGCTTGCCTCAATGCAAGTGTCGGCCCCGACACTTGGTCGGGCGCCTTCACTTGCTGGCTGGCTGTGTGCATTTTTTTTTTGATATGTGCTTGCCTCAGTGCAAGTGTCGGCCCCGACACTTGGTCAGGCGCCTTCACTTCCTGGCTGGCTGTGTGCATTTTTTCTTGATATGTGCTTGCCTCAATGCAAGTGTCGGCCGCGACACTTGGTCGGGCACCTTCACTTGCTGGCTGGCTGTGTGCATTTTTTTTTTGATATGTGCTTGCCTCAGTGCAAGTGTCGGCCCCGACACTTGGTCAGGCGCCTTCACTTCCTGGCTGGCTGTGTGCATTTTTTCTTGATATGTGCTTGCCTCAATGCAAGTGTGGGCCCCGACACTTGGTCGAGCGCCTTCACTTGCTGGCTGGCTGTGTGCAATTCTTTTGATATGTGCTTGCCTGAGTGCAAGTGTCGACCCCGATACTTGGTCGGGCGCCTTCACTTGCTGGCTGGCTGTGTGCTTTTTTTCTTGATATGTGCTTGCCTCAATGCAAGTGTCGGCCCCGACACTTGGTCGGGCGCCTTCACTTGCAGGCCGATGCGGAGGCCCTGCCCCTCGCAGCGGGGTTGAGGATGCTGACTGTGTGTTTTTTCTTTTTTTTTAGTCCTGTGTTAGTATTGACCCTAATTCTTATTTTATTGTTCATCAAATAGGAATCCTCTCAGGATAATATGGGAAGCCGTGGTCAGGCCCGGACACCTGCGGAAATAGAGGTACTTGATTAGTTTGAATTTATATTGCATTCGCTTACAACACCTTCACTTCAGTTCTTATCGTATCTGGAAGTGATTAATTTATATCTACTTTTTTCATATTTTAGGTATCCTCTGATGCTCATGAGATGTCTGCCACTTCCATTGTGTCGGTTATGAATGTTTCTGACCTCTCGGATTCATTTGATCAGCCTTACTGTACCTGTGATGTACCAAACCCTGTAGGTTTATGTAGTGTTCCTCTTGAGGGCCATTCTCCACAGTACATGCCTACCTCTCCTGTTTACATGCCTACCTCCCCTCTCTATGAGCCTACATCACCTCTATATATGCCCGCCTCTCCTACACAGGATTCACCTCCGATGTCTCCTCCCTCTCCTTCCTCGCCTATTAGAGTGAGGAGGCTTGCCCATGTGGTCTTTGCCCTTCCAGCAATACTGCCTTGCCCAGTCCAACAGACAAGGCGATTTTGGAGGAGGCGCCGCCACTGGAACTGTAGACAGTCTAAGGAGTATTATAGGCGTGCATCACGTAGATAGTATCTTTTATACATACCTACAGTTACAAGATATGATATGATGATGTAACTTTACTTTATATTATTTCATTTCCTTGCAAGACATTCCTTGGCTGCTCTATGAGTAATAATTGATACACCTCTTGCCAGGTTACTCAAACACAAGATGCGCCGGTAAAACCATCTTGTCCGATAAACTTGAAGACTGCATTTGATGGCGAATTCCAGCATCGGAAACAATTCAAGTTGGACTCCATAGGCGTCATCAACAAGCTCAGGATTAAACCAGAGAAGAAGTCGCGCATGATGATCCCCCTCTGCAGGATGGTTTCCATGGCGAAGGTTAGACCAGTGGGCGAAATGGGAGTGCAGCACTTGGAGCGGGAGTTCGTGAAGGGATATAGAGATGGGGACCGCGTTATGTACATCTCAATGTACAACAACGAAGAGCAAACAAAGGATGTCACGGCGGATGTCATGGCTACTTGGAGCCCTTTATGGAGGGCCGCCAATGAGCAGTTTGAAGATGAGATCCGTGGCGACGAAGACTAGATGCAATTCTCCAACAAGATGTTCTTTGTCTGGGAAGGTAATCATCGCCTGTCCGCATGGCTCCGGCATATCAACAAGCATCATGCGGACGACCCATCATGGCACATATCAGTGCATTGCATTGTACTTGATCCACGCGGCCATGTGGGCAATCTCCTACATGCCATGCATGACATTAATTGGTACGTTCTTCTGTATTTGTATATGTTTGTCCATTATAAAGTTTTTGTATCCATTATTAAGAATACTTCTTCTAAGTTCTTGATTTGATATTCAGGTCGACGGAGAATGACCACGTGAAGAGTAACCAACCAGCAAAACTATTTCGAATCCGCTCATTCGGAATGATGAAGTTGGAGGAGTTTAAAGACCTTCTGAGTGCAGAAGAATATGATACGTGTTTGAAACACAAGCCCCCTAATCCGTCGTGGTTCCCCTTGACAACGAGAATATTCATCGCATTTCTGTACCGAGTAAGTTTCACGTCATTCACCTCGTCCCAATTTATACTCTGATAAAGTGTTACACTTTCTAAAACATGTTTGATTTTTGGAACAGCGAGAAATCGCAGCGGCCTCTGATGAAGCAGCGAAGGCCTATGAGGAGAAGACACCAGAGGCGGACCGAACTGCAAGTGCAGTTTGGGATGTCATGAATGAGGCAGCTGAAAGGATGGTCGAATCCATCAAGAAGAAGGACTTCACGAAGTACCTTGCTATCGCAAATCCCAAAAACGGTGACGACTTCCTCAATGAGGTAAATCCGATGGTCTATAAAATATTTCGTATCATTACATTCTTATTTTGCATCTCATATTGTCTAAAACGATCATTATTCGTGTAGATCAATCGGCATTTCAGTGAGTTCTCAAAACCAGAGATGACCCTTGACAAGCTACAGAAGATTGTGCCAGCGGCAGTTGAGGCCAAATACAAGTCTCGCTGGTTAAGGTGGTGGAACTCATCTCCGAGTTCCAGACTATCTTACAGATTTCTACCCCTCGAATTCAAGGAAACGGACCTTGACCTCTGGTTGAACAAGGCTTCATTTTGGGCAGGGGTATAGTTTCTTTACAAACGCCTTCATTCCATTTACACGTTGCTTCCTTCTCTGTCTGCATTTTACCTCGTCGCTACTGAAATGAATTGTTTATTACAGTTGGAGGAGGCTGTCGTCAATGCGGTCGAAGACCTTTGCAAAGCGGAGAATCTGGATATCAATTGGTCGGATTTTCCTAATGTCCAGGAACCGGGCGCTTATGTCGAGAGTTCACGTATTCTTTTATGGGACAAGGCCTTCCCTACGTTCATTGGAAAAAAGGCTGAAAAGGCTTTTGACAAGAAGTCCAACTTCGCAAAATTTCCTGGAACTGCAGACGTTGTTAAGCGGGTTACTTACCGGTATGATTCTTAACTTCATCACAGTCGCCTTACATAATGGGCTTCATATTTTTCTCGGTAACTAACCTTGTACATAATTTTTTCCTTAGGTACTTCAAACGAGAGCTTCTTCCAAAAGGCGCCGTCAAGGTTCACCAGCTCCCTAAGTACTTCAGTTCTTGGACGTCGAAAACCTCGGACCAGTGTATCTATTCTCCACAACAGTTGAAAAGGTACAAAGCTCCTCACTTGCTTGAGGGATGCTGGTATCTTGATTGTTTTCGTGGTTTCACTATTGACTCTGAGGTGGACATCAAGACTTTACATGATGCCGGTGAGGTAGTGGCCGAAGAAACGGTGGATGCTACTGAGGATGACGGAGGCCCTGAAGACCAATCATCGGCTCCTCCACCGAAGAAAGGAAGAGCTCGGCGACTCAAATCTTTGCGATCACATTCACAAGCTTCACAGCAAACTGGTGCGGCGTCTTCCGCTCCAGAGCAGACGGCACCAGAGCCCTCTCCAGGTAATGTGATTACGAAGCCTCCTTCAACTTCTTCACCGGGTCCTTCCTCGATCAGTGCTTCGGAGATCACCAGAGGTCTCATTGAGCAGAGGAAGGCCAAACTATATCCTCAAACAACTTCTTCCGCTGGAGCTTCAATTTCCACAGAAGTTTCCGTCTTCAACTCATCTGTGGATTCATTGTTACGGCGAAATAAGAGACAGGAGAGAAAAGGTGGCGACCCGGATTGGATCAAGACTCAAGACTTCATTCGCAAGGTATGTTCCAATATTTTGCCTTACATAATGGATTCTGCCACCTCTACTCGCTATGTAGTTACTAACTCTGCTTTCTTGTTTCCTCAAGTTTGGAGCAGGCCGCGAAAACAGAGTTCCGGACCGGTGCAAACAAGAGGACCATCTGGGAGTCGACTTGATCATTGCCGACATCCCTGAGAATCTTCCCGTCCCTTCCGTTTCCGTTCCCCCCACGAGTATTCCTCCTTGGAACTCTCGCGAGAAGGATTATGTGTACGACATCTTCCATTTTGCAGATAAATACATGCAGAAAGATGGTGCCATCTGCCTCATCTACAACACTGATCAGAAGCTGGCTAAGGATATCGAGGAAGAAGCTGCTGGTGGTGGATACGTGCTTTTCAAGGACTGGTGGGGTGTCAATGTACTCGGCCTGACTTCTCCAACGAACCCCGAGAACTTGGTACTTTTCCTAAACATACCCTTCTCTTTGCTTACTTATAACCCTTCCGCTTCATTTTACTCACTAGTTTTGCTTGACTGCAGACTATGCGGTTCTGGATTCGCGTCTACGTTCGTAGTGGCAGTACTTTCTCCTTCCAGACGAAGAAGGAAGAGCTGATACATGGGCTCCTCAACATTACCGAGAGTGATGCCATTTTCAACTTCACCAATGTGGATTCGCAGCTCATGAATGGGGAGGTGCCGTGGAGAGGCCCAAGGGAGAAATCCACTGAGATGATGCAGGGCATACTTGAGGAGCTGTCAAAGCCCGGCGACATAGTTCTTGATTGGAATGCTGGGACAGGTAACTATTCATGCATATCTGTGCTGAATTATTCCTCTCGTTTTTACCACAGTTTCTCATTTCTTTGTATCTCTCCGAGTTTCAGGAGCCTCCATCAAGGCTGCCCAAGCTATTGGTCGCCACATTCTCGCTTTTGAGGAGGACGAAGCCATATTCAACGCCCTTCTCAAACCATCCGCCATGGGCCCACCTAAACATCCAAGGCCGGCAGCAGCAGGCGAAGCGCCTCCAAAGAGACCAAGACCTAATAAGTGGTGTAAGTCTTCTATTCTTTGTTCAAATTATCCATGCGTTACTTGTCTTTGCAGCTCTACGTACTCGATGTAACCACAGTCCGTTCTCTATTGCAGAGTAGTTTCAGCAACACCGCCACGTGGGCCAACATCAGTGTCCACTCCATCGTGCCGTCTTCATTCCAGCCCGATTCAGCCTTTTATACTTCCGGACTACGCAGAGGACTTAGCACAGGCGTTTCAATCTGGAGCCCTTACATATGTTCCTAGTCGGCCAACTACTTTTGATCCCAGGGCCCTTCTATTCGTCGATGACGAGGCGGTAGAAGGAGATTCGGAGTCATCTAGTTCTGAGAGTGAAAGTAGCGACTGTAGCATGTTGTGAGTTTGAAGGAGGCTTCGGTCTATTGTTGTTTTCATTTGATTTGATTTGATTTAATTGGAGTTCATTGGGTAATCCTTCGTCTACTCTACTACCCTAAACCTAAAGTTGTTATGATTCTCATATCCAATTTGTCTCCGTGTTTGTAAAGGATGAAATGTCACAACTGTAATGCTCAAAATATAATATGAAGAATGAAATGTTACAAAAGAAAGGCTCAAAAATAATATTGTGCTGTTATTTATATTTTACTCATTCAAAATCCCACATTTGCATAGCCAAGTTACCTATTCTTGACTTGGTGTACATCTTGGTTTCTGCTACTCCATTATTGTACACGAACTCTGAAATATTCCACGAACTTCTAAGACCATTTCTTTTAGTTGGTTTTTCTTTTCTTATTTCTAGAATCATCTATATTATCTAAGACCATCATGCTGGAATACTCGTATCTAGATCAAATAAATGACCAAATCTTAAGGATTGTATTCGAACACCCCGCTAGACTTCACAGTAATAATCCTTTGGAGGATATACAGTCCAACTCTTGTCCATATCAAACCAGCAAGTTTCGCCATCCGATATGATCACTTCGGGCAGCTGAACAACTGCATTCTCATCGACGGTGGATGGCAATGGATACGGGATTAGGGACAACTCCATAATAAGGAGAAGCTCATTGGTACAAAGCACTGTCCAACGCCATTCGCCTTCACCAACATGGAGCCTTCCGATGTGCCTAAACGGTGGCAGGTCCATGCCTCGTTCCCTGGCGCGCTCCACCTCCAGCAGCTAGGGCCGCAGCTCCTGATAACTCGCCGGTGCCTTTCGGGCCAAACCTACAGCCGCTCTCGTCCTCCTCGATCTCGCATTACACACCTTCGGCATCGCGCAACACACTGAATTCTTGTAGTCTTCAAACGTTACACTCAAGCTTGCAGATTGACCCTCCCAAACTCGTACGCTACCTTCGCATACAGAGAGAGGAATGCCAAGGACTGTGTCACTATCCAAATACGCCACCTAGAAACAAGCTCAAGAAACCAAGAGTGACCTCCTTCTGTGGAACCCAGCTTACCAAGTGCTGTTTCATGATGAGAATCTCTTACTTGTATCACTCAAATGAAAAAGCTTCGCTGCCTAGGAAGAGAGAGTAATCTTCGATGAAGACAAGGACTCTAACAAGGTATATCTTGGTTTCAGCAGTTAAGATATTATACACGAATTTTGAAATATTCCAGGAAGTTTTCAAACCTTGCCTCCTTTACGTTCTGTGAAAGTTGTTTTTTTCCTTGCGCATTTACATAATCCTATGAAAGAATTATTTGTTTGATCTAAAACTCAACGCCTGATCATTGTATCTTGCCTAAACCCATGACAAATCTTACAAAATATATGCATGACGTCATCATGACATCAGCCCTAATTTGTATCTTAGAGAACAAACGTAATAAATTCTTACCAGAGATAACCCTGATTTCCACGGTAATATACTCTTTTCCTAATAAAAGTGTCAAAATCAAGCCTTAATTTAGTAATTTTCCACGGTTATAGGGTCTACTTTGCTTTTGAAAATTTTCCTAATTGTCAGTTCTGTGCTCTCCACTCTGCGCTCACCACTCTCCGCTCTATGCTCTCCGCTCACGTACGAACTTTCCTCCAGAAAGTCACACTCCTCGTTGGTGCAGCGCAGCCATCCGACGCAGTTGGAACTTCGAAAAGACAGTCCGAAGTCGTTTTTGATGTTTGTTGTGATGGTCTTGGTCCACAAGTGACCGTCGTATCGTTTGTCCATTCCCTACATTGACTTGGCGGCAAGCTTAGAGGATCCTGCAGCAGCTGCGGGCAACTCAAAAAGAAATGGACCGTCAAACTTCGCAGGCATGTACTCTACTCTCATGTGTCTAATCGTGGAATAGTCTATCTTCTTCAATATGTTTTTTGACCCACGCGTCTTAGCAATCTCTTTAAGGAGCGGAACAATGCTAACTGTGACCTGGGACAATGGAGGAGACACATTGGAAGGAGGAGCATCTGCGTGGACCTTAGGCACGAACTTGACGGGACTGACTTCGTCATCAGAAGAGAGAGATATGACGGTCGGAGGAGGTTTCTCTACATCTGAAGTCTCGGTACCAGGCTCGACTTTGACCTTGACATCACGACGTAAGCGAGTCTGAATTGTGCATGTAGAAGAGCGACGGGGGGTGAGGATCTCAGTGGATGCAGCCATCAGAGAATCAGTAAGACCATAGACTCTATAGGATCCAGGGAAGAGTCTCCACTGCAACATATTGTTCTCATCTCTCATGGAAAGTTGCCCGAGGGTGTGGGTAACCTCGGCAGTAACGTCATCAAAGATCTCCTCCTCTATACTGATAGAATCCTCACGAAAATGGAATCTGAGACTCAGGCGAAGAGAGGAAACTGTAGCTAGACCATCGTCATCTACGCGAAACCTAAGAGGGATGCCCATGCCTTGGGCGTACAGACAGACCATCCCCATGTTCGCAGGCAACTCAGTAGTACGAGTGGAAGAAGGGAGAAGTGTGAGTGAACTAGCGAAGCAGTATCGCGAGAGCAAAGTGAGAGGAATGATGCATTGCTGTTGATCATTTTATTCAGGTTGGAATGTCCATGTGAACAGTTGGAGAATGATTCATTCGGTTATCTAACGAATGTATGATTTAAGAGAGACGGCGCTAACTAATAAGAATGTTGCTTTTTGCAGGCCCAACTGTACTGGGTAGGAGTTTTTAGAACTACGCATATAATAATTGAATCGTGGGACCGATTCTATTCAATGTGAAGTTTGGTGAGATTAGAGTGAGCCGTCAGTTGCTTCCATATTTGATACTAGTATTCCAGTGCTTAATTCAAATCTTTTATTATTTTGTGGACTTCGGATTCTCTCTCATAATAATAGATTGATCTCATCAGCTTTAATTCAAAATGCATTTAATTATAGTTTCAAATAATTTAAGTAAGTTAAGCATAAGGTAAGTATTTAGGGCTGAGTAAAAGGGATTGGGGGTTTGGGATATATAAGATGAAGGGATGTTAAAAGGAGAGCCATGTTGTGAGGAGAGCTGTATCGATAGTTAGACACATGAAGGAGAGTGGAGGGTCAGCTCCCTCCACTTATGTCACTCCCAATCGTAGAAGAAAATTGTATGGTACAGATATTACGAATAGGAGAGCGAGGAAGAGGAGAGAATCGCGTAGAAAAGCGAAGTCGAATGGCAACATTTTGAGTGCACCACTGAAGAGACGGGGAGCTGGATTGCCTTTGGCTAAATTTTTTTGTAGCATTCGTAAACTCATTCTAGAGTCCATAGTAGAGGTGAAAGATGAGGTTTTAGAGGACATAGTAGTTGAGCATCAAGAGTAGGAGGTTAGAAGTAGCGGGGAAAAACACATAGAGATGACGGAAGAACTAGGGTTCAATTCCAGTCCGACTTTGGAGACACCACAACCTTCGATCAATTTCAAGGACTCGTCAGTAAAGGAGACGAATTCAGATTCGGGAGGCAATTCTAATACCGAGGTATTAAATTTCGTGCTTTACTGTTCTCAGTTTGTCCATTCATGTTTGATTCGGTGGATCAACTTAATAAACTCAAAACAGTGCCCGTGATGCGTAATCTATTTTTCATCGGTGAAGCTTTTAGTGGCAAATGAGACGTAGTTCAAGTTTGTGTGAATGGATTTCGGAAACTAAATCTTGTCATTTTCTTTATTATTTGTTAAGAGGGACGACTGGATTAGTGTCGAGCAAGAGGTCAAAGGTGCACGGAGAGCATTAATGGATATAGAGGAGGATTCCGAGACAGAGGCATTGAGAGCCGTGGCTCGTAGAGTTGGGCGAGAAATCATGGAGGCGGGCGAAGGTGGGAAGGGGATTGCTATTGAGGAAGCTGCAAGTCCTACGGGGAGAGGGGACCCCGGTGGTGGGGAGGATGATGAATCTCTGGATACTCTGGTACTTCCGTCCGAGAAAAATCTGGATGAGGGGTCGGCCCGGGGTAGAGGTCGAGGGGCCGAGGTGGAAGCTCGAGGGAGGGACAAAGGTCGAGGGGGGAAAGTTCAAGGTGGGAGAGGTAAGCCAAACCCACAAGCCGAATCTCAACATACTCTCGCGGCTACGGAAGGGGAGGAGTTTGTGAAGAGAATGGAGGGGCATGAGGTGGAGCGTCTGGACGAAGCCATGGCGAGCGACCAAGGCGGATCAAACCGCGCTCCAGCTACAGAGGAGGTAAGCATTCGGGATTGGGGGTTTTGGGTTTCCCTTGTAATTGTTGTGGTGAAGCTGATCCTTGAAGACGCAGACCGAGAGGATTTGACTGAGGAGGGTTGGGGAGAGAAGTTGAGAGCAGTGTGGGAGATGGAGAGGGATTGAGTCGCGGTCTTTGAATTTAAGGTGGGGGAAGAGGGGTATATGATGCAGACCGCAAGGGCGGAGTCTATAGGAGAGCCTCGGCAGGCGAGGTGCATGGCGGGGCAAGGCGCAGTGGAGAAGTGTGGTGAGAAGTTGGAGATGTGGGCAGCCATGGCCGAAGCCTCGGTTCTGAGGTGTGAGGGGCAGCAAGTGGCGCATTCGGAGCCGACATCTCCCCACAAGGTGGGGGGGAAGGTGGGGGAGACATTGTGGAAGGAAGCAGTGGAGGTTGCGGCAGCCATGGCCGCGGCCTTGGTGGCTGCAGATGCGAGTGCAAATTAGAGCTCCCTTGTGCGATTTAGAGCTCTTAAGGGAATAGTTGATACTCTTATGGGAATGGATTATTTTAATTTCAACTTTTATCTTCTTGTTGCTTGATGTCTTTGGCTGGTTTCTTATGATTTGCATACGCTTTGTGTTGTAGGAGTTCACAGACCAATTCACTGCAAGTGACTTCGATGGCCCAACTCCAGCAGAAACTGAGGTATTCTAATTATCTTTGCCTTTTCTTTTTAACATTGCGTAGTATATTGAACATCCATTATTCTTTCTAATTATGTTCTAAAAACTTAGATGGTAAACTGACATTGACTTTGTTCCTCTTCTCTAGGTATTCTCAGATGCACCCTTGTCCATCAGTTCCCCGATCTCAGTGATCAATGTTTCCGACCTCTCGGATTCATTTGATCAGCCCCATTTATGTAGGTGTGATTTAGGCAACCCTGTAGGTTTAGGTAGTGGACCTCTCGAGGTCCACTCTGCTCAGTACATTCCTACGTCCCCTGTCTACGAGCCTACATCCCCGGCCTATATGCCCACTTCTCCACGACTTGGTACTCCGCCTATGTCTCCACCTTCTCCTTCCTCCCCTATTAGAGTGAAGAGGCCAGCCCATGTTGTCTTCGCCCTCCCAGCAATATTGCCATACCCTGTCCAGCAGACGAGGCAATTTTGGAAGAGGCGCCGTCACTGGAACTGCAGACAAGCTAGGGATTATTATAGTCGTGCACCACGCACATAGTGGCCTGTGCTCTATTAATTACTACTTGATTTGGTTCTCAAAAGAGATGTATCAGTCTAAGAAGCAATTCTTTTATTATTCTTTATATTATTTGATTTGCTCACGATCCTTGCCTTCGAATCAAGTCTAAATACGTATGACCTTTGACAGGTAACTCAAACACAGGATCAGTTGCCAGCGCCCTCTTGTCCTAGTGAATTGACGAATGCAGTGGACAGTGAATTGGGACATCGGATACAGCACAAGCAAGACTCCATTGGCGTCATCAACGACCTCCGAATACTCCCAAAGACGAAGTCCCGTATCCTAGTTCCTCTTTGCAGGATGCTCTCAATGGCAAGAGTGCGACCAGTAGGAGAGATGGGAGTTCAACATTTGGAGCGAGAGTTTGTCAATGGATATAGAGATGGAGACCGTGTCATGTACATTTCCATGTACAACCACAAAGAGAAGACAGCCGATGTCACTGAGGAGATCAAGGCTGACTGGAGCCCTTGTTGGCAAGAAGTCAATGATGCTTTTGAAGATGAGCTCTTGGCCGACCCGGACTGGAAGGAGTTCTCTGGGAAGATGTTCTATGTCTGGGAAGGTAACCATCGCCTTGCCGCATGGTACAGACATATCAACAATCATCACAGCGAAGATCCAGCGTGGCACATCTCCGTGCATTGCATTGTTCTTGACCCACGCGGTCATATGGGAAACCTTCTTCATGCCATGCACGACATTAACTGGTAAGAACTTTATCCCTATTTATTGTCCCAACTTCTTGCAAGCTGCTTGAACTTGCACTTCTCGCCTTTAATTAACTACCATCTTTTCGAACAGGTCTACAGAGAATGATCACGTGAAGAGTAATCTTCCGGCAAAACTCTTTCGTATTCGCTCTTTCGGTGTGATGAAATTGGAGGAGTTCAAGGATCTCCTCACAGCAGACGAGTATCAAATATCTTTGAATCACAAACCATCGATTCCTGGATGGTTTACTTTGCCAACAAAAGTCTTCATCGCATTTCTTTATCGTGTAAGCACTTACTCCCCCCCCCCCCCCCCCCCCCCCCCCTCACGCGTCTAAATGACATGAATTGTCTTGCTCTCGACACTCACAAGTTGATAATTTTATTTCCCAGAGAGGAATAAATGCTGCTTCTGACGAAGCTGCCAGGATCTACAAGGAGAAAACACCCATTCCAGAGCAAACTGCGTCAGGTGTTTGGGATGCCATGTCTGCCGCTTCAACCAGCATGGTCGACACCATTAAGAAGAAGGACTTCACCAAGTACCTGGCCATTGCCAATCCCAAAAACGGTGATGACTTCCTTGCAGAGGTGAGTTTCTTGACATTTCTACTTTAGTTTCCAATTACTAGTTTAAAATCTAATCTTTCCGTTCATGTAATGTTCACTTCCCAGATCAATCGGCATTACAGTGAATTCTCCAAGCCGGAGATGACAGTGGAGAAGCTTCAGAAGATTGTTCATGCAGCTGTTGATGCAAAGTTTAAAGCGCGTTGGCTGAGGTGGTGGAACTCTTCACCAAGTGCACGACAATCTTACAGATTTTTGCCCCAGGACTTTAAGGAGGCCGACTTCGACCCTTGGTTGAACAAGGCAACATTCTGGGCTGGGGTATAGTTCCTTCAAACTTTGTAATAAACACTAAAACCACTTCTTCTTTGTCCCATGTCAATATTTACCTCAACGACTTTACCTTTCTGTCGCAGATAGAGGATGCTGTTACCCGGGAGTTTGATGACATCTGCAAGACGGAGAACCTTGTCATCAAGTGGAAGTCCTTCCCGGGAGTTATGCGGCCGGACGCATATGTGGAGAGTTGGCGTATTCTCCTTCGGGAAAAGGCCTTCCCCTCATTTCTTGGTACCCGCGCAGAGAAGGCTTTTCATAAGAAGTCTGATTTTTCCACTTTTCCGGGAGCTGCAAATGTTGTCAAGCGTGTGACATACCGGTATGACACTTATGAACCACGTCTTCCTATCTTATTTTCTTTTCGCTTTTATACGATGTCAATCACATGATTCTGATCAATGGCAAGTGAACTTCATTAGGTACTTTAAGAGAGAGCTGCTTCCGAAAGGTGCAATTACACTCGAGAAGTTCCCCCGGTACTTTTCAGCGTGGATTGAGAAAGGCTCTGATCAGTGTATCTATACTCCTCTGCAGTTGAAGAGGTACAAATCGCCCCACCTAGGTACTGGTTGTTGGTACCTAGATTGCATTCGAGGTTTCGTTATTGAGTCCGAAGCGGAGCTCAAATCTGAGCTTGACGGGGGATCATCAGCCATCGAGGATTCTGGAGACGGTTCGGATGAGGCCGAAGGCCTGAAGGATCAATCATCTGCACCTCCACCGTAGAAAGGAAGAGCGCGGAGACTGCGAAAATTGGGTGCTAAGTCCCAGGGCTCTCAGGAGACTGGTGCGGAGTCCTCCGCACCGGAGAAGGGGGCTGCCGTGCCCTCTCCTGTTATTGTCGTTTCCAATCCGTCCCCTACTTCTACGACTGCGCCTTCATCGGTCAGTGCATCCGCTATTACCAGAGGTCTTCTGGAGCAAAGGAAGGCCAGACTTCTCTCGGCAAGCACCTCCTCCGCAGGAACTCCCCATTCCACTGGTGTTTCCATCATCAAGTCATCTGTGACCTCGTTACTGGTTCGTAACATGGAGCTAAAAGACAAGGGTGGCCATCCAGATTGGGTGAAACTCTAGAGTTTGTGCGCAAGGTATGATTCTCTTCTTACGTAATATGATATTACATACACTTCAATTAATTTCATATAGTCTAACTCTATTTTCTTCTTTCTGCAGTTTGGACGTGGCCGCCAGAACCAAGTTCCTGAGCGGTGCCAGGATGAGAATCATCTGGGAGTCGACTTGATCATCGTAGACATCCCTGAGAATCTTCCTGTCCCTCTCGTTTCCGATCCCCCTATAGTGATTCCTCCTTGGAACTCCCGTGAAAAGGATTAAATGTGTATGACATTTTCTATTTCGCAAGTCTTTACTTGCAAATTGATGGCGCTCTGTGCATCATCTACAACAATGATCAAGCGTTGGCTACGGAGATTCTCGAAGAAGCTAGCGCCACTAAGTTTGTCCTTTACAAAGACTGGTGGGGCTTCAATGTGCTCGGCCTGACTTCTCCTACGAACCCCGGCAACCTGGTAATTTCATCCTTTCCTTTCCTTCTCTTTACTTAGTACTATCCCTTCCGTTTATTCATACTGACATAATTTGGTTGATTGCAGACTAATCGGTTCTAGATCCGCGTCTTCGTTCGTGGTGGCGAGCCGCCATCTAAGTTCTCCTTTCAAACGAAGAAATTTGATGTCATACATGGCGACCTCAACATTACCGAGAGTGATGCGATTTTCAACTTTATCGACGTTGATTCTCAGCAAATGAATGGGGATGTTCCATGGAGAGGGCCAAGGGAGAAAGCCATTGAGATGATGGAGAGCATAATTGGAGAGCTCTCGAAGCCCGGCGACATAGTCCTCGACTGGAAGGCAGGAACAGGTAACGGTTCTTACATGTCTCTACATAATTATTCCTCTCATTCCTTCCTCGGTTTCTCACTTCTTCACCATGCTATGAGTTGCAGGGGCCTCTGTCAAGGCTTGCCAGGCTATTGGTCGTCATATTATAGCTTTTGAGGATGACGAAGCCATATTCAACGCCATTCTCAAACCGTATATGGCAGCAAAATCTCCGATGGGCCCCCCTAAACATCCTAGACCGGCAGCAGCAGAGGAAGCACCAGCAAAGAAACAAAGACCCACTAAGTATTGTAAGTCTTACTCTAGAATTTGTATGTTTCGTGCAATTCATCTAGTATTGTTTCTGTACGCAAATTTACCTATTCGATCTAACCACTTCTGGCTTTCTATTGCAGAGTAGTTGTGACAACACCGCGAAGTGGGCATAGAGCCGGGTCCACTCCATCGTGGCGTCTTCATTCCAGCCCGATTCAACCTTTTATACTTCTGGACTATGCAGAGGGCTTAGCACAAGCCCTTCAATGTGGTGCACTTAGATATGTTCCTAGTCGGCCCACTAGTTTTGATCCCAGGGCCCTTCTATTTGTCAATGAAGAGGCTGTAGAAAGAGATTCTGAGTCATCGGGTTCTGAGAGTGGAAGTAGCGATTGTAGCATGTTCTCAGTTTGAAAGAGGCCACGGTCTATCATTGTTTTCATTTGATTTGATTTGATTTCATTGAAGTTGATTACATACTCCATCGTCTAACTTTTTTGCAAACCAGCTAAAATATTCATGATTCTCAATTCCCGTTTGTATTCGTGTATGTAAAGGTCTACAATTGCAAGTCTTTTTAGCTCTCATTTCTCATATGCTTGAAGGAAATACCACTTCAGTGATGAAGATATTTTAGTCTGCAAATTCTGTTCAGAACACTAGAGAATACTAACATGAACAACTAAAATGCTCACCATGCTATGAGTTTTGCCTTTCTCAATGAACAAAATCTCACATTTCTATAGCCATGTTACCTATTCTTCGGAGAGATCCAGATACCATTCCTCGGAGACATTTTCTCTCCTTCCAGCACCTCCAAGACCTCATTCCCATTGGCAGATAGCAATGTCCTCAACTGATCTAACTCAACGCAACTAATTCTCCAAGGGACGCTGTCTCCAACCTCTCGTTGTTAATTGGATTTGCAAGTGTCCAAGAACTCCTAAAAACACTCCAGTTGATGTTGAACCGATTGACTTCGTATTCGTCCTTCGGACTCCAATGGCGACCCTCGTACGAAAAGTAATCCCACCTCGCTAGCCGAAGGCATGCGTATTCAGGACTGCTGTCAATCTCACGCCTCCAACTCTTCGACATAGCACGAGCGTTCTCGACGTCTTCAAACGTGATTACCGTCGGGGGAGTCCAACCCTGCGTTGCACTACTACCTATATGATCCCAGGGGTTAGGCCCATCCGCCATCCGCTTAAGCAAATCCTGTAAAACCGTTTCACAGGCAACGACCTCAAATGAATCGCCTATACCTTCAAACAACTCCCTAGCAAGTACACGCTTAAGTTCTACAGAAATGATTGAGCTTATACAACTTCAAGGACGTCTGCTAAGGCTTATATAGATTCTTGCTTGACATTGAAGCTAGGAATGGTCTTATCTAAAGACGCAGAATTCTTCGACGAAGACAAGCAGTCTGACTTGGTGTACATCTTGGTTTGAGCACCTCCATTATTGTACACGAACTCTGAAATATTCCACGAACTTTTAAGACCATTTCTTTTTGGTGGTTTCGAGCTCTCTTATTCCTAGAATTATCTATATTATCTAAAAACATCATGCTGGAATACTCGTATCTAGATCTAATAAGGGACCAAATCTAAAGGAAGGTATTCGAACACCCCACTAGTCTTCACAGTAATAATCCTTCGGGGGATATACGGTCCAACTCTTGTCGATATCAAACCAGCAGGTTTCGCCATCCGATATGATCACTTCGGGCAGCTGAACAACTGCATTCTCATCGACGGTGGATGGCAATGGATACGGGATTAGGGACAACTCCATAATAAGGAGAAGCTCATTGGTACAAAGCACTGTCCAACGCCATTCGCCTTCACCAACATGGAGCCTTCCGATGTGCCTAAACGGTGGCAGGTCCATGCCTCGTTCCCTGGCGCGCTCCACCTCCAGCAGCTAGGGCCGCAGCTCCTGATAACTCGCCGGTGCCTTTCGGGCCAAACCTACAGCCGCTCTCGTCCTCCTCGATCTCGCATTACACACCTTCGGCATCGCGCAACACACTGAATTCTTGTAGTCTTCAAACGTTACACTCAAGCTTGCAGATTGACCCTCCCAAACTCGTACGCTACCTTCGCATACAGAGAGAGGAATGCCAAGGACTGTGTCACTATCCAAATACGCCACCTAGAAACAAGCTCAAGAAACCAAGAGTGACCTCCTTCTGTGGAACCCAGCTTACCAAGTGCTGTTTCATGATGAGAATCTCTTACTTGTATCACTCAAATGAAAAAGCTTCGCTGCCTAGGAAGAGAGAGTAATCTTCGATGAAGACAAGGACTCTAACAAGGTATATCTTGGTTTCAGCAGTTAAGATATTATACACGAATTTTGAAATATTCCAGGAAGTTTTCAAACCTTGCCTCCTTTACGTTCTGTGAAAGTTGTTTTTTTCCTTGCGCATTTACATAATCCTATGAAAGAATTATTTGTTTGATCTAAAACTCAACGCCTGATCATTGTATCTTGCCTAAACCCATGACAAATCTTACAAAATATATGCATGACGTCATCATGACATCAGCCCTAATTTGTATCTTAGAGAACAAACGTAATAAATTCTTACCAGAGATAACCCTGATTTCCACGGTAATATACTCTTTTCCTAATAAAAGTGTCAAAATCAAGCCTTAATTTAGTAATTTTCCATGGTTATAGGGTTTACTTTGCTTTTGAAAATTTGGCTACTTGTCATTTCTGTGCTCTCCATTCTGTGCTCTCCGCTCTCCGCTCTACGCTCTCCGCTCACATACGAACTTTCCCTGATGCGAGAGCCATGGCCGCGGGGGCTCGCGGGCGGGGAGATGTACATTCTGTACAGAATGTGGGTATTGGGGAAGGGGGGAGGTGGGGGGAGGCCGCGAGGATACTCTTAGAGGGGATGCGACAGCCATGGCCGCGGGGGATATGGGGCGGGGAGAAGTACATTCTGTACAAAATGTGGGGGTTGGGGATGGGGGGCAGAGAAGTTTAAGAAGTCATGACGAAATTATTTGTTTGGATTGCAACTCTTGCTTTCTTATTTTTATATAATATTTTTTTGGATTCTTATAATTTGTTTGTTGTCTGTGTTGTAGGAGTTCACAGATCAACTCAGTGCGACACCATGGCCACGGGGCAGAGGTGCACACTGGGGCGCATTCCGTGCCGAAAGCCCTCCATGAAAAGGGGGCAGATGTGGGGGGAGGGGGTTTGAAGGAGATGGTGGGTGGTGCCGACACCATGGTCCCGGGGGCAGAGGTGCAGGCTGAGGGGCATTCGGTGCCGAAAGCCCCCCATGAGGAGAGGGCAGATGTGGGGGGAGGGGGTTTGAAGGAGATGGTGGGTGGTGCCGACACCATGGTCCCGGAGGCAAAGGTGCAGGCTAAGGTGGTGGAACTCAGCGCGTTGGCTGAGGTGGTGGAATTCCTCACCTAGTTCACGACAATCTTACTGATTTCTGCCCCCAGAATTTAAGGAACCCTAAACCTCGACCGCTGGTTGAACAAAGGAGCATTCTGGGCAGGGGTATAGTACCTTCAAACTTTGATACGAATAGATAGAGATTGATTTTGTTCGTTTGATGTTGTTTTTCAAAAGATTGGATTTCAATTGGATCGTGTCAGCTATCAAACTGGGCGTCTCTGTAATCTTGTGCACATTAAAGCAGCGTTGCACATTGATGCTCATCTTCACACTCGCCTCTAGGAACAGGCACACATGTTGCATCGGAAACGCAATCCCTTCTTTCTTTGTCACCTCCCATTCACTCTCCTCCAAATCCACCAATGAAGCAATGAAGCTTGACAAAACCCAATCACCAGATCAAACAAACCCAAACAAAAGCCAAACACCACATCAAACAAACCCTCAGCCACTTCCCAATCATGAAAACAAACTCAAAAACAAAACTATCACAGTTCAGACTCCGACACTGTCCTTCATAACTTGGGTTTTGTCATTGCTTGAGCTTCAGCCGCAGAAGCAGACTACTCTTCCCAACCCCGGAGTCCTATCAAAAGCACCTAGGGGAGCAGAGAGGGAGAGAGTCGGAGAGTGATCTGCCAATGATCAAGAGAATTTTGTGCTAGTATGTGCAAGAGAGCGAGGGCCAGGGCGTGGGGATGGGGAAGCTGATACACTCTGAGCGGGCGGGAGAGTGGCGTCGCGGAGAAGAGAGGGAGAGAGGGAGGGGCAGCTGCGGCGAGGGGGAGAGTGGGAGGCGCCTAGGGTGAGGGTGGGGAGAACCAACGGCTTGTGTATATTTAGGTGCGCACATGGATTGTGCGCGATGCGAAGTCCTCGCTTGGGCTTGGGAACCAACGAAAGAGCAGACGAGGTTGCCAGGGGACTAGTTTGGGTGGGGGTTACTAATTACTTCTTTTGATAAAATCACCTTCCTCGTTTCGCGGCTAATGAAGTAGAGGCGACAGCAGAGAGCGCAAGACATGGCAGTGTTGTAATTCGACGATATTAATGGACTACTCTGCATATTAGAAATCTGACACGGACTTTTGGATTGGCAATTCCTTTGACACCAAAAATTTGTCTGCACCAATGAAATTGCAGGGTCGAAAATAGATGAACACCAAAGTTCATTTTTGGTGTAGAACCTTGGTGTAGTTGAGGCCTCTTTCTACTAGTGTTTCCAATTTGAAAAACAATGTTCCGTGAAAAAAACCTCACAAAAAGTTTTGCGGAAAACAGTGTTTTAAAAATGTCGTTGAAATACTTCTCG
Organism: Ceratodon purpureus; assembly: GCA_014871385.1. Taxonomy (NCBI): domain Eukaryota; kingdom Viridiplantae; phylum Streptophyta; class Bryopsida; order Pseudoditrichales; family Ditrichaceae; genus Ceratodon; species Ceratodon purpureus. The sequence goes on along the minus strand of CM026422.1, from coordinate 10,139,171 downwards.
TCCGCCGAAACTTTCATTTGAAGTGGTCATTGTCATTTCTACAACCGAAATTCATTAACGGAGGGCACCATGGAATCAAAAGTGTTTTCCGACAACATTTGACACTTGCTCTTATCACTTTTTCAAATGACTGCATTCACTTTGTCGGACTTTCAGGTTCTCGTACGACTTGTAGAAGACGCGAATTTGTACCATATTCTCCTACACTTTAGATAATCAAGTCTATTTTCTATACCCAAACTTCTTCTCAACATACCAACAAACAAGATGCCACTTTTTTATGTCTTTGCGATAGGGGATGAAATTGACAATGAGCGGAGCACTTTTGTGGTACACTTTATTGTGCTTCCCCCCACATAGGCTCTTTTTGAGGCGACATTCTTTGGACTTTGGCTTCAAGTGTGAAGGCTGAAAAGAGGAACTTTTTGCATTTCTATAATTCCATTGATTGGGATGCATCTCCTCTCGGAGTTTGGCCATAGCCTGAGCCGGCCCTAACAGTACTCTCGAGCTCATGTTGTTGTTCCCGTTGGACAACATGGACGGTATTCCGGTACATCAACAGACTAGGATTCCGGCGGCCCTCCACGAGTCCACATTGACATCTCGGAGAACTACAAAATCCCCTTCTGTGCTAAACAGTGATCTCCCTCAAGTACAGAACCACTGTCGTCAAGCCTAGTAGATGTACAAAGCGGACAATAAACTTCAAGGTGATTGGAAGGTGAATAAAAAATTGAAGCTTAACCCTTAAAGGTCAACCCCAGCCCCTCAAGATTGGTTTTCTTTTGAGAGAATCTTGCTCATAAGTTATAACTTACACTCCATTACAACAAATGGAGTTTTTAGAATGTCAAACCGAGTACCTTGAAGAGATCTGCACTTCTTCATAGTAGAGCCAAATGAAATTGAAAACAGAATTGTGCTTAAAGTGGAGTTTAATCCCTAAAGTTCCTTGACTATGTTTCACCAAAAAACGGTCCAAAACTGCCATTTACAATGGTAAAAGCTTAAATGACCTAAAAAACATTATTTTCTAATCCTAACCGTAAGATCTTTAACTAAATTATTGTAATAGACAACTCAAAAAATTTCAATATAATCGAATGGAGAGATTAGAAGATTACAGCAATTGAAGTCACAGATACATGCCCAAATTCTAAAAAAGCCCATTCTAGGACAATGGTCCTTTAGGGTTAAAAGAGATTTTGGGTGTAGTATCAGAAAAACATATGACCTTTTAAGGGTTAATACCTCATGATATTGATTGAATTGAATACAAAATGTATTTTGGATTTACTACTTATTGTGAATATTTTGGTTGTCAAATGTATAATGCACTTGCCATACGTCCTGGACCCCTGGTGCCTGAAATCAATTAGTTGATTGCCAGATTGGCCCATGCATGCAAGGGCAACTCCTATTTTTAATGGACTACCTTGGTATTCCAATGTTGCTATTCAAGGTTCAGAAGGTGAAATGACATTGTATGGTCAATTGCAATTTCTTTGCAAAGTTTGATTTTTAACCTTGGGTATTAATCAATGTGTGGGAAAGAAAATTGTCCTTTCAAAGATGTACACAATATTAGAGCTTAACAAAGTAGATATAATATCTTGTTTTCAGCTTATGACACTTTTAAACAGGTGCATTATTTAATAACAATAACAATTAAAAAAAATTGATACTCTTCTACCAAATATATCTAATTGATCTCAAATTATCTCAATTTTTGTGCAACTTTACATATTTCAGTTCAGGAAAGTAGAGGATGTTGTTCCTAATTGCAAGAACACATTTGTTTCTGAGATTAACCTTTTGCATGTAGTTGACACCTACTAAAAATTAAAATATATCCAGGACCCATGTGCCCGTACTTGTTTGACAGGATTTAATGATTGGTTAACCCCTAAAGTTCTGAGGGTATTTTTCATCAAAACTGCCTCAAAACAGCCCCTCTTCAAAGCAAGGTGGATTTTGCAAAGTTGAGGTCTTAATTAGTACATCTATGCATAAGATCTTGTAGCTAACTTCTATGTCTACATGTTCACCAAATCTTAGACACTCATTCTTCACCAATTGCAAGATCGTTACGTTCAAAGTTGAGAAACAAGATTTTTTTTGCTGCGCAAAAAGGGAACAACGGAGTTTTGAAGGCCCAAAAAACCATTTTTTTGCATTGTGGATTTTGGGGGTTTTGATGCACGTCAAAGAATACTGAGTTAGCTAATTGTATTAAAAATTTATATTCAAAAAAGTTGTGGAAGGTTGCCAAAAATATCATTTTCTGCTAGGGGGTATACTGAAATTCACAAACAAAGGCAGTTTTTTGACAATAAAAATAGCATATGAAAAAAAATTGGATTAAAAATCTGAACGGTGGAAACATACTCTACTGCCTTCTCTATACATAGAATTTTTTATTTTTGAAAAATATCAAAATCTCAATTTTTGGTGGAATTTCAAAGTTTCGTCTTTGGGCAGTTTTGGGCAGAATTTGCTGCATTCACAGTGGCTGTGAACTTTCCCGAAGTATGGCTGAATGCAGCTTCTGACCTTCAAAACCTTGTAACTTTTTTTCAGTGTGTTCAAAAAAAAAGAAAAAAAATTCAGCACAAACCTCTTCAAAATGCCTACCTACATTATTTTTTTCAAAGATTTAGGAATTAAATTGGAATTCTAAGAAACGTCCTACCCAAATTTTAAAAACGCCCATTCCACGACTATTGTCCTTTAGGGGTTAACAACTGAATTTTAGCACGTTCATGTATGGGGCCTTCCTTGTAGGATGAAAAAGATTAATTACAAAAAGAAAATAGGGTTTCTCTATCAAGTGCAAGATGCGGTCCCAAAAATTATCCCAATCAGCAAAGGCCAATTCAACTTCTTCATGCCATAAGCTAGACTTCTTTAATTCTCTTACAATTTACTTTCAAAAATAGGAGTTCCATCTTCTATGAATGGGAGCTCATGACAATTGTCGTCCATAAAAGGAACCTCGCTCAAAGTATTTCCATATATATTTCTACAAAATGTGCATTAGTTCTTTATCCTTAAAACTCCGTAAGCATAGGATACCTAAAAATGAGCAAGAAGTCATAAAATGCAATAAAAAACCATGGTTGTTCATAGGACCTCCTTGTCCGAAAGACCGTCCGGTCCACTCGTCCGTCTGTTAGGGGTCATGTCCGGTCCATAAAAGAATATTCGAGCATATTCGAGCATATTTGAGCATTTTTGAGAAAAATTAGGAATATTCATAGAATATGTCCGATTTTCACCATGGACCAACCGGTCCGTCTGTTCGTCCGTCCGTCCGTCCGTGTCCGAAAATTTTGCCCATGTCCGTCTGTTATAACAACCCTGTAAAAAACTATGGAATGAAGTTCCTTTAGAGCAACTGAAACACCTCATTTCAACTATGCCATGTCATATTAAAGCAATGATTTTAACCAGGGGTGGAAGTATTAAGTTGTAGACAGTGTATAAAAAAAATATAAATGTTTATTTTGTTTTTTGGTTCATATACTTTTTGTGATCTATTAAAATATACTTCACTAGCATTCTAACGCAAATCAAAATTCCAAACTTAATCAATTTTTGAGTGAGTTCTTAGCTCGTTATTTGTAAAGTCCTTCAAAATTTGGATTTTTGACTTGGAATTTGAAAAAGACAGGATGTGCATGATTTCACCGTAGTATGTAGACTCATAATAAAACACTAGATAGATTGAAATTTTTATTCATAAAAATTTCTAGGGAAGGAAAAGAAATTGGGGGGAAGCACAATAAAGTGGACCACAAAAGTGCTTAGCTCATTGCCAATTTCAGCCATTGTTGTAAACACTAAGAAAAGTGCCATATAAGTTTTTGATATGTTGAAAGCAAGATAGGATATAGAAAATAGACTCGGTCATCTTGAGTCCTGGAAATTTGTATAAGAAGGTAAGGTGTTTACGATGCCCTACGAGTACCTCAAAGTGCGACAAAGTGAATGTAGTCATTTGAAGAAGTGGCTAGAAAAGAGTGCAAACTTTGTCAGAAAACACTTTCAAGCGGATGGTGCCCTCCGTTTGTGAATTGTGGTCGTGGAAATGAACACCACCTACTTCGTTCGGAAGTTTGGACGGATGAGAAGTATATCTAGGATGTTTTTTAAGAGGGTCACTTTGGCGGTACTTTTTGTGAGTTTTTCTTCACCGAACGTCGTTATTTAAATTGGAAAAAACATCCTCTAAAGACAATAGAGGGCACCAAATGAAGAAATCAAGACTTCGGAAAAGTTCATTTTCATGATTTAGAACTAGTGGTCAAATTTAGTTTCAATTGAGGATGTTCTTTTTATGAAGATGCGTGTAAGATACCTTATGACACCTTAGAAAGTGACTAAAATGCTCAAAAACTTCACCAAAATGCTCAAAATCAGCTTTGAGCTTTAAAAAACAGCACACTTCATATTCACTTCTTAGTGATCACATATTGCACTTAGTGATCACATATTGCACTTTGTGGTCCACTTTATCGTGCTCTCCCCCAATTAGAATTAGGTAGAAGGGTAAGACGGTATTGAGGAATGGTACTAACTTTGGTCCATGAAAAAAGGAGGACAGAAGACTATGAATAATGATAGATACCTTTACAAACATCTCGCATGCATTCAAAACCAGTTTTTTCCACTGTACAGTGACTGCTACTGGAATCCGTGGGGTCTGTCTAAATACCCTCTACGAGAGGTGCTGATGGGGTGGCTCGGAGGGCAGGCTCGGGGGGTTGGGAGGGGAGGGGGCAAATCTCTGCCCCTATTATTTGCCTTGAGTGGGGATCCTAGTGATCTCAAGAGAACCTTCATAATGTAATTTGGGGCCTACGGCCCCAAATTTGTAAAAAAAAAAATCAAAAAAAGACCCCAGGACCCCAAAACGGGGAAGGGCAGAAAAATGGAACCCACCGAGCCTAGCAACCGAACCAGCGGTTGTGGTTTGGTTGCACCTCTCGTTGGGGGGAAATAAAGAGACCCGAATCCGTGAGCTATGTGTACCCCACAGTACAGTACAGTAAGTAGGGAGTATCCTGGCTGGATATACAACTGCCAATTAGACACGGTCCATCAGTCCTTTTGATGATGATGATTTAAAGCTTAAAATTTTTACATACTATATATGTCGATATTGATCGTGGGAATATATGGGAAGCCCCATGCACTGCATCAAAGTCAATCGAACAGCGGGAACCAGGCGCGCAGATGCGCAACGCTGATTTATTCGTCTGTATATCGATCGCGAGATGTTTGTCTTTACCACCGATTCTGATTTTAATATTTCTGTTCTCCGATATTGCCGATGCCGATGCCGCACCAATGCTTATATTTGTCTATACAATCAATTGTGACACATTTGTCGTTACCACCAATTCTGAATTTAATATTTGTGTTCTCCGATGCCGATTTGACGTGATAAGTTATTCTTGTTCTCGATACAGATTTTTAGAGCAGAACCAGCTTCACAAGATGATGTGGCTATCGATTTACATCAAGCTAATTTGGCTGCCAATCCCTGCGTGAAGTCGTAGCTCCTAGGTAGGACGGTGGAGGGCATAACTTGAACGAAGGGGCATAACCGGAAGTAGTCAGATGTTCATTAACACCTTGATTGGTTCAAGCAGAAAGAAAAGAAATTCAAAGAAGAATACGTCAGATGAGCATCATCGGACCTTTATTTGGCACCCCTCGCAGGTGCTTATATACTGCCACAGATTTTATGTAGAGCAGTACTCGAGTCAAGCTATTGTTAGAGTGCTGTAAGCTTTGGTCTGAGAGTTGGGGTGGGACTGATCACGACCTAGCTGGAGTTATAGTTGATAGTTTGAGTGACGGTGAGCCTCACCTGCACAGTGCACTCTTCGTGAAGGATGCGTGATCCGTGACCCAACGAGTACGCTGGGAAGCCGAACGACTGATTGTTGAGCGATTTTTTTGGAACTCGTGTGTAACCTGCTGGTCTCATTGGAGATCAATTCACACGTGCCTGGTAAGCCTTCTAGCAATGCTGACATTCAGTTTGATGATATGTCCTCATGGCGATGTGCTTGGTCCGGTGTGTTCCAAGTCTGTCAATGCTGATGAAGGTGATATGTCTTGCATGTTGATGTACTGGCACGAGTCCGAAATATTGGAAGTGTGTCAATGCTGATGGGTCCGAAGTATTGTGTGTCAATCATTGGTGATAATCTGTCGTGCCTGTGAATGTTTCGGGTCCGGTGTGTTCAAGTCTGTCATTGAGCACTCTGGTAAAATGTCATGCATGGCGATATAAGACTAGCTTAGTCCGAATTGTAGCAAGATTATCACAGTGACTGCTGATTACTAATGGTAATGATAAATGAATGTCAACATTAAATGCTAATGTCAACAGTACACTTGTCGATGTACTGGTGTAGTGTGTTTCAAGTCTATCAATGCTGAGAATGATGATATGTCATGGATGTTGATGTACTGGGTAGTACGGAGTGTTTCTAGAACAGGACACTACACTACCTGCATAATTTTGAAAACTGAGACTACGTAGGCATGATTCATTATTCGATGAACATTAAAGCACTTGCTATGTCGATCTCGATTGCATTTTCTAGCTAGCAGCAGGTTTGATTTTTGTCGATTCTTGGCGTGAGGTTGTATGCCCGGTACTAAGTGGCTTAACCAACGTATTTTTGGAAAACAAGTTAGAAAACAAGTTGGAAAACAAGTTGGAAAACAAGTTGGAAAACAAGTTGGGTGGAACTAAATCCCTCCAGGTGGAATAATTCCTAACTGGTTATGATTTCTTAATCTTAGTTCAGAAGTCTGTCTAATAAAGGTTCTATTTTAAAATTCTTTGCAATGAAATCTTTCATTTGCTCCCAAAAAAAAAAAAAAAAAAAACAATGTATGCCCGGTCCAATGTCGTACATAGTAAGCAGACAGTAATTATGCGGTCGCGTGGTTCATCATTGCGAGCATTCTCTGATGCCGATTGCGGGTCTGTTAGGGAGGTGCCTTAGTTCTTGATGATCTAAACCTCAGTCATGTTTCGGGAGACGTTAGATTCTGAGGTTCTAAAATTGTAAGTGCTGAACAGAGGCAGTTTAGGTGCTAGCAAAGACCGGCCGGAGCCTAGCCCCCCTTTCGAAGGGGCTTCCACTACATGGAGACAGTCCAGGAATCCCAAATTCCTACTTCGATCACAGGGACAGTCCAAGAATCCCAAGCTCCCGCACATAATGGCCCTCTAAACATCCTCCTGCTCGGGGTATCAGGAGTTGGCCAGTCAACATTCATCAACGCGCTTGGTAACTATCTCAGCTATCTTACTCTCGATGAAGCGGTTAAGGGGGGGCTCCAAAGTCCCATACACAGCGAATTCCAAATCCATTACAATAACATATACTTGAATCGTCTTAAATCGAAAAATATTGTCCTCGGAGAACCCAGCAACTATGACGGCTGTTCTGCTGAACTTGAGGATGGTGCATCCTGCCCCAAGAGATGTGAGGCTTACACATTCCCCCTTGGGAAGTTTGGGGAAGTTCGGTTCATACACACCCCTGGAATTCTGGACATAAAGGGCGTTGATGCGGATGCAGACAACATTAAACATATACTGGATGCATTATTAGCCCGATATGAGGTGCTGCATGCTGTGTGCATACTTCTCAGGCCGGATGAAGTGACACTCACGAATTCCCTCAAGATATCCATCGCCCATCTGCGTGAGAGACTTCACGAAGATGCTTCACGCAACATACTCTTCTGCTTCACAAACTCGAAGAACACGCAGTTTACGATTGGGTCCACTCTCCCTCTCCTTGAGAACATGCTGAAGGACATCACGGTCAATATCGATCTCAGGAGCGAAAGTAGTATGTACTTCTTTGACAGCGAGGCTTTCAGATATCAAGTCATTTTGAAGGAGAGTGGGGATTTAGGAGAACTAGAATTTAAGGATTGTGAAAGCAGCTGGAACAAATCAGCAAACGAGGCAGTGAGGCTGATACTTCATATTTCGACACTGGAGCCACACCACCTCAAGAACACCTTATCTCTCAACCGCGTTAGAAGCTTGCTTGAATCAATTCAGAAACCATTGGGCGATATAGCGGCCAACATTCAGAAAAACCTCCAGGAGACGAAGAAGACCAGAGAAGAACTACAGAAGGGACGAGGCAATATAAGCAGCTATGTAAATAAGTTGTTTACAATGGAACAGTACCAGGAAAATGTGGCTCTCGACCATCCGCAGATGGTTTGCACAGAGAAAACGTGCGTAGGGAGTGTCTGCCATGATAAATGCAGTCCCACGGAGACGACATTGGGTATGTTCGAAAATTTGGAAGGAAACATCGTGGAGAAGGATTCTAATCTAGATGTAAGCGACGCCGGCTTCAAATTTGTTGAATCCGGCTTAGTGAACCCTGAATTGAAACTGATTCGAAAACTTACCTGCTCCAGAGATGACGCCGTGTTCTGCAAAGAACTTTCTTATTCTTCAGGGAAGTGTAGAGTCTGTGGGTGCCCTAATAGCAGACATATTCGTGTGTACACCAAGATGGAGCCTCATCGCACAATCAGGGACGAAAACATCCAGAAGGTGCTGGACGACACGACCAGCACCATGGAAAAGAAGGAGAGCATACTGAAGATATTAGAGAGAAAGGAGGAAGCTATGAAGGACGAGAACAAAGTTTTGGTAGAAGCAGCTGCGCTCTTTGATGACTCCTTAGAGCAGAATTCAATCGTGACACAGAACACCGACGCCGGCGACAGCAACATCACAGAAGCGAGGATTAACGAAGAGATCCAGAAGCTCTATAAGCTGGAGCTGCATGGTCCGCAGTTGAAGAAATGGATGGACGGTATAGAGAGCGCGGCCGTGTTTGAAGAGAATCAAATCAAGGCACGAGGTGAGACGGTGTTCAAGGAAGGACGTGAGGCGGTGTTCAAGGCACGAGTTGAGGCGGTGTTGAAGGCACGAGGTGAGGCGGTGTTCAAGGCGCCAGCACTATCCAGCAATAATGCTGCAGGAGTTCACGATGGTGCACGCCCCAAGGGCTTACGTGAAAGGATCGCTCAGGAATTGCATTCGTGTTCCCACATTTTATTTGTATTTGTATTTGTATTTTTATTTTTATTTTTATTTTTTATGGGAGCATACAGGGCGCTTTTTGGACCGTGGCGTTGCATCGCGTCCCCACTTGAAGTAACAAGCTTGGTGTGAGACACTACCGTTTTCCAACTCTTAAGTTATAGTGCCAGCTCTGATGTAGTGTTCAGTTTTGGTGCTAAAAGTGTTAAACCGGGTGTCGGGGTATATAAGGCCGGGACAGTCTCTCACCATTTGGAACCCTATTCATGATGTGAGATCTCTCCACCTCTCTCGGAGCTCTCAAGGAATCACAGTAGTAGATCAAGATATTTTGACTCCGAAGTTAAAAGGGGGAGGTAACCTTGGGAGTGAGTGGGGACTACCGGTTTAAAGTAGTGGAAATACTTGGAGAGTTTTTCAGTACATTTCCTTGCAAAACGGTGAATTCAGTACTTAGTACATGGTCACTTGCATTTTGAAAGTTCATTTTTCTTATCATTGTGTAGATTTTGTGTGAAGAGTTGTGTGCAGGTTTGTTAGGTGAGACACCTTAGAGATTGTAGTGTGTTACTTTTTAAGAAGACTTGTCAGTTTTAACTTGTACTACTATGTCCATTGCTCAAGCTTTGTGGTATTCTTGAGCTTTAAATCTTCCATAACTTGAACAGGGTTAGAACACGGGACTTCTATCGTTTACAGTTCCAGGGTAAACTCCATGTATCGCAGTGTATAGCCGATCAATTGTGCACGAAGACCGCATAATATCAATAAATGGTGATCTTCTTCTAGAATTTAATGTTGTCTACCTTCAGCCATGCAAGCTTTGTCAAGGATAGTGTGATCACAAACATGTATTTGCCGACCCAGGCCAATCTCTAACATGGGGATATGCTAAATAATGCATTTTTCCGAAAAGTTATCTGGAGGGATTGGGTACTAGCTAGGCATTCAGAAGACGCAGTAACATAGAACTAGAGCTGTAATAGTGTCACGAATTTGATGTTAAGCTGCATCTGCTCCAATTGGACCTCGTACTTTATATTCTCGTACCGGTATAACGCTTGCTAGCCTAGCTTTGCCAGGCTTCCCTCGACTAAACATCCAAGCACCTCTTAGCTTGATGCACGTTTCTTTCTTTCAATTCGGACTTCCTTACTTTTGGCAGGTGGAAATTTGATTTGTTCCCGACAAACCAACATTATATTTCCTCCTATGTCAGTATCTCGACGGGCTTGATGAAATTGTGGGAGTAACCGCAACGCATGTGGATGCTTGTCACGTACAGACTGACTTCGAGACATCTTATATATTTTCTCCATTTCGTATTTCTCTCGGCTCATTACAGTAGAATGGGCAATTCCGTCCTAGAGAGTGGGCTGGGAGAAGCAGCTTCCGGCTCCCAGCGCGGCCACAGGGGAGCCCCGGTAGGGCGAGCCTCTGGCCACGCTGCGAGCAGGAATCTAACCTCAAGCCATATTATCCACCAGCGTTCAGATGAACCGTGGATTTTTCTTACTTGCAAAAATCTAGAGTGATAGCCAACGCAACCTGAATCAAAAAAGACACGCTTCTGTTATAAAATACTACTGAACGTGTTCAATTACCACAATGCAACATTATGATAAAGGATTTAGTCGTGAGAAAAAGCAGTACAGGTCTGAAGTACAGTACGCGTGTATCTAGGGCTGCTGTTAAAAGAAAAATGAACCCGCGGGAGCTACTCAAGATAATGCACGACCAGCTCCTTGATGAAAAAATCACATTACTAGCGGTCTGCTCACTACCAAAGCATGAAAATGTAACGAAAATAATCCTAAACTCAAGATGAACTGCTACTCCATAGCGACACTCAAGAAAGACCAGACTGTTCAGCGATCCTGACAACTCATTCTCAAACTCCAGCGCAACGGAGCACCAGAAGTTGCAAGTCCAAATCCAATCACCTCATCCATTACATCACCTCAATCACAACCCTGACTAATCAACCAACACGAAACCACTGCCAGTACTCTAACCCTAGCCACATCATTCCATACCAAACTCACAAGTTCAGGAACCAGTAAAGCAATCAAATGCAGCTCAAGCCGCACCATCGAGCTCATCCCAAGCCAAATTCACCAAATTCACAACAAACTCGATCCTAAATTGGCAGCCAAAATCCAATCGCTTCATCGAATCCTCCTCCATGGCCTGAATTGCGGACAGTGTCATAGTAGCGCAATGAGACAAAACCCTAGGAAACGAGGATTGAACATGAGAATGGAGCCTGGGAATGAAGTGATTGCGGAGGCTTACCTGCTGAATCCCCATGGCGACGACAACGGCGCTCCCATGCAGTGGATCAAGAGTAAGGTTGTGAGCAATCCACTAAGGAGCTGTGTTGGTAGTGTGGAGCCTGGGTGCGGCGATGGAGGCGATGGAGGAGTTGAGGTTCGTTTGGTGGCCTGGCTTGAGGCGCAATCCACAGAGTCGCAGCACTGCGTCGACGTGTTTAAGCTTCGAGTGTGAGTTCACCAAAGGCCGAGGGCGCAAAGTTGGACGGACGGACGGACGGACGAAGGAGGTGACGGACAGGTGGTGACGGACGGACGGACGAACGAAGGAGGTGACGGACAGATGGTGACGGGCGGACGGACAGGGCGACGGATGGACAGGGTTAAAGTTGTCTTAAAGGAAGTTCAGGTTCCAGGCAGTAAGTTACTCTATTCACAGGTCAAAAGAATCTTGACTGTTATCATATGTAGATAGCATGTTTGTTCATAAATAATTCTAAGAATGTAAAAAAATTGAAAATTTTAAGAATTATAAACTAGCATACGGGAAATTTGTTTAACCCCTAAAGCATCAACTCAACAATTTTGGTATGATTTAGAGTCCGGTCAAGCTCCCTATGAGTCAAATTTTACTGGATGTGGTTGTAACTTTGGCTCAACATGGGAAATTGTCATATCTTTTTAACAAGACCAAATTTTATTTTCATCAGGCCCGTAGATAAGAAATAATTCGTGTTTAAAGATCAAAATTCAATTCAGGACAGTTGAGGCAGGTCGTGGCCGATGGGAGGTGTACCAAATCTGGTGACAGTCTGTAGTGACTTCCAAATGATCCTTTCTGAAATTGTTTCCCAATTTTTTTTAAAACTTGATTTTGAGAAATCCAATTGTAGGATCTTGTTCAGAGCCATCCAATTCGGATATGTACCAAGTTTTGTAAATTTTGACCGCACGGATCTTGAGACATATTCAGTCAAAGTTCCAAGTTTTATTAAAACTTTTAGGCAGATCAATAGTGATTGGGTCACCTTCGTCACCCAATTTTCCTTCACCATTTTCTCCTCCTAAACCACAGTATATGAGCACTGTAAAATTCATATCTATTTTGGATTTCTTTATTTTTTGGATTTCTTTCCTCTACAATTTTTTTTTCCATACAAATGCATGTATACACCGTTCGGATTTCAAAAAATAGATGATCTTCTTAGGCATTTGTAGTGTGGAAAAAGAGCCAGTGTATATGCATTTCATTTGACTCGGACCGTCACCGGAAAATGTGGTTTTCCAATGCCCCTGTGTGTTGTATTGTCTTCAATTTTTTTGAGCATACTCTCAACTCCCTTTAGAATCCAAAACTGAAGAGCCTCCAACCTCACCATCTCAAAAAATTGGCTGTTTCACTCTCCGAAGGGTGGCTGTTCCTACCTACCAGTACCAAAAAAAACTTTTCTCTCAAGTTCAAACCTTATGATCTTCCAAACAATGAGGAGTTACAATCTAAATTTTGTGTGTACACATACATGTACAATTTAGGTACTGGATCCTACGGTTAGATTCTTTAAAGTACGCTCGAATTTGCATAATTCTACCCTGAACTAAAACATGGCAGAATTGAGGTAGAATTTGGAATTTTATGGCCAAAAATTTTAGGGGTTAAGTGGTATTTGTCTATTAAAATCCATCTAAGGTTTTTTTTGTGAATTTAATGAAAGAAGACTAAAACCAAAAAATGAAATAATTGGAAGAAAAACCTTAATATCCTCCCAAAAAAGATAATATTTGTTCCAACCTATAACATGACTAGAAGAAAGCTCTAAGAGAGGTGGAGAAAAGACATAGAATTAGGGTTAAAGAGAAGGGGTAATTTAATCATTGAAATAAAAAGCCTTTAAATTACCTTAACTTCATAGTGGTTGTTGGCTCATACAGTGAGTTGTTACTTTGTAATTCAAGGGAATAGGTAAATTTCTCATAACATTATATTGAAATTTCTCACAATAGTGCATGTAATTTGATTTTAACCAACGTATCTATTTTTTTAATTTTCACTATGTAAAAAGTTGTCCAAAGTCGTACATGGATAGGTCACTTTCATTTATAAAATTCACAGTAATTGTGTATAAGTCTATTTATAATGTAAGAGATTGTAATATATTTTTACTTGTTGATATAGGGCATGGTTTGACTACTTTATTTTTAATTTTGAAAACTTAACCAAAAATTATTTTGATTAAATTTGAAATCACACCCTCCAAAATTTCAGTTTTGAGCATGCTTTACACAATTCAAATACATACTATAATTTTCCAATTCCACCAATCGGATGAATATCTAATTTTAGCAGAATGTGTGATCTCAATTTAAAAATATATTTGTATGATTGGCAGTCTTATCGCGTCATCTTGCATCTTCTAATTTAATTTACTATGTTTATAGCAGTGTCAATCATGCTGGAAAACTCTGCTGAAATCCAATGCTCCCAACTACTATATCTCTGGGAGTTAAGGGTCAAACAAGTAAGTATTGATAGTCCTGCAGATGCGCCACAATCTACATTAGACCCTGGTATGCTTTGCATTCTGGTGGTATACTTTGCATTCTGAATTGCACCAGTTGCATAACATTTAAGGTTTCTATACTGATCATTATTGATTTAATAACCAAGGTCTTCCTCAAACCCAAGGATTTGATGCATTCTTTAAGCGATGGCACCTGCTTCCACAGTAAGACAACAACGAATTAGACGTTAACGCCAGGACAGTACACCATGTCGTGCAGGGGAGATTTGTAGGAGCCTATCACCATGAGCCAACAACTCCTGCAATCAAATTACACCAACAAACAGTTAAAGGAGGATTCATCACATCCTAAATGGAAGTTTGGAACCCCATCCACCACAATTTCCCAAGTGGCTTATTACGAAACAAACCTCCAGGAGGTAATTAAAAGTGAAGACACCTCAAAAGAGTGACTACAAATGATTATATGATTCTCAACCATGAGGATCAAGTGCCAACACATGTTACATACACTAAAGATTTATGCCTTACTGCGATTTTGCAAGCTGCTGTGACAAGGTTTTGCGGATCATAAAGAAACTACTCTCTGATGACAACAGTAATAATTGACTATCCAATGATTTCAGCGAATCCAGCGGGATTTAATCCGAAGCCGATCAAAATATTCAGCAAAAAATTACAAGAAACCGAAGAGGAAACATGATACAAAACAACGAAACAGGAAGTAGAAACCAGTTAGCCATATAATTGCTTCGGGGTGATGAAGATGCTGACGATGTCGCTCACCTTATCAGTTTGAGCTTGGCTGCAAGTGCCCAGTGCAGAAGGCGAGGATAGAGCTTGCCAGGCAAATGCAAAGTTGGAAGTAGACTTGAGGCAGGATGCTGGAGAGATACCCCCGTGAAGAGGGACACAAGCGCTTCTTCTGTCTGGGCCACGGTATGGCCCGAGAAATCGAAGCCCAGTGTATATGCTCTGCAATCATAGAAACATGCCCGGATGTAGTTCAATTATCAGAGTAGGTCATTTGGATGCAAGATGACGTGATAAGGCTGCCAATCTAGCGTCTAAAAGATTACAGGGGTTGCAATTACTAAATAGACTTTTATTATCATGATCATTTCTGGATCACAGCCATGTGGATTTCTCCATAGCAGACTCGGTTGTAAAACGTACATGATTTCTTTGTTTCGTACGAGAACCCATGAATTACCAGCTGGGATCGCCATTTTGATTTCCTCTGCTCGACCGAAATCGTTAGCTTTTCCATGAAGTTCGTTGCAGACTTTCACATCTGCTTCCTCCATTTTCCGAACGTGCACTCCTGAATTTATAAGAGAATCGATCAGCACTTTGAAAGAAAATGCTTGATGTGGAATGCGCTATCAAAGAGATCTATCAACGAGTGATTTGCTATTTGTCTTCTAAATAACACCTGGAATCATTGGCAAAAATCAGTTGCGAGGTAAGCTTTACCCTCTACTGGTAGTTTCAGTATAGTGATGTGTAGGAGTACCTGGGTGAGGCTGGAGTCCAACAGAGCGGCTTGCGGATAAAGATTGTTCCTCTGTCACACAGCCCTCAAGCTCCTGCCAACACTCTACTGGTAGGAACCCCAAACTTGCGTACAGGCTAAAACTGACAACGTTGGCAGCAATCTTCACAACTCGTCCATGTGACCAACACTTCTCAGTCACTCCATTTAAATGCTTTCTCTCTTTCAAACATGTGATTTCAGTAGGCCGCACACTCCTTGTCCCATTTAAACGTATCCATAAGCAGCTGATTTTTAAAGGGTCTCGAAATGACTTAGCGATCATGTCGAATGTACAAGATTACCTGGTTTAGACGAATAGATTTCGCATTCTCACTCTTGGCCTTCGCAATCAACGCGATCATCACAGCTTTTCCAACACCTTTTCCGTTGTGCGCATTATCTGCCCAGACGGGACCAATTCCATACGCATCTCCTGCACATATTAAGATGGACGTCTCAGAACCTGATGTTTCTATCACCTAGATTTGAACCTCTATTTTTACTCTGCGAACAGGGAGTGGCAATAATACTTTAAAGTTTGATCAAGAGCCTTCATTGTTTGCAACTTGAAATGCCTTGTTTAGAAGCGGAAAGAATTTCAAGTTTAAAGATATGGAACCTGAAGTCATATATCCCCCCCCCATTAAATCGCCCGAGCTCTCCTCCTCAGCAACAACTCCATACATTCCCGGTACGGTCGCTATTTGCTTTAAAATGCTACCAGCAACCTCGACACTGGAGAAATCCCAATGCGGTGGAATATTTACGCTGTTATTGAAAACGGCGAAAGAATTGTAACAGCTCTGTGCGAGTACCATGTCGTCATCCGGACGCAGAGGGCGGATTCTTATTCCTCCCACCTTAGATACCTCGAATCCGCCTGCCATTCCTGCAAAGATATTTCTGTCACCTGACGCCGCCATGGCAAGCAATATTGTACCCAATTCGCCCTCTCCCTACCGCGCTGCACACATCGTACATAATAAGGGTGTCAGAGTTGCTACAAACTCAAATCTCCAACCTGCAGCTAGCCACTCTGATGAAATTTTTTGACAGTACCTGGATCCAACACCTGCCCCAAGCGACAGTTCGGATGCTTGAACAGCAAATAGACTGCAAATAAACTGCAAATAGACTGCAAATAAACTGCAACTTTATAATATATGCTGAGTGCAGTTGATCAACACACTCATGAGTCAAAACAACACAGATCTAGTCAAGCAGCTTGCTAATCTCTTTGCCGGACATTGCTTCCTTGCATGAAATTTGTCGGATATTGCTTCTTTGCATGAAATTTATCTGATATTGCTTCTTTGCATGAAATTTATCTGATATTGCTTCTTTGCATGAACTTTGTCGGATATTGCTTAGGAAAGTTTGCATGAACTGTTCACGTGCATGAATTGTTCACTGGAGCTTGATGGCACGTCGTCCTGAGCCATGAGTCCAGCGTCAGCAATACGACATCCATACATATTTTCTGAGTCGCACTAGCAGAAAAGAGGGACTTGTCTACTTGTTCACTCAACCTAAAGTGGATTTCTGAGTGAATTTGGTCACATATGAGTGAATTTGGCCACAAGTCAGTGAACATGCTCAGTGTACAAGTCCCTCTCTTCTTCTAGTGACGTCTGCTTCCACAGGGATGAATTGAATGCACCCGAAAAAGTTCTTCAAAGTGTCTGGTCACTACCCATGTATGTATCGGAGTTTTTCTCTTACCTACGTATGGATTAAGTGCGCGTCATGACACGGGTCATGTGTTGCGCGTCCATGATGCAATACTGACCTATGTCGGCCCATCATTTATTTTCACGAATAGTCCGAAGGAGAGCGTTACAGCAAGCATCGTTTTCTCGCAAAGGTTAGATTACACATTCCTAAATCCATCCTTCTCACTTCTGTTGCGAGAAGAAGTCTTAGAATATACGTCTCAAGGTCTAGTGGAGTTCACAATTGGAATAAGTTGATCATGTATTGCACCTCTGCATGAATGCGCCGAGGCATGCTAAAACGCGTTGATCATTCTAATGGGCTTATAGGTTTCATCATGTGGTTGTGCACATTGCAGATTCTGAGAGGAAGGTCAGGCGCAGGAAGACCATGGATCCGGAGGTGTGGGGGAATTTCCTGAATAACGTGGCTTTTGAGATATATAAGAAGCTGCCTTTGCGTGATTTTCTCACGCTGCGTGAAGTTTGCAAGGAATGGAATCAGTTGGCTCGTGAGCGGCGGTATGTTACCGATCCTAGGGACACCTGCTGTACCGGGAACCCCAGGCCATGGCTGTCCTAACCAAAGTACATATGAGTCGACTCATATGTTCACAAGAGTCATGTCTGTCCACAAACCCTATTTTGTGTTGGTTCATTTACTGAGAACAGTAGTATTTTATGAGATTCGTAGATTTTGCTGCAGCTTACGGTGTCCGAGTAACCAGTAAATAATCTTGCATATGTGAATGTATATTCATTGTTTGACAGAATAATGGCCAGAGGTCACAGGACGAGAGCCAATTTACTGTGCACCACTATTAGACGACGAGCCCTGATTAGAGAAGGATTCGAGATCAGAATGATCACTTCCATGTCAACTTGTAAGATACATTCTTGCTAGCCATCATCGAGAATTGGTACCGAACAGCAGGCACAGCAGAGAATTTATCAATTCTAAGAGTACCGTCGGACTTGATAGCCTGGTATGTATAATTAGCTTCTTTCCTCATCATTCATAAGCACTTCATTGTTTAGAGGGCTCTAAAAGATTGTCAAATTGGTGTGTCAAGAATGTTTACTTGCCAGGAAAGGTTGCAAGGGGAAAAATTGAGCAGATGATTGCACTCAGCAATACATATAATTCATAGAAATTTCTGGTGTGCTGGAACCTCGTGTGGTCCAATATGCACGTTTAGCATTAGCAACATTGTCAACAATAGTAAATCCGCAAAGGCAATTGCAGCTGATATGTGATATCATGATCGGTCTGACTGCCTTCCTTTCTTGATTCCTGTTATGTTTGCCGGCAAATTTTTCAAATCGACATCTTTGAGAAACCACTCCGGTATGAGCTTGGCAGCATGAGGATAAAGATCTTTGTACGAATTTCGGATCGTGACTTCAGCCACCCCGGCAACTTTTGATATATCTGACGTCATAGCAAGCGGTTGGTTTAAGATAACGGCTATATTCAACAATTCTTAAGTCACGATGTAAACTGCTAAAAACACAAGAACAACTCAACAAGTCTAGAAAGTTTAAATTAGTACCTTTCAGAGCTCTCTTTTCTTTTTCATTGAGTTGTGAAATCATATATATAGCAGCTGCCGCAACTGCTATTGGGCTCTTCCTGCATATGCACAAAACAGTACGTCAAACAAGATACACTATCAATACGGTACTACTAGAAACATTACCATCTCGTTTGTTCAGGTAAAGGAAAATTGACCAGGTTAACCAACTTCTTTAAATATTGAAAATGTAGAACGAGAGAATGACACTTACCGGATGTCCAGCGCCATCTCCGACTTCTTCACTATTTCTGTGGCTGCTCTGACCTCGTTGTTTTCCATGTTAAGATGCGAGCAAAATCTCCTCTGCAATAATAAGAACGTTAAGTATTAGACAAAAACTCTCACTCGTTCCACGTCCAAAGACGAAAGAGGTCACACAAACATGTCTGCCTCATATTGCCAAACAGAGAACAATTCATCATGATGATGATGTGAGAACCAGTGTTAACTGGTTCACCGACTACTTCAGCTCTAATTGATGCAAACAAGCAGAAAGAAAGCAAGAGTAGACCTACCAAAAAGTCACCAGCATGGATTGTTCCCATCTCCATGGAAATGCCCATATCCTCTTTCAATATCTTCACAATAAACGTCGATGCTCTTCCAATCTCTGTCTTCGATGTTCCATTTGCAACCGAGGATATTTCTGCAAAACCAAAACATTCAAGAGTATGTAGGTTGTGTAGGCGTCAACTCTGTAGCCGGAAATCATTCCAGGTATATCTAGATATGTTTTTTCCACAACACCATCTCAAAATAAGGATAGGTTTTATTGCGCCAAAATTGATAATAACTAGGCACAAACAAAATCTTGGATGACTGAGTAAGCCCTAGAGCGCATAATATCTTCTAAAGAGCACCAGATTCTTTCAAAATTGTGCAGAACAGAGGATAAATACTAAACAATTCATCCTAAACAAGTGACTCCATAATCAGAGACAGAAGGCGGTAAGGAGGCAAAACCTTTGAATGTTCGAGGTTTGTCTTCCTGCCGGCAAGCAATGTATAAGCAGGCAGCCAGTACCGCATCATGGCTTCGGCCACGGATAGATTTCAGGTCTTCCACCTTCTTATATATCTCATTAGCCCGATCCTTGATTGTTGACACCAGTCCGAGCCTGAATCCCGCCTTACATCACACAGCTTCCCAATCAGTAAAAATATTCACGCTAACTTGATGGAATCCGCATTTACTCACATAAGCAAAAGCAACGATAGATAACTTATTCGAGCTGAACTCATACGGGTAGAATAGCTAGAGAGAGCACAAATCAAGATAACATCAATTTGATATCAACTTTGTGTGTTCAAATTATTAGTGCTTCAAAGCCTAATTACTAACGATCCACTGCAGAGACCGACCGCTAAAACCCAAATTCCTTCAACAAATGTATCCCTGATCATTATACCCTGCCAAAAATATTTTGATCAGCATATGCTCTCAAGGACAATTAAAGTACTGGTAATTAATTTCCACTCTTCGGTAGGCTGCATTAATACAGTAATTTTTGTTATGTTGCTGCATCTCTCAAAATAGAGCTCTGGCCACTTTGATATAACATCGACGGGAGAAGCGAGCGTCGACGTGAAACGTCCCACCTGTCCGCCATGGTCCCAATCGACTTCAACGCAATGATAAGCGATCGATCAGGATTCGAGCCCCTATTCTGCCACCGCACAAGGGAGGACATGAAGTCATCATGTGCCTTGGATATGATCGTCGACAGCCTGCCGTCTAGATCTGTGAGAAGTGGATTCGAAGGCCCACCCACACGATCAGCCGGGTCGCTGGATGTCGAATCCGAAAATGTCCGCCACTCCGAGCTCTCATCTACCGAATGCTGTTCCAGCACCAGCCCGCACTCCTCACACACCATATCCCCGGCGGCATGGTCTACCTCCACCTCGTTTGCCTTCCGGCACTCGGGGCATATTATCTTATTCATCTTCACTTCCCACTTCCAATTTCCGAAAACACCACAAAACAAATCAGCGGCTCTGAATTTAATTATATAACCACGGCAAACACGACCTGTCTTTCTCCAGTCACAGTTTATACTTTTTTCCCACCACTTAAAAATAAATATATCTGTAGTAAAAAGTAAAGTAGAAGTAAAAGTAAAAGTAAAAGTAAAAGTAAAAAAATACAGTTTCCATTTAGGAATAGCTCTATAGAACAAAAAGGAGGAACCTTTGTAAATGACCTGTATACTCCTGGGTTTTTGGTTGACACCAGAAACACCCACTTGTGTGATAACTAGTGTGGGGAGATGCAGAGTTCGATTCAGAGGGCCGAGAAGTCGCGGCCTCACACATCCTGATCGTAACCAGGATCTCTACTTTTTCTAAAAGAAAATTCTTGTTATAGGTAGCACATGGTGTGCCATGTTATTCTGTTAAAACAGCCTTTACAGAGTTAACCCAATTTCGACAATTTATAACCTACCCAAACGTACATCCTCATCTTACATCTACCGTATCTAGATAACACGTAATTAACCAATTACCCTGCAACAAGACGTGTGGGACCTCAATGTTCGCCTATAAATACAAAACTTGGAGCAAGTTGAAACTAAAGTATAGGGTTCAAGATAGTATGAACATATAGAAGTAGAAAAAGAAGTGCATCAAGCCTAGAACTTACGGCTTTGCACTTCCGGGGTTTCATGGTCCCAAGATTTTGGAACAATTTTGAAATATGAATACAGGTCTCACTATCAATGTATGTTGTGATACATTTTGTGATACATGTTGTAATCAATTTTGTTTATAAGTTTGTAAAGATAGATAATCTAGCACTGTGTTGATGACTCTAAGTTGTAGATACATTACATTTGCTTCTTTTAGCTATAGTTATCAAATTCATGATATCGAAGATGAAATTGATGTTGAACTTCTTATCATATGAACTGCAATTTGTAATTATTTTGTATATTATTCTTGTGAAGATGCTCTTTAAATCGAAATCGAAAGCTTGACATAACTTATACATATTTTATCAATAATTTGCATCAACTATTATAATAAACCACTATTTTTATGAACTAAAAAGTTATGTTATGTAATGAAAAACAACTTAGCTAGCTACATGCCTAATTGGATTTCTCAAGTGGTATATTTGATGTATGACTAGACTAAATGTTAAATGAACACTTTCTCCGTATCTTTGAATAGATTTGGTATTTTCAATCACATTATTTTACAACCTTGCACAAGAGAATTGTATCCGAGCCTCCCAAAATGATAATGATTTGATGTGTCTCAGCACTTTTGGCTTTGGAATGGGGAGATCTCTCCACACTCCAAAATTAATATCTCAAAATCACATAGCCGCAAAAAATAAAACAATTTATGACAGGTAGAATGATTGGTGTGCCTTGTTGCCATTGTAGAAATTTTTCTAAAATTCCACAATAAAGAAAAATATCAAAAATAGGGAGTGGAAATGAAATTTAATTTTTAAGACAAAACATGAATCTGTTGTGAAATTTTGAAGTGTGTGTTGTCTAATTGACTCAAAAGAATCTCTACACTATCTGCAAACAAAGAAAAAATGCATCCACAAAGGCCATCTCATTCACCTATAATGGTCACTGCATGTGACAAATTTTGACTTGTTTGAACTATATTAAAAAACTTGTTTTGACTAAATATGAGTAATCACCTCAGTAATTTTCAGAGCAATGGAATAATATACAACGATTCTTACTTTTCCTGATCACTGCATACGCATGCACATGGAGACATTGCGTTTACAAACTTCGTGACAACAAGAGTACTGACAATATCAAAATGCTCATAATGCACATGTATTGGACTCTTCAATCACCTTAATTTAGCGGTGACCGTGCTTTCCAAGGATTTTAAGAGAAAGTTGAATGTTTATGTTTCCATCACAAATTTATTCTAATCTCTATAGATTCTTAAAATAGATGTAAAAAGAATCTAATGTATGAAGTTTTTCCTTGTTTTGAATCTAGTCTAAAATTAAACCTACCAATTTAAAATGTTGTACGTCTTAAAAAATGAAGAATAGAACGAATTATCTTTTGAGCATGCCCAACTTCTTCTTAGAGAAATGGACGACTCAAACACTATATCATTGGAGCAAGAAACTATATCAATTTCCGCTGCAACAAGTTCATCTTCTTAACTAAAAGAACTTCAAAATTTTCAACCTCGTTCTAAAAGAGGGAAAAATGTTCCAAAATATGTTCTTATCAAACTTCATTGATCAATTTTGTAAACAATTTTGTATTTGTGATTTGTGGTGTGTAATTTCTAGTACCTTGTGATGTTCCACTTCTAATTCTTTAAACACAAATCTATTGCTTTGCTTCAATTGACCATGCTACATGATTTTGCCTCTATTTGATGTTGGCTTGATGCACTTCTTTCTCTACTTGTATGTGCTCATACTCCTATCCTAAATCCTTGTAATTCTTATAATTAGAAATATTTCGTTATCTCATTTGCTTCTTTTTTTTATTTGATATTATGTGCATTCTTGAATTCTTGAAGGATTTGGAGTTACCCTGCTAAACTTGCTTTCCAATAGTAAAAGACCAAAAACGAATTGTGTTATGAGTAAATTTAAAAGATCTATGTTACAAAACTCACAATCCTTCCTACAATAACAAAGTTACCAATTAAAGTTGAATGTATTAATTCTAAGTAAAAAACAGCAATATAGACAACATCTTTGTCCAACACCTGGGCATGTTGATGTCACACAAGTACATCAAAATAATTGTGAGAGAAGAGTTTACAAGAATCCCGAAGGCAAAGTAAACGTGGCATTATGACGCAATTGTGGAAAAAAAAAGAAGCAATTCCTTCGTAGGTTTACATCGAGCTACGTAGTAAGCCTACAATCACCCCGTTCGTCACTGAAAACAGAGTCACAATAATAAAATTCCCTTCAAACTGGACTAAACACTTAAAATTCAGTCTTCCAAATCCCCACTGGGGTTGAAAAATGGAAAAAGTAACTAGCCACAAGGACTGGGGTCACAAACCGGCAGTAGCCAGAAACCAACTGAAAACAATGCAACGGATTGAAGAAACAAGACCAGGCAGGATGCAAATCATCTGGAAGGAAGTCCAGCTTAGGTGGTCTATCAGAGAGCTAATCAAACTATACACAAAGAAGAAAAAATTCAAGCTAAAATTAAGCAAAACAGAGTAAAAAGAAATCCAAATGGAAGAACCATCAAGACTCCAATTTCTCCATTTCAAGAAAGTCAAGAGCTGAAACCTAGAAGCTATTTGTCCAAAAAAAAAAAAAAAAAAAACCTAGAAGGTATGCAGTTACCAGAGTTCCACTGAAATCTTTAGTGCAAAGTCTGAATCTGCTGATCAGCACACAACTGGAACATATCTACAAAACTCTAAACTCAGTACCCAGTGGGGTTAAAACGTCTGACCTCCAAGCCCACAGTCCAATGCTCCTACCCGCTTCTGGACATGTCGTGGGACAGATTAACCCCCAAACGCCCGTGCCTCTAGCCGTGGAGAAATCTGCAGTTGGGGCCCATGGCCGTGGAGACTCCATTTGGGCTCAAATCAGTTGGATGTTTGGAATAGTTTAGGTGGTGTGAGGAATAGATAGTGTAGAGAATACATGGTGCAACACCCTTGTGATGATTGATTGCAAATCAAGTGAGTGAATAGTGCAAAAATGAGCTTTGAATCTTGAAATGGAGAGTTGACCAAAGCAGGGCAGCAATAAGAAAAATGGATCTAGGAGAGTGAGATTCATGTACACGGTAGGTTTGGTTGATAAATCTCATACTCTAAGTATAGGAGGACCCTTTTGCAAAAAGAATCACCCAAAAAGAGCAAGTAGATTGGGAGAAAAGTGGCTTGCAATCATACCCACCTCCACGGTCTAAAAACAGTGGCAAATTAGAAAATGAGCTCTACCACAATCACCACACATGAGATGCTCAATCAAGTGAATCATATTGAAAGTATAGTGTATTAGAAAAGAAGTGTGCAAAAAATCCCTTACAAAAAACTCCAAGATTGGAAGAAGTGGAGGCCCGAATTCGAGGTGCACTACAAGTGCTGCCCAAACTTGCTCGGCGTCCTTGTGAAGACACAGCTCCCTATTTCGAGGAGGAAATTTTGGAGAAGGTCAAGCTGGCTCCGCTGCCCCACCTAGGGCCTTGGACAACCCAAGGTGTGAGGGCAGTCAAAAAAACCGTGTAGAGCCCTGCCCTGTCAGCAAAAGTGGAGGGCCATGTGCGAGGACCGTTTGGTCCAGACTGTCCCTACGCCCGAAATACCCCGCCGGCCCCGCCGCGTGGTCACTGCCCCTCCCACGATCTCACCCCGACCTGCAACGGCACTCCCGGTTCCCTCAGAGTACCCGATCAGACCCCCTCCCCGTTCCCCTAGCCTCCCCCGTTCCCCTGGCCTCCCCCGTTCCCCTAGCCTCCCCAGCTCCCACAGTCCGTCCCCATCTCTCGACGTTCCCACAGCCCAATAACTCCCAAGCTTCAGCTGACCCCACGCCCTCGCCCCCCTCAACCGCCTCGGTCCCACCCTCGCCCTCTTCCCCAGTTCACTGTACTGCCCCTTGACTGTACCGCCCCCTTGCACTTCACAGGTATGGTTTGATCAAGAAATTTGGGGATGATGGTAGTGTCATTGGTTTTGTTGTTGTTTTTTTTTTTTTTTTTTTTTCTTTGCTGGCCATACCTTTGTGATCCTCCTCCCCTCATGCTGTAGGAGGTTGCAGAGGCTAAGCATTTTTGCATATGGCTGCAAAAATAAAACTCCATCAAAAAGGATCTATGAGTGCTAAAAACTCACAATCGGTAAGCCTTGTGTATAAAAAAGTAGCACTCTCCCTCACAAATGAAAAGACCTGCACATCCTGGGCAGCTTTTGTTGGTGCGCACCCCGCACACAATACAAACTCTTATCTTTGGAGATGTCAAGGTGCCATGCACCCGTGGCTCCAATGGCGATACCGTAGAAGTGCAGAGCCTCGGGCCTGGCATAGAGGCCCCCAATTGCTGGGCAAGCTGCAAATGAAACTCTAGATGAGTTAGTGGCTCCACTCCAAACTGAAATGAAACCTCAGAGTGTATAATCCAAGAGTTGATGAAGGCCGTATCAAGTAAAAAATCAAAGACCCTATACCACTATTTATGGCTCTTGGAGAGCAAAGAGTAAGCCCCTCTCAGTTGGTCCGCCACGTCAACACCCCTCATCTCCTTAGTATACTCTAAGTGGATGGGGGTGGTGGGGATTTTTGTCTTGGCTCCATCAACCAACCTCCAAACATACAATGGCTTCTCCACGGGGCTCAATGGCAATGCATGTGTGGATAAGAGCAAAACGGGCTTCTTATCCATCCACACCAAACAACATAGCTTCCCCGAAGAATGAAACCGGTAATCAAACCATCCTTGGTGATGCTTCCCATTCTCTGTCTTGTTGGTCAAGCAAGGGGGAAGCCCCTTGCGATCTGCCCTTGCCGTTCCCGTGGCGAAGATACCCACATCCAAGAGATCAGAGAATAGGGGGATGCTAGTGAAAAAGTTGTCAACAACAACTAGGTGCTCCCTATGGTGTAAATCCGCCATCAAATTCTTCACTACATTCCCACCTTGCTTCCCAACTCCCTTCCTACTTTCCTTCTTCTTCTCACCAAACTTGGAGCTTGCCCCACAATATATGTCAAAATTGAGGACATATTTAGCCTTCGAATCCGCCAAAACCCACACTTTGACACCAAACTTTGTGGGTTTTTTGGGCATGTATTGTCTTATGGGACAATACTTCCCCTTGTACAGGATCATGGTTTCATCCACCGTTAAGGCTACATTGGGATTCCAGAGATTTGCACATGCATCTCTCACGTCGTTGGCCAACCATCGAACCTTCCAGATTTTATCATAATTGGGATCCCCCTTGTCCCCCTCCCTACTAGAATCCGGGGTCAAGTGCAAACACCGGGTAATGCTCTCAAACCTATTCCTTGACATCAAAGAAGAAATGATTGGGCAATGATATAGAACTTGGTCCCTTGACCAATAAAGCCGGAGATTCGGTAATCTCTTGAGGCTCATAAACATGCGGATGCACAAATATCCCTCTAAATCCTTATAAGTCACGGGAATCCAATCTATGCCACCTCTAGTGCATCCATCATCCTTGATCACCTCCGAGGCATATCGATTGGTTTCATGTGCAATGATTTTCAATGAAGAGACAGGAAAAAATCTGTGGAAAAGCCCAATTGGAGAAGGCACCTTCTCAAATTCTATTTTCACACCAGGCTCAGGTCCTGTAAATACATCAGTTTTGTGACTGTAATTTTCTACCTCAGTTGCCCAACTCTCTTCACAGAACAGATCCTCAATAGAACCGGGGACAATTCTCTTTGGCTTCTTGGGGGCCCCTTCCCTCTACCTCTCCTTGCCCCACCCCTGCCCCTCCCGGCCCTACCACTCCCTCGTCCCCGAACTTCAGCTGACACAGCCTGAGCTAAATCCAAACAGTCCTCTCCCAACCTCCCCCTTGTTGCCCGCCCGCCCCAAGATCCCGGGCCTCCACCACGTCTCCCTCTTCCTCTGCCCGACTCGGCGCTCCCACCCTGATCTCCCTGTCCTTGGTCTGTCGCCCCCCGCCCCCGCCTTCTCCCTCTTCCTCTCCCTCGCCCTCGACCTCCCTCACTGCCTACCACTCCCCTTGCTTCCCCGCTCAGCCCACCCTCGCCCCGAACTCCATCCTCTCCCTCACTGGAAACCCTCTCTGCTATGCTCTCATCCCTCTCATCTCTCAACCTCACAGCGTCTCTCAACCCCAACCCATCTCTCAACTCCTCACCCCCGCTCAACTCCCCAACCTCTTGCATCTCTCCACCATCTCTCAACTCTCCAACATCTATCTCTCCCGAAACCCCTCCCTCTTCGCCTCTCGGCAGCCCCCCCTCAGACCCGATCAGACCCCCACTGCCCAGAATCCCGGAGCTCTCTCCCCGCCCTCTCATCATTTCCTCTCTATTCTCTCCGCCCACCTCTCCCTGAATTCCCCCTCTCCCTCTCCCTCTACCCCGCCCCCTCCCCCTCACTTCCTCTCTGTTCTCTCCACCCACCTCTCCCCGAATTCCCCCTCTCCCTCTCCCTCTACCCCGCCCCCTCACTAGCGTGCTCTCTCCTCCACTGTCCCAATCACTCCTTCCTCTCCCACGCCCATCGCGGCTCCCCCTCCCTCCTCCACGGCCGCGCCCTCCACGAACTGTTGTCACCCCGTCCCCTCTCCCTTTCAATGTCACCAAGAAACCACCACCCTCTCCGCAGGTCATACCCCCCTCCATCTCCATGTCCTCATCTTCCTCACTTGAAGTGTCTTCACTTGAAGAATTCATTTCCTTCCCTATTTTTCTCACTACTTGTTGTATGTGATTCTCTGTTTGCAGGTGGGGGATTGGAGCGGGGATTGGGATGCTTACCAAGCCGGGACTAGCCGCCCCCGCGGGGCCCTGCGTCGGCACCCTGGGAGAGCTGTCCATTGTCACCGCCGACCCCACGCAGTTCGGGTGGGGGTAATACCCCTCGCGGTGTCCTCCGGCCCCCTGGGCCCCTCCCACGCCCACGCGCAACGCCTTCTCCCGGAGGTCTCCCGCCCATTGCTCGCTCCCATGCTCCGAGACCGCCTGCCCTCTCGCTGCGACCTCCGGCCGTGGCTGCATCCCCGCGCTCCACAGGTGGGGGAGACTCCACCTCCCCTGTCCGCCTCCGAACTGCTCGTGCGTTGCTTCCTCCGGCGCCCTCGCCCTCCTCTCCATGGCCGAGATCTGGAGACCCGCTCCTGTCACGCTCCCTCCTGCGGCCGAGCTGCCCCCCCGCTCCATCGCCGTCATGTCCTTTGTCTTGCTGCCCACGCCCTCGGGCTCGTCCATTCTGCCCCCACGCCCTGCCGCGACCCCCCCTCCTTCCATTTCGTGGTGGCTGGTTTGCTTCCTCCTCTTGGTTGCGGTTTCCATTTCCCATATAGGCTGGAAGCCCACCATTGAGTGTCCACGGACGTCCTCCCTCTCTTGAGACCTCCCAGCCATCTGGGGAGGTGATTGGATCTGGCCAAATGTATCCCCGGAGAAGCTCGTTGAGCCAATCGGGGAATCCATCCTCCCTCCCCTCTTCTCTTCGCTCACCCCACCTCAAGATGTAGGCCGTCCAACGTCGGAAGGAGTCACGGAGCCCTCGATTATTGTCGTGGATCCTTGCCCACTTTGTCCCCACAAATCCGGGAAGCCTCCTTAGGTAAGTTTCATCAAACAACCCCAATACCAAAGATGTTTGATATTCGGTTGCACCTTGTACTTCCTGCAGCCAATGTTCAACTGCTGCTATGTGCTCACGTAGTTCCTGTGGTGGTCGTGGGGGAGCAGGAAACCAGTATCCTCCAATTATGTTCTCATTTGGCCACATCCCTCTCCAACAATGGCTGCGAACACACACAGATCCAAGAGTGGCTGCGAACTCCCACAGCTCTCGGCCTGCCCCAACTCTGCCCAGCTCCCCCGAATTCCCCCTCATTCTCTCCCTCGGACCGCCTTTGCCCCTCGAATCTTGCCTGCCCTCCACTTCTCTCCTTCCTCAGCCCTCACTCTCTCTCTGTTGCTTCTCACACTTCCCCGTCGTCGCTGATCTCTCCCGCCCCCACTCCCCTCTGCCCGCTAATCTCCGCCCGTCCTCTCCTCACCGTATCAGTTCTCTCGCCCCCTCTCTCGCACAGCTCTCTCCCTTCCTCTCTCCGTGTACCCACTGTCCCTCTCTCCTTCAGTTTTCTTTTTTCTTTTTTCTACAATTCCTTTCCACAGCTCTCCCTCAATCCCCGAGATCTCCCTACCCCTCCTCGACAGTCTGCTCTCTCCCGCAGCCCCCCCTCTCTTCCTCACAGCCCGTCAGTTCTCTCTTACCTCCCTCCCCTCCACTCGCATTCGTCCGATCAGCCCGGCCCCTCTCTCTCTCAGCAGCTGTAATCCCTCATCCACGATCTGATTTTTCTCCCGCCCCCTCAAACAGCCCAACTCTCTCCCTTCTCACCGCTTTCACCATGCGCCCCCCCCTCCCCCACTGCTGCTGCCTCTCTCACCCCGACTACAGCTCTGAATCCCACAGCTCCTTCACCAAATGTCGCCCCCCTCAGTGTCGTTTTTGCTAGCTCACTGTTTGCTGTATTGTAGTGCAGACTGCAATTCTCAATGTGCCCTCTTCTTGTAACCAAGCTGAGAGGTTCACCCCTCAATCTTACAATTGCATGAATCAATCTTCCATTGTTATGACATTCTTTGAATTGCTTACATGTATTTGCACTTGGTAATGTTTTGAAGGTGACGGCCACCCCTAGTTATGTTTTGGTTGTTAGTGTTAGATCAATCTCCTCTTTGGAGGCTGCAATGACTTCTTTGAATCTTAACATTGTTACTCTTGATTGCACACTGATTTGGAGGCTATGGGAATCTTCCACTCTCCCACCTTTACTGCTTGCATTGGATACTACAAGCTTGTGAATTTAGCCTCCTTGAGTGCCCTTGTAGTTGCATCCTTCTTAGCCATAGCCAAAGCCATTGTTTTGGAATTGTTGTGAGTTTGAATGTGGTTGTGCCATGTAGAGGCATTGTTTTAGAGGGAACCCTTCCCCTCTACCCCAAGGCTGCCTACATGGACTCCCTTTTTGACACTCTTCTCCTCTGCCCCTAAAACATCCAACTGCCCACGCCACAAAATTTGCACTCCCGGGCGGCTGTAATTTTTTCTACCAAGAGCAGATTTTACACACCATAGCTATTGCCCCCACACACACACCAAACTCAAGATTGAAAAAGTGGACTGCGCGGTATTGAGGTTTTGCACTTTGGAGGGGTCCTAAAAATAAAAAACATTGAATTTTACTACAAAAAAAAGTAATTTGGATAGATTTCACCATCCCAAGCTCAAAAAAATTTACGTGGATGAAAAACTGTTCACTGAATGACAGCTGCGGGCGGTCAAAGAATGAAATCGACCAGTTTTTGGTCGTTTGGGCGTTTAGAGGTTAATAAAAGTACATTTTTTTGATAACGTGTCATTCTATTTGGGATCTTGGGGAACGCCTTCGTTCCCAATGTTGGGAGCGTAGGTGCTTCTTAAAGGTCCCATAAAAAAACTAAGGTCAAAAAAATTACCCTCATCACTATACCACGAAGACTTCAATATCTATTATAAGTTTCTATCTGGACTTTTTTTTTTTGGGGGACAAATGGTACCTTTATTACCAATGAGAACAGACCACCAGAACAAAAGCACACATAGTATTAGGAGGTAAAAAGTTCAAAAAATTTCTCCCCAGGTAAGTTCTCTTGCTTTGGTTTGCTGCGGTGTAAGTTCTTTTATTGCAATGGATTTCCACCATTTGACTCAAAAAAAAAAAAAAAAAAAAAAAAAAAAAAAAAAAAAAAAAAACACACACAACAAACCTATCTGGACTTCAGTGTAGTAGGGTATGAATATGAATGGACCTGGAACCACAAAATGCTTTGTCACAATATTTTACCTACAGGTACTCTCACATCAAACTGGTACAAAATTGTGTAGGTATTTAACTAGGAGTAACAACTCCCCTTGCAATAAACCTCGCCCTCGTCTTAATGACGAGGCGGGCCCTCCCCTTTCTCCTCCCCTCCCTTTTTAAGCTTTTTGCCCCCCTCCAATGGCAGCCCTGGTTGGGGGCCTCGTCATTAAGACGAGGGCGAGGTTTATTTCAAGGGTAACAACTCATCCTCGAAGTACCAGTCAACGCTGCTCACAAAAAACTTGCTGAACCCTTACCGAGCCGCTCGAACGAAGACAGTCCCATTCGAACCCATACCATGATACCAGAGTTTTGCCCAAAGGCTCCAAATATGGCAAAACAAATTCCAAATAAAACTCCAAAAAGGTCAGGGTCAGAAAAATGGACAACCAAACCTGAACCAAACCTGAGGTTCGGTGCAACGCTCCTTGAGGGAAAATAAAAAGACCCGTCTCTCTCCTCACAATCGCATACCAGAAGCACCTTGCAAACACCACCTGCAGCAAGTTAGCAACTGTTGCAGTGGACGGCCGCCACTCGGCAGCCATATCCAGCAGCACAACTTGAGCCCCAAGCATCACTGTCGCCCCCTGCACTCTCACCACAAACTTTGCCATGTGGATCAACCAAAGCCAGCCTCATACATATCAATGAATCCGAATGTCGGAACTCCGAAGATCTCTGAAGATAGACATGAGATAAAATATTACTCCACCGTCAATTAGGGCCCCTCCGCAGACACCACTCGAGGATCAAGCACATGGCCCAATCGCAGAACACCATGTATTGAATATACTCACTACACGATCGGATTAGTACCCTGTGAGCGACTAAGTTGCTATGACTTAATATCATGAGCGGCGATGCTCATAATTTCAGAACATGTTAGTTATCGATCATGACTGTAAACGTCGAATGTTGATATATCGATCTCGTCCGAAGCGGACTCACTACGCTCAGTGCTGAGCCACTGGAAGAAACTCCTAGATTGCTGCGGCGAAACCTGATCGAGCAGAGTGAACCGCCTGGCATCATCGAAGGGCTAGTTTGCTGAGGACTGGATATTCGACCTGGTCGGCTCATGAGCTAGTTGATCAGAGGTGGGTCTCGACCATTTGGTTTCTTGCAGTTGTAAATATCGGGGCGGTCTGTAGTCTTGTGTAAGATTAAATTATAGTTGTTTGGAGGGGATTCAGATTTAAATAGTTTGTGGCCGGTTAGCTTATCATGGTCGGGTTTGAGAGCTGTCGGTGAGGTAGATTGGTGTACTGTGAACGGTCTTGAAGAGCTGGGTCGACAGTGGTTGTACTGTTAGTTAGTGGGGCCGGTTCTTGAGAGAAGGTGGCCGGTGGATGCACATGAGAGATTAATCTTGGTGATGAGACATGCAGCTGTATCACCGGGTTCGATCACTGGTTTCAGGAGATGGGGACTGTGACGGTTAACTGTCTTGTAAAGTTGTCTCTGTGAGGCTGCTCAGCGAGCACAGCCTTGCAGCGCAATCCTTTGATTTGGGACGTGTAGGAATTCAATTTATTTGTGCGAAGATAGAAACCTCTTAAGGCTGGAAAATATTCAACCCAAGTATGAGCGTTTAGGAAGCCAGGATTCTTTATCGGAGTGAGTCGTTAGCTACGATTTTCATCGTCGCTGGCAGTACTGCAGACTATTTGCTTGGACAGTCGGTTGCAGGTTTTGGTGACAAGGTCGGTTAGGAAATGTACCGATAAGCAGTTTCTGAGCATTGGTCCAGTGTTCTCTCATGTTTGTTTCGAAGGCTCGGTGTGACCAGCTCGGCGGTGGTTGATCCTGGCCTCTTTTGTTTGTTGCGTTGTTGAGAAAGTCGGTGGAGGCACGTCTCCTCAGTTTGTTGGTTACGTTTTGCAGTAAATATGTATCTGTGAGGTTGTTAGTCATTAGGGTACAATTTTGGGGGGATTTGGCACAGCCTTCAGAAATTGTAGGTTTGGGGTAAGTTTTTTTGCCGTCAATTTGCAAAGTGTGCACTGTTTACGAAGAAATGTTAGACTTATTGCCCTTTTATGTACACCGGTAGTTCTACTCTCTACTATGATTGTCTTGCACGGACCACGCAATCCTAACAATATATGTGCTCATAATGAAAAAGCAGGGTTGAGTATCTGCTTAAACCGCGTTGTCTGGTGGAGGAAGGTGCCACAACATGGATCCGGAGGCGCTGTTGGGCCCTCATGGCAATGCGGACAGGCCATGGCGGTTGGATGTGAAATCGTTTCGCTTGCCAGGATTTCAGCCTCCAGAGTCACCAAGGACCACTGTGGCCGATTGTATGAGAAAATTTGGTACGATTTGAATAGTCCGAGTGTTGTGCTTGAAATAATTTACGATTTGTTGAGTAATTGTATCGATCCCGATCGAGTTTCGAGAAGGTGCCCATGTCTTAGGGACACTCTTGTTCCAGGTCCTGAACTTGAATACTTGCGTGGTGATCATGGTATTCGACAATATCCTTGACAAGGCAGGCCTCTATCTGCAGGTGGTGGAAAGGTCACTGATGAGTATTATAGACAGCAGGACGAGATGTTAGAAAGCTTCGTGGAAATGGACGCTATTACAGAGCAAGGGTACATACCCACCACCACTCAGGTGAGTCGGCCTCCGAGCTCTAGATAGTTTTTCATTTTCACTAGATTGATTAGCGCAGTTCAAGGTCACTAATGTGATTTCGTCATGCTGAGAAGTCGTGTATCAGGAACTTAGGATCAGAAGGGGCACATCTCTAAGTTTGATATCATGTGAGTTTGTGTTACTTGTTACGGCTAGCCTTTTATTGACGTCACGTGTATTGCAGGAGGAGCGAGACAAAACAAAACAAAGGGAGAGGATTGCCATTCGAATATCAAATATTGCAAACATGATCATATTGGTAGCAAAAGTCTATGCCTGTGTGAAGAGTCGGAGTTTGGCCATCATTGCTTCTACTTTGGACTCGATGCTAGACTTGCTTTCTGGCTTCATCCTTTGGTACACGGCAAGATCCATGCGCAAGCAGAACCCTTACCTTTATCCAATTGGCAAGAAGCGGATGCAGCCTCTGGTAGGTCCATCAATACTAACTGGCTGGAAAAATATATTTGTAATGTCCTTACTTCAAAGATTGCGATACATGTGTGTGGAAGATATAATCATTACGGATTATGTTGTTGCTGAAAATTCAATCGGGTCGAAATTTAATTACTATTGTCTTACAGCTTGTTACAGGTTTGCAACTCGTTCTCGTTTTTAAAGATTTTCCTCTTATTTTCTGGTTGTGGCTACAGGGCATTCTGATATTTGCTTCGATAATGGCAACACTTGGCCTTCAAATCATTTTTGAGTCCGGTCGGACATTGATTGCAAAGGTATGGCGTGTTTTCTTCTGAAAACACAATCATCATATACTGGGGCTTATGTTGCAGTTATGGCCGTCAAAATGTATCCGACACAATTTTACCCTACACGGTCAGCTTGTTTGTGTGGTTGTTCGACGTGATTCGTGACGGAGTTTACTTTCTTCCAGTTTTTTGAGGTATCTTTGCCTGATGAACGGTGAACTTTTGGTTGGGCAGGAACACTCGCTTGCACTTGCTGGATCTAGAGACTGGGTGATTGGAATAATGGTGGGGACAACAGTCGTGAAGTTTATGCTTATGGTATACTGCAGAATGTTTCGTGATGAGATCGTGAGAGCTTACGCGCAAGACCACTTCTTTGACGTCATTACCAATGTGATTGGTCTGATTGCGGCAGTTTTGGCCAGCATATATTATTGGTGGATTGATCCCGTTGGCGCTATAGTGGTATGCCTACAGATTACTAACCTTCACTGATTATGATGAATCCAGTTCTGCTTAACATACGTTCTGATTTAATTCTGTGCTGTACACTGATTTCTTGACTGCCATATACTGTACGTATGCTTTGGGTTTTGCAAAATAATGCCTCGTATGCTATGTGCACTGGGTATGTGTCCAGAATCAAACACTTTAGATGAAGTATCTCATTTCTGATCTTGTTCTACTGGGACATGTATGCAGTTGGCGCTTTACACCATGCGGACGTGGTCACTGACAGTGGTGGAGAATGTGAATTCATTGGTTAGTAGAACGGCTTCTCCAGATTTTCTACGGAAGCTTACGTATCTGTGTTGGAACCACCACAAGGACATTCGTCAAATCGACACTGTCCGTGCCTACACATTTGGCTCACATTACTTTGCAGAGGTTGACATTGTGTTACCAGGGGACATGCCTCTGCAACAAACTCACGACATTGGTGAATCACTTCAAAACAAACTTGAGTCTTTACCAGAAATAGAGCGAGCTTTTGTACACCTTGACTACGAGGTGATGCATCGCCCAGAGCATGCCTACAGGGAGTAAGTTAATGATGCTACCTGGGTCACGCCATTCTTGAATGCTTGTCACTAGGACTACAGCTTTAAGGCTCGGAATTGGCAGTTCACAATTAAGCCATCTTCTGGTTTTCGTCTTCAGCGTAAGCAGAAGGCATTTTGAAGTTCATGGATAGTTTATCTGTTCTAGCTTTTTCCATAGTCCAAATGCAGAACTTTGAAGATTTATCTAGAAACTTTGCAATTGTTTAATTGAAAGTCCACTGGCTAGAAAATGTCAGTTGTTCCAGGCCCCAATATTGTAGGATTTCGTTTAGTCACTGATGTTCTATGTAAGAAATTCTTTCCAGATTCAGTGATCATAGTGCATATGCTCTTCTCAAAGCGTATTGTCACTCTGGGGACTCTGCTCTGAATTATGATTGCATGCTGAAACAGTTCAGCATCTCCAGATTTGACACATTGATTAAATTTTTATCAAACACCATGCTCATTATAAGTAGCGCCCTCAATTTGGCATTTGTTGTTTTGAACATGCTAGTGTAAGAATCCTGTATACAATCTCTGTCCAAACTGTGGGTGGAGAATGAAGTCTACAAAAGACTGAAGGACCAAGGCCAGTTCACTTTCTCCCAAGTTGGAGAGGTTACTTCGGAGAATATATACAATCTTCAAAATTGTTAGGTGTGATGTCCCTTTGAACACTTTGTACAAATTCCCTTATTGTATTTTATATTACTTTTTTACTACATTAAAATCTTAGTAATACCATAATTGGTTGCTGTCGTTTTCAATCTTTACATGGCTTCATCCCATTGGGCAACCCGTCCCATCACCATCACAAATTACAACTCATAACCTTCTCTCCTATCAACTTGCATCCTATACCCTTGGATCATGAAGATCAAGGGTTGCGATTAAAGAGTGAGCAACCGGTTATGAACGATAACCGACTCGCCGCTACGCGCCTCGATCGGTTATCTAATTCATAGATGATATAATAGGTAACTTTACTTGAAAGTGAAACAAACAAATGAACAACCAAATCTCAACTAAAGTAGGTTGTTGTAAAATTGCTAGTGTTCTGAAATGGCTCAAATTTACCACACTAGCTCATTTTAGGACATAAATGTAAGCCACTAGTACATTCCTTATTGTTTCTGACCTAAAACAGTAAGAAATGTATTAGAGGCCTACATTTTTGCCCTAAAATGAGCTACTGTAGTATTCCCTTTGTTTCACAAATAAACCATGGTTTCCACATATACTTTATTTCACAGAGAAACTATGGTTTTATTATTACCAGGTAAGTCATCTGACAGGAATTCAAACGAGGAGGTGACCCCAGTCCAAGGAATTTTGGATAATGGCAGTTGCTGCATTCTAACTTGATGAAACTAAATGGTTACTGCATTCTGACTTGATGAAACTAAATGGCAGTTGCTGCATTCTGACTGTAGTCACTGTACTTAATCATGCCTCAAAAGAAAACCTCGGTTTCTTTTCGAAATCGAAGGAGTATATTATAATCATTTCAGAACACTAGCAATTTTGGGTGGTCCTACCTTACACCTTGAGTACTTTTCCATCAGTAGCATTGTAAATAAGAATTAATTAAATTTTTCTAAAAATATTTATATTTGTAGATTTTGATGTCTATTTCCACATTTCATTAAACTCTCAATAAGTCATGAAGAATTTCTAGAAAGGTATCATGTTGTATAGTAATGGAAGGAAGAAAATTTATCCTACAATATTATGTGGTTTAGATATACTTAAGGAGTTAAAGAATTTACTTACACAACTTTTAAGTACTATATCACTTAGGGATTAAAAGAGGAAAATATTCAAAACTATTTGTACATCCAAAACCATGAGGTCCTCTTGTTTTCTGCATAAATATTTTTTTTAAAATAAAATAAATAAATAATAAATAAAACCATGGCCTTCCGATTGAGTTTCTGGTATTTTCTTTTTCCAAAGATTGCTCTGCAACAAAAACGGATATTTAATCCGTTGCAAGATCGCATTCATGTAACGAAGTGTACAACACCCAAATGACAAAAATCTTGGGAAGAAAGGAAGGACAAAAGAAAAGCTTCACACAACTTCCGCAAAGGTTTGTTCAGTTGGCAGACGCAATCATCACCTTCCTGTGAATCAAGTTACGTAACTTGAGTGATGCCCACTGCCAAACAGCTAAATTTACAGCGTGAAGCAACCGTTTCCTCAATCATGTCCTGTGTGCCTGCACCACTGTAAGTTAGTCTGTATCTTACAGGAGCTGAGAGCTTCCACTTGAAGCAGAGAAGAAGACGTGACACAAAGCCACTCATGCACAACATCAAACCCCTCCACGATCAATAAGAAAATGAGCCCCACCTTCATCTCAATGCAGTAGTAGGTAAAAAACACGCAACCTGGTCGGCAAACTTACCCAGAACTTTCTAGTTCAAGGTGATATTTTATTTCCCAGAAAACAAGTGCCAGGTGCTGATCCCTCCCCCACCCTGCCACTTTGCCACCTCTCCCCAGATCACTCAATACACAATCCCAACTTCCTGCAACTCAAACCAACTTCCAACTCCCTGGACCACTTCACATGCCCAAAGTCACAAAATCCTGAGTCATGCACCTGAAAGTTCAATGTGAGAACATAAGTTACAAGTTACTTGCATCAGAGAAAAATTGCCATCAAATCATATATATAGCCTCCCTCCAACACACATATTCCAAGAAACTCTAGACAAAAATGTGACCCAAAAGCCAACCAGGTAGTACCATCCTTACTGTTGGTAGCAAGAACACTAGGAATAAAACAACCGTGAAAATTCCCATTCCCGTTCCCACCTAGCAACAAACAGCACTCCCAAGGAAAAGACCTTTCACTCCCAAAACCGACACACTCCACCACCGAGCTACATTCCACACTCTCACATCCAGACCCGGAGTACATAACGCCACCTCCCTCCTTAACCGAACACTGCACCCAAAACAGACGTACGGTACTTATTGCAGAATCCTATCTACCCCGAAAGTACATCCGAGAATTTCAAGTCTACTAACAACATGGAAACGAAGGACCCGACGACAAATGTACCCCTTGCATTGATCAGCCCGTGGCGGAAATAGGTGACGTATGCTCCGACCACATCCCACGTGGCGGTGACGACGCAGCGCGACCAATCCCAGACCGCTCGCAGAACAGGCCACTGGCCTGCTGGCACACACCTCGAGGGGCCCACCAAGTGGTCGGTCTAGCAAACCCGGTAGGTAGGTGGGCCGGGCAGGAAGGTAGGTAGGTAGGTAGGTAGCAGCTGGGGAGAAAGCGATGGGTGAGAAGTTGAAGGGCAAGACGCATCGGAAGCGTCGCCGATCTGCAAGGGATCCATCTGCGGTTTGGGCTCGAAGTGGAGTTGCGTTTTTGCATCTGAGGATCCGCGTGCGTTGCACGAACATTCGGGAGATCGAATGGCACACTGCCAATAACTAGCCCAGTTGCCGGCATTCATTGCTTGAGGCCCCGGGAAGCGACCGCCTTTATTGCCACTCACTCGCTTGGGTTTTGGGGCAAGTTTTGTGGAAGCTCATGGTTCACAGAATCACGTCGCACCGGAACTATACTTGCAGCTTGTTGGCTTCTTCTGGTGCCCCTCGTTGGTGCCCTTGTGGTGTGAGGCGCTCGGAGCAAGGGCACTAGCTGGGACCATGAACTGACATGCCTGCACCTCTTAGGCCGACATTGGGCTGTGTTCTCGGCTCCTCGTTTTGCTGAGGGAGCTTTTATTGGATTAAGACTTGTTAGTTGGAGGAGGAGTGGGAGAAGAGGAACACAGGGAGATGGCGATGAGAGGTGGAGGGGTTGGGCAGTGAGGGAGACAATTTGAGGTGGGGTTTGTTGAGGGGGAGGGGTTTGGGTTGCAGGTTTTTTTTTTTTTTTTTTTTTGGTTTTTGGGGTGAGGGTGGGGGGCGAGTAGATGGGGCAGCGTGATTGGCAAGGTGGGGAGGGAGTGGTGAAGGTGTTGGGGGCGATGGCGATGGCGGCAGCGATGGCGGGGGTGGCGGGGCAGATACTGGGGTTGTCGCCGCTGCCTGATCTGCTGCAGAAGAATGGCAAGAAGAAGAAGAAGGTGCGGGTGTACATGGATGGGTGCTTTGATATGATGCACTATGGCCATGCCAATGCGTTGCGGCAGGCCAGGGCGCTGGGAGACGAGCTCGTGGTTGGGGTTGTCAGTGACGAGGAGATCAAGGCTAACAAGGGTCCTCCTGTTATGTCTATGGATGAAAGGTGAGCGAAAGAATGGCATTTGATACGCTTGTTTAATGGACTATTTTTTGGGGGTTGGGTTCCCTGCGAATACGAGTTAAGCGCCCCGTTTATGGTGTTGAGGGGCAGGAGCGAACATTCTTATTTCTGGCATGTGAATCAGCATTGGCAGGAATGTGAAGTGGTTTTACTGGTTGACGTGGTGTTAAATTACTTTGTACTGGGTTATGTGGTTGGAACTCCTCGCTGTTTCGGTTATTGAGATACTGGGTCCTTTTTGGCAATATGAGGTGTTATTACAGTGCTTTCCTTTAATGTAATGTGAACTTGGATCTGGAAGTGGAGCTGATTCGAAGAGCATTTCAAGCATTTTTGCGCGATGTGTTGCGTTTGTGCTTTAAGCAATGGTTGACACCACTGCTCAACCGTGAAATTGAACTGATTGGAAGCAGTTCGGGTGCAGGGTGGTGATGGTTAAATCAGTGAAGTGGGTGGATGAGGTCATCGAGGATGCTCCATATGAAATCAACGAGGAGTTTATGAATAAGTTGTTTACTGATCATAAAATTGATTACATTATTCATGGCGACGATCCATGCCTTCTTCCCGACGGTTCTGACGCTTACGCGCATGCCAAGAAGGCAGGTCGTTACAAACAGATCAAACGTACAGAAGGAGTTTCGAGCACCGACATCGTTGGTATTGTACTTTACACTTGATAGTTTCCCCTACTTTGTTTAGTTTGTCTGGATCTTCCTCCTGACAGTCCGATGATATTTAGGAGGTCAACTGTGCTCTGTCTAATTCCCTGGTTTCGTTGTGCTTTATGATTTCTTTGGATGCAGTTTACATATTAATGGCAGAGGGTGATTTGGACTGTCAATCGGTACTTTGTTAGGACTGATATTATCGACTTTTTACAACTTGTACAGAAATTGAGTACTGAATCTAGTTTTTATGGATGTAGGGAGGATGCTCTTGTGTGTGAGAGATAGACCGAATGAGACACCTGTGCACGCTTCATTACAGAGGCAATTTAGTCATGGCCACAGCGACAAAGGTAGCAGTGCTGGTGCTGGTACTCGCGTTTCGCATTTTTTACCCACTTCGCGGCGCATTGTCCAGTTTTCAAATGGGAAGGGGCCTCGACCAGATGCACGGATTGTGTATATGGATGGTGCTTTTGATCTGTTCCATGCTGGCCACGTAGAGGTATTGTTAATATTCTGACCATGCAGCATTTTTACTAGTTGACTAGCATTGGTTATACCTTCGTCTGGGTGCACGATTGAGTACGGTTTCTGACTGGTGGAGTACGATTTCTGCTTAGTCACTTTGATCACTTGTACTGTCTTTTCACTGTTTCACTTCATCAACTCCATGCCTTGTCCTGTCCTTGAGGTCTTTCCTACAGTCATGAAAGGTTTATGCAAATGTACAATTTTGCTTTATAATTATTGAATTTTGCACTTGGTTTGTTGGCAGACTTTAAAGGCTGCAAAAGCAATGGGTGACTTCCTGCTTGTTGGTATCCACAGTGATCAAATAGTCAGGTGCTGATCTTCTAGTGCTCCTTCGTGCTGTTCTTTGGTGGTTTTGGCGTGCACCTTACTTCTACTTGCAATTTTTGATGTCATGAAACTGGACAAACTAGCAATAGAATCTGTAAGTAGGATGCTCCGATTTTTCTTTGAGGCAGCTTACTCATTAATATACTTGTGTGTTTATTCAATACAGCGCGCATCGTGGACCAAATCATCCAATTATGCACGTGCACGAACGTAGTCTCAGCGTCTTGGCTTGTCGCTATGTGGATGAAGTCATTATTGGTGCCCCATGGGAAGTTAGTAAAGACATGGTACGTCTTTGCTTTATAACTTAGATCTTCATTTTGTATTCTACGAGTTCCTAAATAGGACTCAGATGGACTTGCTGCTGGTCTTCCGACTGCTGAGGGGTTATGCGTGCATTGTTATTGTTTAAATGCAGATTACAACTTTCAATATTTCCATGGTCGTGCATGGAACTTGCGCTGAGGTCAACGATTTGAAAAATGTATGTTCCAAAACTGTATCATATCATTGCTGTCAAGTATGTTGTTCTTCTATTCAATAGAACCAAAATTCTTAATGGATGTGCGTGTTTTATTCATGCAACCTATTGTTAAAAAGTGGTTTATTTCCAAGACGACGAGTCTGATTTTTCATATTTGAGATATCGTATAATTGATCATATCTCTGTGTTTGTGGCAGGGAGAGATCGATCCTTATGCTGCCGCTAAGGAAGCGGGAATTTTTGAAGTAATAAAGAGCCCTCGAGATATGACTACGTCCACCATCATTCGTCGCATATTTGCCAATCATGAAGCCTACAAGGTATTGCATGTCTGCGTCGCTGCGATTCCAGGAAATGATTTTGATTGCTATTTCCAGAAGTCAGGCCACAGATGATAGTAGTTGTCAGAGGAAAATAATGTTACTGAATGGCTTTCTTGTGATTATTGTTGTGTGATGCAGAAGCGCAATGAGAAGAAGGTCAAGAGTGAGGAACAATACTATCACTCGAAAACGTATGTCAACGGTGATTAGGTTTTCCGTTCTGCTCCTGTACAATGAGGCATGATCTAGTAGCGACTTTGTTCGCACGCGGGAGTTAGTGTAAGAGGTAGAGTACTGTTGCTCTAGATACAGAGCTCGTCTCTCAATACAGGAGTAAGTTTGTAAATTGATTATTTGATTATTGACTATCAATTTTTGGCGCCCATATTACAATGGGTCCATTTTTTTTAAACACAAAGGATTTTGATAGAGGAAATATTCATGAGGTGAATATCACAAGTGAACTACCTTACAGTCGACTCTAAGTCTTTAGCATTTTTAATTTTATCATGTTCTATGTCGTTCTCTACGACTGCTGTGTTCTGGGTGAAGTTAGAAGGATTGAAGGGCAAGCACATGAAACATGTGCAACGGTTGGATTGTGGATTGAATCGAAATAGGAGAACCTTCTTTGGAAATGGGCTTTATTCATATTACATCCCTTCTTATGTTATATTCTCACCTGGAAAACAATTTTTATCATTTGGTTGTGGAAGTCGGTGTGTTGGAGATTTTTAGGGACCTTCTGGTTGCTTGTGTTACAGAAAGTGTCGCATACATGATTTTGCGAGGAGAAACGAGGTGTGTTTGGTGAGTGAAGGTAAGGATCGAAGCGGAGGTGAGGTTGCGAAGGAAGCGGTCGTGTAACGAGAGACAGAGGGAAGTCGCAAAGTAGCGCTGAGAGGGGGTTGCCTGTGGATTCCTCGTACCTCTTGGCGAAGGGCTTCTTATACATGAAAGCGTCTGACATGTCCAGGATTGTTTGCTGTTTGACAAGGATTTTCTTTTGGTGGAAGATGAAGAAGATTGAGCGAGACTTGATCATTGATTTCTTACTTAGTGGTAGGTCATGTGACCACTAAGTAAGAATTCTGATCTCAGGAGTGTTTTGAATTTTGATGTGAAGAATATAAGAAATACAACATGCACCTTTTAGAAAAATCTAGTGACATCCATTTTGCACCTAGTCACATCCATTGTTGAAAATTTAATCCAAACCTTATTCAATCTAGAAGTTATACTCTTCAAAATCAAAGTTTTGGAATTTGGGAGTTATTGCTTAAAAATTCTTTTCGAACAATACTTATTACATCTTATGAGGATTGGTCACGTCTTGTCTATAACATCTTTATTTTAATACTTTATTTTTACATCCTTGAATTATGCTTCATTTTATATATTTTTTTCAATTTTATTTGATTTAATTGTAAACAACATTAACTAAAATTATTTTAAAATGCAACTAGCCTCTCGTGGGGCGAGCCCCACCACATTGGTGGATGGAAGGGTGATGGATATGAAGACAAATACGTAAAAATTGCAGGCAAGAATATTACTTTCAACTCCTCAGTTAGTTTTGTGGTCAAAAATATCTATGAAGAAATCACACTTAATGGAGTACCTAGAACCATGGTTATAAAGTACGTGCAGTATTTTGTATTTGTGTCATGAATCTTTCACATAAATTTGGATTTTCTTGTACTTTTAACATTTAAAAAACATTCTGGTTGTGGGTATTCAAAAGTAGAAAATATAGTTTTCAAGTACAAAAGTTTCAAAACATAAGAACTTATTCAAAACTAGAAAGCGCAAGAGTATTCTTGTACTCTATGTTGATATGAAATCATTCATATTCATTTCTTGTTCTACATCCAAATATGGGTACTCT
Source organism: Ceratodon purpureus (assembly GCA_014871385.1). NCBI lineage: Eukaryota > Viridiplantae > Streptophyta > Bryopsida > Pseudoditrichales > Ditrichaceae > Ceratodon > Ceratodon purpureus. The sequence goes on along the minus strand of CM026422.1, from coordinate 10,094,957 downwards.
TAAAGTAGGCTTTCTAAGAATCGGGACAAATTATCAGCCTTTATCAAATTCCGGTCTGCATATTGATGTAGGTATATCATTATACTATCTGTATCGTGGATTAATTCACGTTTGTAACACTCGTACACATAACTTCTTGTATTATTGTCAGCAGATAATAAACAGTTTTCATCTCTGTAGCCTACTGTACGCAGTAGAACATTGAAAAAAAGCGCCTCACTATTGCATGTTGGGTGGAAATTTGTGAATCAATAACCTTGTTATGTTTGTAAACATAGTTGCCAAGATTATCTTTTGCAACATAAGTTGAATTTCATCTTGAATGCTTTTCTGAATGGTAGAGATTTGTAGGCATGTAACTACGGCTTGTGAAGGAGTAATTGGTCTTGCAATGATAAGTGATGAAATGAGCTGTAATTGTGTAGTAAAAACATTTTGAAATTTCAATCTTTCAGCGTTCTAGGAGTACAGCTCAACTCTGCCGTATGGCTCACATTGCATTGAGTACTTCACTTGATAGTAAGACCAATACGTTGTAGATTTAAATAGGCATTGCCTAAGAGCAACAACATAGCATGGTACATAACAACATTGCGGACTTCATAATATTTAGGAGATAGTAGATCCAACAGCTAGAATTAGAATAAAAAGTAGATTGGTTTTCATTTTGAATGTTTAATGGAAATCCATGTTTACATTTGCTCGTATTGTTTTGGCAATGTGTCATACATGTGTGTAACTGTTTTCGCATGACTATTTTGTACAGACTGAGTTGGAGGGGATCGATTGGTTCAATGAATTTTTGGGTGGTTTGATCATAAGCTCCAGATATCATAGCGGTAAGTTCATTTGTGATTCTATTTATATCTGTTGGATTACTCATCTACAATATAATGTGAGCCTGTAAGGGCTCTCTTCCTTGGAATTCATACCGGATCGCATAATGTTCAATAAGACCAAGAATGGGATTATCACAAAGTAAATGTTGTTGCATTAGTTTCTGAACTCTCACATGAAATAGAGTTGTGCATACAACAGGACAATCTTTCCATGTCATTGATCCATTGATATTCTTTGCGATGTCGTTCATTGTTTGAACTTTGCTCCAACGTAATGAACTTATTTCGTCGGCCGTAAGTGTAAGGAAGAAATAGGGCATTCTAAACTTCGAGACCATTGATAGAATATCTTCAAGTTGGGATTTGTGCCACCGTGGTGAGCCTGTGAGCGAATTTGGCAGATTGTACTTTGTAACATGTTGAAGAACCTTTTGTTCATTCATTTGTGGAAATTGTTTCTTGGTTCTTTTAATGTCTTTGTCTAGACATGTTTTTGAGGTTTTTTTAATGAATTGCAAAGACTGCCTTATATCATACATGTACAATAAATATGGTTTGTACATTGTGAATGGAGAGAATAATGTGTTCATTCTAAATTTCAAATACTAATTGAATGTGGTTTTTCCATTGTAAAAATCACTTCCATGAGGAAATAAAAATGGGAATAATGCTAATTCCAATGTCATCTCTTTGTTATTTACATTCAACCCATTACCTCGAAATGTAATTGGTTCACAATTGTTGACTTTGTTATTGTTCCTTTTACAAACATTGCCAATCATATAATAATCTTCATGTTTTTTCATATTTATGCTGGAACTCATGTTACACATCAAAGCAAGATTGTAAACTGATTCTGATACATTCATCATATCGAATGTTGGAAAATTGGTAGAATGAGTTTCCATGATTTTTGAGACAATGACAGCAAATAGTACACATATGCCGGTATTTCTTGCTTGTTTGAAAATACATTTGTATGTTTTGTACCAAGGATTTGTGGACATATTTTGAGCTAAAATAGGTCCAATCTTTGTTGAAATCTCATCCACTAAAATATCTTGATCAAGAATATTATCATAACTTAATAATGGATTGTTCAGAAGACTTATTTTGACTATCATTCCAGTATAAAAACTCCACTTATGGTTCTGAATGTGTAAGTATATGTCCAAGAATGACAGTAACTAAATATGTAAAGGATGACAATTCAATATGAAATTGAAATAAAACGGCTATTGATACACAACATAGCCTATAGGGTGCATATGGTGGATTATGGCTATTGTCGTTACATTTTTTACAGATATATATATAAGTAATCATCAGAAGTATACATATGTAAATCATCAGAAGTAGTTGTGTATTTGGAGAGCACTGCATTTGGTAATTCATACTGTGTGCAGCCTTTGTTCGAGTCTTCTTGCTCTACGTTCGGATAAGGCTTGATTTTGTAGTTTGTACTGTGATTTATCAACTTTGTCAGTCCACATATTCCCAACAACGTAGTGATTCAAAAAAATTACCAACTTCTTTTGACGAGCATTCATACAAATTATCTCTGTCATTCCAAAAACAATCATATGGTTGAAACCGTGCTCTCGTGAGGCTTTTTTTTTTTTTTTCTTTGTTTTTTTTTTTTTTTTTAATTACTTAGATAACAAAATATCTGTTGTATATTTATTTTTACATCCTTGAAGTATACTTCAATTTATATATATTTTTTCTAATTTTATTTAATTTAAAAATAAATAAAAAATTAACAAAAATTATTTTTAAATGCAATAATGTGTCTTATGAGTATTTAGAAGAGATACTAAATAGAATATCTTTACCAAACATTGCATGTTGGTATATTACACTAATATGATTTAGGGGTGTTTAAGACTCTTATCAATATTATTAGAGTTATATCTTCATTTTGAATCTATGGACAATTAGATGAATGGTTGCAAATTATTAAAAAAAATCTTAAATTCTCTATCAGGTATTAGGGAATGAAAGAAGAGGATACTTCACTTCTTCAGAAAATTTTGTTGCATTTGAACATTGTGCCATAATGTAGGTAATACATTTATGAACATGAATGAAATAGATTTATGGATGACATAAATATGAATAATCAATTTATATTTTTTCAAGCAAAAAAATATATTAATTTATAGAAGTATCATTTTAATGACCTCAATTGGATTGATTTCATATTAACATAGATCATGTCTTGATGCATTACTTATTAAAATTATATTAATACACTATTATTTTATTAAACATATTGCATGTTGGATCAATATTTATCAAACATAAAATCATTATTTTTTTGAATCATATTAAATTTATGTAAAATTAATGAACAATGATTCAAGACAACTCCAATATAAGTTCAACAAAAATTGTTTTTGTACTACGAAAATACATTTTTGGTATTAAAAATGGTATTGTGCCTAGACGTCATCACTTCAATAACAAGGGATATTCCGATGTATGCTTTTAACAATTCAAAGTAGCATTACATACCATCCTTGATTTTCAAAGTCTCCCTTTATTCAAACATCTAATACAAGTCTTCCTTAATTTATAACTACTTTCAAACTTCAAAGTTTATGGATCATAGCCAATCAAATGATGGCACATGGCACACTTCAGTTGACTTTGAAACAATTTTTGCCTAATCTCATTTGAACACTGGATAGTATGTAGGTAAATGAAAATTAACAAGCTTCAACCACAAGTTCTAGACCCAAACTTCATGGAGTAGATTTATAGTTGATCAAAATAGTTTAACTTGCAATCTAAAGAGCACAAAGAGCCGGAGAAGATTCACAAAACTAGAGTTTCAAATGAAAACAAGTTATCTCCACTTTATAATCCATGGACACCCAGATTAATTCTGTAATACACCTACTGACTCATATCGCACCTATGTATTGCACTTTGAAATATTTAACTAAAGAGGCTATGGCGAAGCAAAGACTACTCATCAGAACGAAGGAAAAGGTGGTCTGTAAAATAGTACAAAAATGGCTCATGATGTCCAGTAGAATAGTACAAAAGTGCAAATTTTGAACGACTTCGCGCTAGTTGCAGCTTGTATTAGATGTTTCAAGAAAAACATTTCGAAGTCCTCACAAACGAGCATGTCAAAGTGGGCATAAGCACCCACGTCTCCTAACGCACAGATTCTGTACTCAATAAATTCAGGACCTGTCATCTTTGCAATCCTCTAAAACGAGGAATGAAATATTAGACTACCGGTAGTCACCTCCTATGTACAGAATATGGCGACACAAGGAGTTACCAGAGTCTGGTTCATGTGCTGTGTGATTTTTTAAAATCTTTAAAATCTTTGCGTAGAGCTTAACCTAGTCGCAATTTACTGGACGCTTCATTGGAGGCGTCGAAGATGAGTGATAATTCATACTCGAGGAGAACAATGTTTAGTAGGTGCTGACTAGAGTTTCGCCGTCCTTACATGCACCCACATGAATGTCAATGTCTTCGTTCATCCACCTCCTCACTCGACAGCATGATCGCCTGGGCGTCTGCAGGAAGAGAGCACACAGATCACTGTTATCTAATTGCTTTTGGGAAAGCTTGTTCACAACTGTAAACTAACGTTCAAGCATGATTGCTTGCACCGTTCAAAATGTGCCAGAATGTTCTTCAACAAAGTTTCTCCCTACTGCTCAGAAGCCACGACAATCTGTTCTGGACTACTAGCAACAGCAACATTCAGTGCAGGATTCTAGTTACACCTACTAAACAAAAGCATGCTCACCAAATGACTTGCAAAACGTCCAGGCATGGATCCTACAATTGATATCTAACTTACGATTGGAACCAAATGAGTCGGAATTCCATTGGTTACAAAGCGAACAATAATAAGAAAAGGAGACCATAAAATCGATTAAGGTGACACTGTTCAATTCTGAAAGTGTTATTGCCTTGCTGCCAATGCTAGAACTTGCTATTGAGAATATGTTTAACATAATAATAACTACAGGGTGTGTTAGAGTCCTACTAGATGTTGTTGCAACCAACAAAAAAAGGTGTATGGACGTGGAGAGAGGAGGGTACCTGATACCAAGTCTGGTCCGTGAACTCCCTGACAACTTTGATTCGCTGGACAGCACTCAAAGGCAGCAGCTTCTCCGTACAATCTTTTTTCTCTTCGCTAGCCTCACGTAAAAATAAGCTTTCCATGGCTGCTTGGGATCCACTCATAGATGGAGCTTGAACCGACTCCATGAAGAAGCGAGTAGGCCTCTTGCACACATCATCAGAGTTGGACCGAGTATTAAAAGGGAACTGCACGTTGCTAGTCTCCTTGTGCCATGACACGAACGTCTTCTGGGGAACCTCCAATTCACGAGGAGTGATAAAGCCTTGGTACACTTGAACTACGTAGCCCCACGAAACGGTGAACGACCATCGCCGCAGTTTGTCGTAGCAAATGGACTGTTGCATTGTGCTTGCGGCTTCGAGATTGGCAGCTTCGAGAAGATGATTCAGGGAGTCGAGACGAGTGTAGTTTTTGGTGAGTGTATTCGGGAAAATGGGATCGATGAAGTCGAGGTGGTGGATGGATACAAGGGGGACAACAGGGTGAGCTGCCAGTATTCCATATGCGTCTCCGTACATGTCAAACTACAGGGTACCCACAACTACATTTCAGACTTCGAAGTCAAGTGTTATCAAAGAAATACCTTGGAGATCGATCCAGAGCATCCCAATTGCAAATCACATTCCTAGCTATAAGAAAATATATCGAGAAAGATCATAGGCATATAAGAGTCGCCGAGACAAGCAACAATCTAATTATAACATACGATAGCCATCTGCAGTCCACGATGATCTAGGAGACTACCAATTGTGTCCTAGATCATCGTGGACTGCAGAATATTATGTTTTCGTACAACTTGGCGTTCGGTGAGAGCTTCTGGTCATTGTGGACACTCTTTTCGCTACTTACGTCTCCACTGAGGATAGTGTATCTATGTCAAATCCAGCTTGGGTTTCAAAGGTTGGTCATCTCTTCAATTCAGAAATGCTATGATAAAACATGTAGAAATCAATAAACATTTTTAACCTATTGGAAAGCCAGAGAGGAATATGTTCAAACCTGATGAAAACCTGGCTCTTTCGTAAGAGGAATACCAAGCTCCGTCATGCACGCATGCAGTCTGTCATCGCTTCCGAATAAATGAGGGTACCTGCAACATACAGACCGATCAGGACTGCACTGCAAGAAACTTGAATATACAAAAAGACGATCGACTGTGCGGTCAGCAAGCACTCTAAACAATCGAAAAAGCAATGATCCACGAAGTTGGAGAAGAGCAAAACCTCGCGATGCAACTATCCTGCATCGTCGCCAGCAATTTCACAAGCGGGTAACTGATAGCAATCCCGCCCCCACCGAACGCCATGTTGTACGAAAACATAATATTCTGCAGATGGCTCTCGGAGTTGCTCCCAATGTAATACTTCTTTGAATGATCGTACTTCGATAACACCTGCACCAGGTTTTCAGTGAAGAACAGAGTATCATCGTCGCCCAACACGAACCAGTCAACGTCAGGCAATCCAAGTCGAAACGTCTCCGAAACAATCCGTGAGATTCTTATCGCCGACCTCCATCCTCCCTTATAAGTATACTCAAACTCCGAAGTGTTTTGAGAGACTTTAAACGGCGGATACTCGTCGCTCAATTTCGCTCCATCTGGGATCTCGTCCAGCCAGACGAATCCTCGCATTTCAGGTTTCCACCAAAGCTTAATGTACTCTTTTCTAGCCTCCCACATGTCGGCGGCCGCGGCAATGCCAAATACGATCCGGGAAATATCCGTGCCCTTAGGCTGAGGTTGCAATTGAGGGGCGGAAGCTAGAACTTCCATTTCATGTTTGGCGCTGACAACCGATTCGAATTCGTCCTCCATAGATATAGCTCGTTGCGAGTAATCATTTGTTTGAAGAGGAGAGGCGAGGGGTGTGCATGACTGCGGAGGGCAGGTGTTCCAGTAGCCAGGATGCGGGCTCATGAGCATGAAAGAGAGGATATAGACAAGAGCGCAGGCACACGCCATGGCCACAATGAAGCGGACCTTGGGGTAGCCCATCTTGGATTGCCACTGCATGGCTGAAGTGGATCCACCCGGAAATATTTGAATCTGTAGGTGTAAAGCCAAAAGAAAGTTTAAAGAAAGGACTTGAAGAAGCTTGAATTGAGAGCAAGAGAAGTGCAGCTCAGGCGAGTGACGGAAGAGTGGAGTTCTACAACCCACTAAGTTCTACAATTAGGCCACTGACTGAAGTTCTACAAAAGAAGACATTTGTATTCTTTTGTACAAGAACAGAGAGACGACAAACTCCACAATGCATGCTCTTCTAAGAGCGCGTCCAGAACGTCTTCTAGTTGATTGAAGGAAGCGATCACTGGAGATCATGGAGGATAAAACCTCTACGGGGAAGCTGGTTCCATAAGACGGGCCAGTTAGTTGCAGAAGCCACTGCAATAAGCACAAGAAACGGTGTTTCAGCTCAGCACTACGGCCAGCAGGGACTCGGTGTGAAGCAAGCAGAGAGGATAAGAGCGATAGTAGGGGAAAGACCCACTCCTACAGAACGGAAAACACTCGATTCGCCAACTTGACAACGTCCAGAATTGCTGCAACCACGATTACTGTATTCCAGCCATACAGATTTTCCTCTTCTGCCATACAAGTTGGAGAAAAGCGACCCACCGAGTCTGAGAAACAAAACCTTCAAGCCTGTTGAGTCAAACTCACGGATCTTCAAGTGTGCTGCGGAGAGGATTGTAGGAACTAGGACACCATCACTTGCTTCAATTGGCTCAGGAAGTAGTAACTCTGGACAAAAACAACGAAAATCGAGATTCAATAACCCTAATTAATTCAACACGGTATCCAGATAATTGACTCATATAAACCCCTGGAAATACTGGCTTTTGCAACTGTAATGAAGACGACGTAAATTGAGCAACTACCCAACCCATCACAATAAGCTAAATAAACTTCTGGGTCGGATCCAGAATATCTTCCTTCAAAACAGGGACAAGAAGCCTATCATTGCATCACAAGGTCACACATTTTCGGTGGCGTACTCAACAATACTTTAAAAGTATTTCAATGTCCATCTATGTACGAATAGTTAAAAGATCCAAGTATCCAATCCATAATGCGGAGTAAAAGAGTACCCTGTAACCTCAGGACTCAATCACAGCAGTTCAAAACCGTACGAGCTAAACCCTTCACAAAGCAGAACCCAATTCCACATTTCCTTTAAAATCCTCACAACCAAGGCTCTCACCTCAACATTGAGCACACGAAGCATGATAGGCCGCGGGGGGCAGTGGCCATCAAACGAAGTGGTCATTGCTGGTCACATTCCTCATAGAAAACGCCTCGCAGGCTCTCCACGATTGTGCTCAATGACTCTGTGCAGCAGAAACGGAAACTACAATGTGTTACTCGTACTATGGTTACTACCCAATATGGGAGGCAATGCAGGAAACCACTTCTCGACTAGAATCTCTACATCCTCCTCCTCCTCCGACGCGGCGCTAGTCGAGCTCCCGTCCAATGCTCTGACTCCTCTCAAGCTCCGCCTTCTAGAAACTCCTGCCTTACATCCACTGCCGCATTGCTCCGCCGCAACCCCACGAGCTCCTCTGCCCCCACGAAGGACCACCCCGTGCACCCCGCTCGCTTGACGATGACCCACTTGCCTGCATTCGAAAAAAATTCCCTCGTCACCTCAGCTGCAGGCTCACTGCCATTAGAGCCCCGACAAACCACTGCCCGGGAAACGCGATATGAACATGCCAACCTCCGGTGCCGATGCCGGTGCCGCAACACCGACCCGGGCTTGAGCCGGGTCGGGCCGCTCCCTGTCTCAACCCAAGCCCGGCCCGACCCGCACTTGCCGCCAGAAGATTTTCGGTGTAGATAATCTTCCCTCGTGGAACATCTTCAGTGTTTAATTTATGAAAAAAAGAGAAAAAAAGAAAACATCTTCAGTGATCCGAAATAATCTGAGTCTGGGCACCTGGTTGTGTGGTGGTGTCAGAGTGCTTGAAATAGACTGTGCTAGTGTACGGTATGCTTTCTGAGATATGGGGACTGCTAAAAGTTCGCCCAATGAATGGCTTTCCCAGTTTTGTAACCTCACTCCGGATTAGAGTGTGTGCGTGCGTGTTTTGAGAAATCTGAGGGAATTGAGGAATCCACTCTGGCATCATCTGGTGTTCGCGCGTTCTAGTTTCAGAGTTTACCGTCACCTTGCAACATGATACCTCTTCGTTTGCGGAATATCCCATCACTGGTGATACGCCTTCGTAGCTTACTTAAGAAAGGCAGTCGCGGAAATACTGTAGCAGAAGATGGATTTCTTTGGAAGGCATACATACTTCAATGCCTTAAAATCCGGCCACTCTCCTCAACGATGACTTGTGCAGCGAATACAATCTGTCCTCACCTTCTATTCGAAGTCACAGCAGAGTCAGCACTGCGTGCATCCACATAATCAATATGAACAAATATGACAAGCAAAAGAATCTGAGAAACTCTGCAAGATCTAAATGGAATTAGAAATTGGACCATGTAGTGGAAGAATAACTTACTTCATGGATACGATTTGCATCCAGAGAAAACTGAGTAAGGTCTTTCCTGGACTTCGAATTTGTAAGAGTGCCTATGTACGTCGGAGGCAGCAAGAAGATGATCCACCTAAACTGGTTCGATTTTAGTGGACACCGTATACCTGTTGCAGTGACGAGTTAAATTCACCGGATGTGGATTCGAGAAAGTTTTCAGTGTCAATACCAGCCCTTCATCTTATCAATACCTTTCGGTCGTCGAATTAACATTTGATCATAATTATATAGGTAGTCCAACATTTGAAGCACATCCATGTTGTGGCCTTGAAATGTGAAGCCACAAATGAGACTCAAAAAAGATTAGTCAAATATTACGGGAAAGAATCGATACCTGAATTTCCTGCTTTGCACCAACAAATAATTTGTCCTGTGCAGAGCAGCAGAGTGCTGTTACTGCTGCCTGGCTGCATTTCCTTTCAACCGGATTTGAAGTGCCACTCAATACATCCTCAAGTGGCCACGCCTGCAAAATTGCCAACAATGTCCAAATGAGGTTCGTCAAATGCCCAATTTTTTTAAGTCGCAAGTCACGTCCTACGCCACGGGATACATTTCACGGGATACATTCTGTTTCCTGTGCACAGAAACAGACCAAACGACGCTTTCAAGTGCCTGAACTCGAACTGAGTTTCAGAAAAAGAAGGAATGGAAAAGACCTTGACAAAGCCGTCCCAACTACTACTGTAAAGCCAATCTTGGTCGAAAGCAAGGGCTGAGACTACTCCTGTATGTGCTTTCAAGGTGCCCACGCATTCCTCCTCATTCCAAATCTGCACTCCCCCACATTGAAGTCCGTAAAGCTCTTCCAAATTCTCAGTTGCAATAAAAGGCTTCCATAATGTGAGCTCGAAAGCTGCGTTAAGTTAGTGTTCCAGTCTAACGCTAAAGTTATACCCGAAATTGACAAATCTAAGCTACACAAGAAAAGAGCACACGGTTTGCCAAAGAACGCAGAAAATTACTAACCTGAATGACACCAGAGTCATGACCTGAAAAGATTAGGCCACTGGCAGGACATTTCACAAGTGCACGAATCCCACCCATAGGCACGCTTGCTCCTCCACCAAAATTTGCCAAAGGACTGTGGTCTGGACGCCACCATAACCTGATTGTGCCATCCCAACTGCCACTAAAGAGAATTTGTCCTTCCACCATCAACACTGATACCACTCCTTTATGTCCCTCCATCGTTGCAACGTGCTTGAACCCCTGTAAACAGATCAGTCAAGACTGCTAAGGTCCTTCAACCACTATAATTCCTCTGGTAACATAATAGTTGCAACCAGCAATTAAGTGTTAATGATTCAAGCGATTCCACTACCACGGCCACAAAGTTCAATAATTAGGAAAAAATGTAGTACCAAGGTAGACCACGCCTTAATTGTCCTGTCCCCGCTTCCACTGTACAGCAATTCGTCACTAGAGATGGCAAGAGAAGCAACTCCTGAATAACGCCAGTCTTGATGCTCTTGCCAAGTAGCTACAGGAACTGAGTTATCCATCGAAGCTATATTCCATGCATAGACGTGTCCCGCATAGTCACCACTGACGCAGAGTTCTGATGCTTCATGCACAGCAACCGCAGTGATCCTCTGTTCATGACCTTTGAAAGTCTGGACCAATCTATAGTCCTGTTCTCGTTCAAATATCATGAGCACATCAGCAAACAAAAAAATCACACTTAGTGAACGTATGTAAAATCATCTGCAGCTGGTGGAGGACGAAACTACTAGAATCAAATGGTCTTCCGTATTCCAACAACGTAACAGCAATCAATAACCCAGTAAGGAGATCGGATTGAAGGTAAAGTGAGGGGATTAGATTGGAGGCTAAGTAGCGTCTAACTTACATTGAGGGACCAGACACGCAAAGTCTTATCAAATGAAGCACTAATCAAGTAATTTCCTGCAAGGCCGAAAGATCATATGTTCATTAGTGCACCTCATTTCACATAGCTCGAAATGACTCGTCACAGGCAAGAAGAAAACCAGTTCTGTAGATCTAGAATTCAAAAACTACAGCCAGATTCTATCCAAATATCCCATACCGATGCCCCATAAGATGCACAAGTCTTCCGAGAGTGAGAAACCGTCATACCGCAAACAGACAAACATGAAACTGTATCCATGTGGCCTCCAAGCGTCTTCGCTTCACCGCTGCATTGCTCGACATCGATCAATGCTTTTGACAGGCTTGCGCCATCCGTTGTGTCGTCCACTGTCAACGTCTGAGGATCTTGGAAAACATCATCTCTTTCTTCGCTAGCTGTTTCTGGGTCGATCCTGAAATTTTCAGCAGGTGGTTTTTCCATCATCCTCCCAGACTCACGTATCTCTAGGCCTAGAATCTCCTTGGAGAAATCTTCTACAAATTGAGATGGCATGCCTAATGCCTGATCCTCGAGCAAATCCTTGAGCTCCCACCATATATCAACCACTCGAGGCCTGTTCGTTGGGACACTTGCCATGCAATTTAGTAAGCACTCCTTAAGACGTTTATTTTGCTCAAGAATTTCCCGCTGTGATAAGAGCTGCAGCAAAACATATCCTAGGAACCAGACATCGGCCTTCTCAGTCACCCCGGTTTTTCCTGCCTCAACGGCATCTCCACATGAGGAGCTCGCGCCTGCTGATGAACCCCTTGCTGCTTTATCTTCCTCTTCGGATATCTTGGTGATTTCCAATACCTCCGGACTAAGCCACTCATAACTGGAACCTCGAGCTTGTGCATTCGAATTGCTTGCCAAGTCAATCTCCTCCAAATCAACGACACCCACGCCTACTGAACTTATAAACTTCAGCTTCGAGCATGAAGAACCATCCCCAACAAACTGTCTCCAAAACATAGAACTCCCAACGTGTAGTCGGAGGTGACCATACCGATCCAAGACAAAAGAATCCATCCCAAGTATGCACACGAGAACTCCCGCGCCATGAATCTCCATCACCATTTCACAAAGCTCTAACCCTAACCTAATCAAAGTTCTCACAGAAACTCTCCCGACAACATCCTCCTTCGAACTCCCACACGAATTGCCCTCCGATCGTTCATCGCTATCAACCCCAGGGCAGAACAAACTCCTCGCCTGCCTAATTCCTTCAACCCACACCTTAGAAACGAGAAACAATTCGCCCTCTCCCGAAACCCACAACCCAACCACCTCAGCGAAATACCTACACCGACAACTAACAGCAATCAATCGCATCAATTTTCCCCGAACCTCAAGCGGTAGCGAGTCCCAACCCAATCGGACACGCTCCTTGTACTTCAACCGCTCCTCAAACTTCGCCAGAAACTCCAACGTCACCGATTGCTTCGCCAACTCCCCAAGACGAAACCCACCAACAATTCCCTCCTCCATCTCAATTGCCGACTCCGGTAGCACCCAAATCACAGGCTCCCCGTAGACGAATTCCGAAAGGAGCCAGGGCGTGGTGGCATCGCCCTCTCCTTTGTTCAACTCCTCCCCACCCAAATCCCGAATTCCGGACAAAATTCGAGGCTTAGGCGTACCTTGAACCAGACGCATGAGCTCGATGTTCTTCGGAAGCTCCAGCAATCCTCCCAGCGGGATCTTCGTGTGCTGCTTGCACTCCGGACACCGCACCAGCCCGGACACTGCTCGCCCTGCTCCACTACCACCACCACCATCATCAGCCTTCCCCGCTCCCCAATGCGATCGCAACTCCGCAACGCAGCTCTGGCAGACGGAGTGCCCACATGAGAGCACGCGCGGCGTGTGATCCTCTTCGTCGTAGAGCTGCAGGCACACCACACACTCGGCCTCCATCGCTCACTCCCACCACCATGCACCGATCGATCGCCTGATCAATCCAACCTCGCCCTCTCACCTGACAAAGAGCAGACTGATCACCCGGTGCCTAAATTGCTCAACATGGGGCCTGAATTCCTCAACACGGTGAGTGCTGGGAGGTTCATGGCATGAATTTCTGAGGATTTCTGTCTGAGAGGAAAAGCTTGGTGAATTTCCCTGCTCCTGGGAATATGCGTACTGTGAGCGAGTACCAGAAAGCGAGAGTTGGCGGCTCTTTCTAGCGGATGTGAAGCACGAGGCTGGAGGCAACTTAACGTAGTTCCTCACCCAAATGAAGCCATTAGCTCTGAAATTGAGTATGCATTAAGATCATTGTCGTTTTTATTCCACGAATCCTAGATTTACGGAATGGTTATTTCTCAATTGTTTGGAAACTGGTGTGCTTAGTTTGCTTGCGAGTTTCACGAGACGTCTACTGTAGGACATGCTTATATTGTCTCTATATTACTGTTCATTTGAACATTGTTTCTGATCGAGTCTTCTACATCGAGTTACTGATTGAGTCTTCTGCATGCAGTGGTGGGTACGGGATATACTATTGTTCATTTGAACATTGTTTCTGATTGAGTCTTCTGCATCGAGTTACTGATCGAGTTAGTGATCGAGTCTTCTGCATGTAGAGGTGGGTACGCGAGTTGTGCGAATTCAAGTGACGGCCGAATCAGGTGATACTGGCATATTCATAAAACTTCCAATTCCTATAATTCATTATATGCATGTGACAGGAACAATAAAAAGTAAGTTAGAGCGATGGATTTTCATTTTATTGCGCTTGAGGTAAGTTAGAGCGATGGATTTTTTTGCTGTTGCGAGTTTTGTATGTGCGTTGTGGTTTTAGTTGTTGGGTTTATGTGTTTGAGGTTTTGAGGGATGAGGAGTAATGTAGGTTTGCCGGTGAGTGCAAAAACTGCGTCCAATTTCGGGGTTCTTCTGTCATGTTCAGCTTCTCCACCAAAACAAAAGGAAGCCAAACTGATGAAGCCTGGTGATCATCTTGCAGAAATTATGGATCAGCTTGAGCAACCTTCAGGTTCAGCCCCTGTTCCGCCAAAATCTGGAAAACGAAAGTGGACAAGACAAAGGAACTGGTAGGAGGCGGAGACCTCGGTTCTCCTTCAGTGTGTGAATTCACCCCGATTTCAAGAGAAGAAGAGGAACCAATATTGTACCAAGTGGGAAGCCATCGCTCAGCAAATTCGGACTAGAGAGAATCGAGTAGATTTTGATTCTGCAATCAACGCGAAACGGTGCAGTCATCGAATGAAGACTCTAAATGGGTACTTTAATAAATGTAAGAAAGAGAAGAAAGCTAGTTTGTCTGAGGTTGAGTGGCGCAAAGCAAATGGCATAGCTGTTGATTGGTGGTACAATGCCATTGCCAAATATCGAGGGCCTCGTCAAGGAGAACCAGCAAAGAATGAGCTGGGAGAATCAGCAACCAACCAAGTTGTAAGTCTTGGCGATCACATTCTCTTTCATTGAATTGCTGTTATGGTTGCTATCTAAATTTTGGATCCACACTCCTGACATCTGATGAGAAAATGAAACAGGCAGATGTGAAGACTCACGAGTTGGACCTTGTGCCAAACGCCAAACCCAGACCTACCTCTTGGTCATTCTTTGACGAATTTAGAGGCATAGGCAACGCTGTGGACGTAACTGATTTTTTGAGCGGAAGAAAACGAAAAGCTGAGGAAGACATTGAGCTGGATCTTACAATGGCCACCAGATCAGCCAACTCAAGAATCCAATTTCCATGCCCCTCAACTCCAAAGGAAGCTACACTAAGTCTCAGACTCATCTTCATGAACATTTGAAACGCACTCTAAGTGTATAGATGTGTAATTAAATATGGAGGTGTAAATTTCAATTCACACTCTGGACGCTTCAATTTACAGAAGAAGCTTGGAGCTGTGCGGCTGTGCAGCAAATTTTGGTACAGCGTACACACACACAGTTGCGGTGGTTCCAATGGTACAAACATCTAGGGTAGATGTACCCATCCTTGCGCATTTAAGGATTTGATCAGTTGTACCAACTGCAATTTAGGGATTTTGTGAAGGAGTTTAATACAAAATCTGAGGATGCATGAGTTACGACTATAGAAAACCTTTCAAAATTTGATCTTAGGACTGCATGTGCCCTTTCCAGGAAAACTTGTGAAAGTATGTAAAGGCACCCTTCCAAAAATTGCAATCACCTATGATTGCGCATCCTGTACCTATGTTTGCGCATCAACATATTCTTATCAACTTACTAATTAGATTGCCTTGTAGTTGATTATTTCAAAATCAATAAGCATTGCTTGCACCAATTCCAAATTAAAATAAAACTTTCGGCAAGTAGTGAACATTGAAATCCAACCATTTCGTCACAATTCTGAACATTCAATGACATATCACAAAAGCCACCTAACTAAGATCAAGCCATATCGACAGGCACCAAATCAATGTTTCTGAACCGTCATTGTGCAATCACCCTCGAGACATTAGCCACACACAAATCAGGATGTCGCCACACCACAAAATCATGAAAATGTTTAACATCTACAAGCAGGGTTGTTCATGGGACATAAGGACCGGTCCGTCCGTCCGGTTCGCTCGTCCGGTCCGCTCGTCCGTCCATTAGGGGTCAGGGGAGGTCCGTTTGACCAGAACTTACGGTTGACCACCCAAATGGTGAAATGGGAGTTACCTTGGCAACCTAGGATGCCACGCGTCTCACATGTCACCAAATATTCCACATATACAGTTGACTCGGGGGATGACGTGGCTAAGAGGACTGGGCGCCAACGCCTTGAGGGAGGGGGGCGCGAGCGGCTGAGAGGGGGGCGCGAGCGAGGGGGCAGGCGCGAGCGCCTGCGATGGCGGGGGGGGGGGGGGGGGGGGGGGGGGGGGCGCGAGCAAGGGGTTTAGGGTGGGGGTGCGAGCACCTGCGAAGGGGGGGCGCGAGCGGGGAACAAAAATCAAGCATTGAAGGAAATTAAGACATGAGTGAAGTTTTCATAGTGACATAAATGAGAGAAGTTTCAATTCATGTCGAAACAAAATTACATTCAATAGCCTTAGCTAATGTTTTATGGACATTGACTAAGGTTAACATATAAGTATCTACGTATAAAATTTAGATATATATATATATATATTATATTTTTTTGTGATTTTTTAAAATTATTTTGGAGTCATATATATTATACTTTCTCTATATAACTTCTATATGTAATATGCTGAAAGATGTATTACTTTTTTTTATTTTTTTTGGCGGTGCGCCGCTCTGGATTCCTTCGAGTACCAGGCATACCCAATGGTACTCTTACAACAATGTCTTCATTATCAGGTGCTTCTTCACGGCTATCTTCCGATGAATCATATCCTTCTAAGGATTTCGAGCCCTCGTTATCTCCATCTCCCCCCTGATTAGGCACATACTCCTCCACCGTGGAATGAATGTTGCGCAATTCGTGGTCAATTGTACCATCCACCACCGTGGTCACAATTCTTTTGACCTTCTGTCTTTTGGTCTTATCGGTGATTCCCTCCACATTCATTACGGGTAATCTACGTTTACCCACAGCCACAGGTAAAGACGGGGTAGTCCCAATAGTATATCCTGAAAAAAAAGGGCGAACGTTTGTTGGACCTTTCCGTGACCGTATTACTCCACGACGCGTCGTAGAAGGTCCAGCTGGTAGACCTCGTCCAGAAGAAGTGAGTGGAACGCTTGTATTCAGTGTTGGAGTTAATGAACCATGCCCATTAGAAGTGCTTGAACGAGGTGGGGGAGGTCTACCCAACCCTGCAAGTACTGCTCCAATTGAAGGTGTACTCTGGGGCAGGGGTGTTTGAAACAATCGGCCAATAGGAATTTCATCTTCTTGTCCATTTCTGACTGTCTCTGATTGTTCATTTCTTGGAGGGCTTTGAGTCCAAACCTCCGGACCTGATTGTTTCCTCAACATTTACTAGCAGAGTGCCTGGGAGTTATTCAACTTCTTCTCCTCCCTCAGCGTCTTCTGGAATTGGAATTTGCTCTCCCATGTTGTTACCCCCTCCTTCATTGTCATTGTTCGAAACGCTACGAACGGGGTGAATGTCATCATTATCGCCACCATCGTCGCTTTGATGCTGAGTCATTTCGACTTCAAATTCATCGTCAATATCATCGTCTGCCCGATCGTATGCGACCTCGCCTCTCGTTTGTATTTCATTGACAACGTGGTGAGGCGAAGTAGCTGCCTCTTCATCAAATCCTGCCCAGTCAAAAACTCCATTTGGCTTGTTAACGGGTTCAGTGCGTGGCATGTCACCACCAGCATTGTCCACGGGTAACTCCTGATACTCATCATCCATAGTAGCAGGAGTATAATGAACTCCACCGTCGTCACCATCGCCTTCATTATCTTCAACTCCGTCGTGGAATCCTTCATCTCCATCATCATCACATACGTCTTCATCGTACATGGCTGGAACTTCTTCATCCGAGTCTTCGGAGAACGGTTGGTTCTCGTACCAAAGAACAGGATCCGCTCCACGTCGTTCTCGAAGAAGCTTACTGTTCGTGTAAATGTACACCAAGTCCTTTGCCTTCTTCACGGCCAATCGGTTGCGAACCTTACTGTGAACAAAGGAATACATGCTCCAATTTTGCTCACATGATGATGCCGAGCATGTTAACGAAAGGATGCGCTTTGCTATCAAGGGCAACGCATCGCCCCCAACCCGCTGCCACCATTGATGAGGTAGCATCTTAGTCTGTCGAATGTTTGGGGCCTCCAAAGGGCTGAATGGACCGGTGCGTTCCTCAAACTGTGTTAGCTCGAACAACACAGTATCGTGGTCCAGTTTAAGGGACTCACTCAAATGAATTAGCACTTGCAAGAGTGCACGCTTCGCAGCACTGTTAGTCAATAGCTCGTGGCTCTCCGAGAAAATGTAGGGATTTAAAATGGCGCCTGCGTAATGGAGATCTGTCAACATCATCTTCCATCTCTTCGTAAAATGTTTCTCAAAGCGCCCTGCTATAGCAGGGTCTAGGAAAAAAGGGTCACCCCGTAGACGGAACACATGCTTCTTCAAATTATTCATGGCCAACCATGCCCTCCCCATTGCCGGTGTTTGTCCATCAAAGGTCTTCAAGGTCACAATAGCCGGCTTCATAACATGCACAAGATCCTCACATCATAACCAAAATGTCTCATCGAGAATGGTACTCCGTACTTGACATGCTAAGGCGTGAGCACGATACCCGTTTGACCGATTGAATAAAGTACCCACACATTCGTCCCATTTCGGATTGGCTACCACCTGGATTAGTGCCTCCCTCAGTTCAAGCAATCGAACAATCATCAAGTACTGGCATCCAAATCTTGTCTCCGCTGGTAACAACAAAGACAACATTGGGCTGAATTGGCGAAACAAAGCCATGGTGACATGACGGCGACGTATAAAATTCGGTATGCGTTTTGCCAAGACAATCAGCTCTTTGAAGGTTGCTTCCTTCCCCCAATCTTCTAGTAAGAGGTCCATGATGTGAGCTGCACAACCTTGCTTGTAAATGTGTGGATAAGCTTCTACCACCTGGTCCATGGCTCCCAACATCGCACTAGCATTGTCAGAGCAAATCTGTACCACATTCTGCGGTCCAACTTCTTTGATGTACTCTTTCAATTTCCCAGCTATGTATGCTTTTGATTTCTTGTACCCCGTTGTGTCAATGGAACCCAGGAATATATCTTCTGCTGGACACACAAGCATGACATTCATCAATGGCCGACGAACAACGTTGTCCCATCCATCCGAGCAAATAGTTGCCCCGTACAAGCTAATACACTGCTTCGTTCTCTCCTCTATTTTCATCTTGAGAAGTTGCTTTGATGGCTGGATGTGCTTGGTTCGCATTGCGTTGTATGCTAGTGGACGGTAGACAAAACCTGCTTTCGAGGTTGCCTCCACGGCTGCGATGAAAGATTGATGTCTAACCACATTGAAAGGCACATTCGCTTTGTAAAAAAAGGACGCCCATTTCTCATCCAATTCATTGCGCTTTCCAATCTGATAGGCCTCGGTAAACTTTGTTGCCGCATAGATCTTGGTGTACATGAATCGCCTCTGCTTATAGGCGGAGTTGACTGAGACGGTTCAACTTGAGAAATCCTCTCCTCTTGGACCTCCTCCGTTCTTTGAGGCACTTCCGTAGATTGCTCAGCAGGCATAGCTGGCTAGAACATGGTGCCAAGTGTGCCTCGCCATCACCACCGTCAGTGCCGTAGATCTCCGCATGTGTCATTCTTTTTGATATTACATTACCACAATTGGCAAAGCGCGTAAATACGGCGGCAGGGGCCTTGGTACAATGACTCTTGCTTGAACCTTCACCCCATCCATAGTGCTTCATAGCTCTTTGTCGTTTATAACAAAAAGTGAAATTGCACCACACACATTTAACATGGTCCTAATCAATGAACGTCCACCACGGAGCCCACTCAGCCGTCGACTGACGCTGTTGACCTACCATTCTCCGTGTCTCTCAAAAAGTACAATGATCTCCTGTCTGCAAGTGTTAGTATGACACATGTGAGAAAAAAATGGTATGTGTAGACATCAACCGTGACTGGCCAATGTGATGCACATAGTCTCAAGCAAGGAGCCCACAAGGAGTTCCGGGACTAGAGGCGATGATTTCAAATGAAATTAGGCTTGGCCTAAGTTGGTGGCATTTATACTCGTGAGGGGGGGGGGGGCGGGGGCGCAAGCTTCTCCAGGGAAGGGTGGCGCGAGCTTCTCTAGGGGGGGGGGGCGCGAGCTTCTCCAGTGGGGGGCGCGAGCTTCTCTAGGGGGGGGGGGGCGCGAGCTTCTCAGAGGGGGGCGCGACCTACTGCAAGGGGTGGGGGGCGCGAGCTTCTAGAAAGGGGGGGCGCGAGCTTCTGTAAGGGGGGGGGGGGGGGCGCTAGCTTCTGTAAGGAGGGGAGGCACCCTTGTACGAGGGGCAGTCCCGGTGAATGGACCATACAGTTTTTTAATTTTTTTTTAAAAACGTTTTTTCATTCCATTACAAAACCAACAATAGCATTTCATGTTCCACCGAGGCACGTATGCGCCGAAAAAATGATTTATTAAAATATTAGAAATGTGCAAACAAGGCCACATAGGCAATCAAAATGTTCTAAACGTAAATCACTATGGAACTACAATGTGTATCTAAAACAACCATTGGGAGCTTGGAAGTTGTAAGGGGGGCTCATCAAATCATTCACATTTTTTGCAAGTGAAAGCCTCTTTGTAGGATCTTTGTTAAGCAAGCCATCCAACTTTGATGAGAATACAATCTTTGAGATTGAATCCTTGAAGAGTTCTGGGCGTTCTTCTTCTCTCCATATCTTCTTTGCCAAATGGCCTACCAAAAATGCATCAGATTGCGTCGTACATGGATGCACATCCTCTTCATGCGCTCCAAATTGCGTTCCTCATCATCTTTGTCGCCATATAAAAAGAACAACTCCGGTGCAACTCCTACCCTCCTCTCCTTTATTCGTACAAGATCATCGGGGTTCCCCACACCATAAGGGGAGGCCTTCTTCTCAATGACTCTGCTTGCCATACCCCAATCGCACACACCAATATATACTTTATCCTTGTCATGAGGTGGAAAGTGGAGTAGAATGTTGGATTGCGTTAAGTCGTTGTGGAGGATTTCAGCCTTATGGACTATGTCCATAACGTATATGAGACTCCACGCCAACATTCCTCGGTTCTTTCGATAGGCAACAATTCTTTGGCACTCTTCCATGGGCATTTCCCTCGACTTCAAAATTTCTTTGTAATTTGTTGCCTCGGTCGCCTTCTCATTTAATTTGAGGAAGTTGCGGAGGCAATCTCCATTCCACCACAGGGTATAAGCTTTCATGGTCTTGGAGTGAATGGCCCAAAATTTTATCACACCCGGATGCTCTACGGGGTTAACCGTGGCCTCAATCGCCCGTTGCTCTTGCTGCTCTACTTCAGTTTTAGCCTTGGAAAGTTTTCCCGCAAATTCGATGTGAATTGGAATACGCTTCATATTGGCTATTCGCACTTTTCGCACTTTGCCATACCCCCCCTCGGCATTGAAGTCAGATAATGGCACAACTTTGGCCGTAACCAGAATCCATATCAATGAACCATACATGTGTGCTTCCAATGCTGAGTTCAACGCTTGCTCATTCCAAGGCATAATCTTTGTTTTCCCCTTGGAACATCTCTGACATGCCTCCTGATTCGCTGTCAGTTTCTGAATAAACACTTTGTCTTGGTTGCTCCATTCTTCGCCTTGTGGTTTCTTCACATGTGATTCAAACAGATGAATGACATTTGTTGTAGCACTACTCACTTGTTGTGTCAACCACTTAGGGCTGTGAAAATACTTCGTCTTGCAATCCATGTAGAACTCTGATCCTTCCAATGCGCTCCAAAATTCCCTTTCCAAATCACGTTGGAGGTTGTAGATACCATTCTCTCCTTGATCAAGGTACATTGCCTTCAACATTCGTATGGTACGGGCCCTGTAGTACTCGACGGTCACCTTCCTGATGAAATGCGTATACTCCAATGGTGGATAACCGTCATCCTTCTCGTGCGCCGCAATACTCTTCTTCTTTTTACCCTTCGAGCTAGATGAAGGAGTAGAACCAGTAGAACCATGAGGTCTTACACAACTCATAGGGTCAACCGCATCTGGAGCATCCAAGTCCTCATAGATAGGCTGCTTGCCGGAGCCTTGTCTAGAAGACATCGCAAAGTAAATCCCTGAAAAAAAAAATCAACAACTCCCCCCCCCCCCCCCCCCCCCCCCCCCCCCCCCTCATGAAGACTTCCCACATAAGCAGTTCCAAGCAAGGCGTGTTTTCACATGTCAAGACAAGGAGCCGCTGTGGAAAGGAGTGGGGGGGGCGAGAGCTTCTCCCCACCTTATATAGTCCCCCCAGACCCGCTCGCGCCCCCCCCCCCCCACCTTTTGTTTTACAACTTCTTTTTTTATTTTCTTTTTTTCTTCTGAAAATAGTCGAATCTCTGCACTACTTTCTAAAAGAAAAAAAATAAAATAAATACTTAAAAAAACAAATTAAAAAATAGAAACTCTGGGGATTTTATACATGCACAACCTCTCCTTGAGCTCTCTTCCACTCCATGCTATTGATTTAATTTTATTCCGTTTATCTCCCAAACCAATTGCATCAAGCCCCTTCCTAACGGTTCTTTATATTTTTAATTATATGTTATGTTAGAGCATTGTAGGATCCGTATGTACAATGAAATATATAGATTGTTTTTTTAAACTCTAATCCAACTGTCTTCGACTCCATGCTATTGATTTTATTTTATTCCCTTTATCTCTTCCAATGTTTTATCTTTTTTAGTTTTCCACATCTCTTCTAATATTAATGTACTATTTTTTTTTGGTCAACATTATATTATTCATTGTGCATTAGATCATTATTCCGTTATGGCATAACTCAGTTTCTAATCGTCATGAGATTTATTCATCTTGATAACTTCTTTCCTCCCATGTTATTCATCCCTTTTTATCCCGAGTCTCTTATTATAGTCATGATTGTTTTTATATAACTTGATATCTCATCCCCAAATTATTCAAATCAGTATTCCTTATTTAAATATTTCTTTGTAATTTTTATTTATAAATTTATTTATTTTGAGACAAATGGTGAAAAAATCCATTGCATTTCTTTGTATTGTTGTCCTCGAACCTTCTTCAATGCTACTCCTAAGATTACAAAAGATTTTTTTAAGGTCCGGACCCTCTTGCGCCCACCCCTGGACCCACTCGCGCCCCCCCGATACCCGCTCGTGCACCCCCCCTGAACCCGCTCGCGCCCCCCCAAACCCGCTCGCGCCCCCCTAACCCGCTCGCGCCCGGGTATAATTACTTATAGTCATGTTGCCAAGGCAACTGTGGTAATCGTCCAAACAGGTCATTGTTTTCACAAATAACGCGCCAGAGGGGACACCATCCCCATCGAACCTCTTCGACAAGGCGTCCATTTTTACTTCGGAAATCCGATGTACCTTTTTCTACAAGGATGTCCTCCCTTCGTTTCACCGCTGCTTCGTATAGTTTCATGTCCTCATCATATACATTTTGGTTGAGAGTCCACTGTACGTATTCCTGAAGCCCGTCCAGATCCTTGTATATGACGTCATTCTCTACACTCAAGACCAACGAATCAATAGACGCTGTGATCGCCTGGACGACGTCCTGGGGTAGTGGCTGCGTGTTGTCACCCTGCACTTTAAACAATCTTACATTAACATCAAATTATGTTCTGTGATACTAAGCGGATACAACAGACAATATGACGGAATCGTGACACTGATTATAAACAACTGCAAGTTGCCAACTTTATCACATTCAGAGCCTCGAATAGAGCACTTACCTTCCTCCTACTTCACCAGTATAAACATCGCATTAGTTTATCTTTGAACTCCTCCCTTTTGATGGCAACATTCCATTTCTCGACGAACTCCTCTCCGCTTGTACACTGCCATGTCCATGGCAGTGTCATCTCACCCTCGAAAGCTCAAAGGTGATACAGTGGTGGCATCTTCGGCCTCACGGGGCAAACTGGTGGTTTAATATCCTTCTCAGCACTTCCACAGTCCCTCCAGTAGCGGTCAACGTGTGCTCTCTCCAATTCACCAAGCAGTTCAGCCCGTTCTCGGAAGCGCTCCTCTAACACCGGGTGAAAGGTGAGCGGCAATGGAGACCCCTTCCCCTCTGCCCAGTACTCTTGGAGGTCCACATTCCTCTCCCAACCATCAGTTCCAATAACCATGGCGGGATTTCGTTCAGTCTCTCCGTCGGGCGAATGTGACACTGTCTGGTTCAATCCGCATGCTTCAAGTACGGGCTCGTCTTCCATCACTTCGAAACTCGGGCCGTGAAGGAAATCATTGGTACCTTCAAGTGGCCCCTGCAATTCCAATTTCTCGAGGTTCCCATCCGCACGACAATTATCCGCCTCAGTGTCACGAATAACCTGAGGACTCGGTAATTTGTCAGCGAATGCATTAGGAGAAAAATGAGCTCAAAATAAGGCCGTGTAAGCCTGCCCTTTCTAGGTGAACTCCCTACTTTGGGCACCTCTGCCGCTGGCAGCGGATGCCAGAGTTGCTGCCCGCACAGAACTGCGTGGCGCACTCACAACAAAGGTCCTCGGAATATTAGGTGAGACATGAATGCCTCAGCTCGGGCTTTGGTCCCAAGTGGGCAGGTTGTGTCAGCCCGACACTGTAGATGTGCCCTCCACACGCCTCCCTCGGAGGTCATTGGTTCGAGCCCCCGTGGCGGTTGCTGGCAGCAAGGTGGCACCTCACATGCCATGTCAAAAAGTACGCGGGCAGCGCCCGTTTTTTTCTCTCACGTGCCGCTTACACGGCCTTTTTGTGACCTGATTTTTCTCCTAATGGTTACAAAATTATGTAGAGTTCTCTGACTTCGACTACGACCCCTAACAGAAGATACCTGGAAGAGGAATCTATCACAAAGCAATAAAATGGCTCTCTCTCTATCACTGACACCTTCCCGTATATCGGAACTTACCTCTGCTGTAGCTTCCGCAGCTTCCGCAGCGTCTGTTCCGATACAGGTGCCCCTCCGGTTTGGCGCCGGCCTCACGGATACATGGAAACTATCGTCTTCGGGGGCTTCTTTCCGTTTCCCCAATGCAATGGTCGATGCCCTAGTGACCCTACTTGCAGGAACCCCCCCTCCCTCGTCTACGTCCTCGTTGGAATGTCGAATTTTCTTCAAGTTCTTCACCGCCTCCATGTGCGCTACCATATCCGGTGGGTGACTCCGTTTGATCGCTGAGGCACCATCTTCTAATCTGCCGTCCTGTCGTGTAGGCGTGGTGGACCCTGATTTCACCGGCTTCTTCATCTTCTTTGTAGCACCACCTCCCGCTTTCTCCACTTTCGCAGTCTTCGATCCCTTCTTGGGGGGGGGGGGGGGGAGCCTCCTTCCATAAGAGATCAGGTGATGGCAAAACCGTTTGCAGATGTGGTCCGGTGTTAGCAACTGTCCCTTCCATTACTCCGTCTTCAAATTCGTCGTCGTCGTCGTCTTCCTCTCCATCTCTATCCCAACCTCCATCATCTGCAACCCGCTTCCCCGGTTGACCTGGAGCCAGTGTCACACATTGTGCAGAAGGTGAACCTGGAACCCCTGCGACCGCACCCTTTTTTTTCGACAATGTTTCAACCTTTTTGCCCTTGCCGGCTTTCAAGTCCGGATAAGGCAATAGTAACGCACGACGCCCGTCTGGGTAAGTAGCCTGTGGACATCCCTTTACAAACCGATGGCGGTTCAGCATCATTTTGTTGGAAAAATGTTGCTGACCGCAGTGAATGCACACAAAATACTTCCGCACCCCACACGCCTTCAGGCCTCCCTTGCACATAGTCGCAAATTCTAACAGCAAATCCGACACCCGCTCCTTGCTAGGGTATGTGACATTGAAGGACTTCCCATAAATAACAACTCGCAGTGTCAGAGGCTCAGGCTCCATATCTTCAGGTCGAAACAGACTTGTGTTAGCGCCACAACGGGCACAGCTTCGACGGCCGCGCGTGACAAACCTAAATCTGTTCCGCCACCCTATCTGCAATCCGCAACCTCCTCCGCAGTAAACGTCCTCAAAGTACCAGTCCGTGTCCTCAAATGTAACCTGATCTTTGCAAGATGAAGGCTCCAAGAGAAGTGGGAGCAAACGAAGCGGAGTGTATGAATTGTCCGAGGTGATATATCCTGCATTTCTAAACCGTGGACCTTTGGAGACGCTAAATAAATTTTTGGAAGACACGGACGGTTACTGTAGAGTACCGGCGCAGAATAACCGGAAACAACTACCCATTTCAAGATAAAAATTGCGATTCCCAAGAAGTGTGTGTCACCGATGGACCTTGAAACGTACATGTTACAAGCAAAGCAGTGTGTGCTATGGCAAGGTTAGAAGGAGATACATGACCCGAGCTATGACCATTTTCAAGAGGGAAACGGAATACGAAACAACACCTAAACCTCCCGGAATCGCTTGGAGTAACCTAGAAACGCACTTCGGTATGCTCCAGAAGTGGAATTGCGACTTCTCTCGCGGGGCGCGATCGCTCCGTCTGATCACCCGTAAGTTAGAATTCCCACCAATTCGACCACCCATGTTTTTCTGGAATCCGAAAATAAGACTAATGAGACAGAAACCCTAAACCAATTCAGGGGAGAGTAAACCTTACCTGCTTGCGACACATTATTGCGCCTAGGACGTTGTCTCCTCCTAAAGACGTCGCCGCCACGCTCCACTCGCGGTGTTAAATGAATTGTACCGCTTCGATTCATTGCGCATTGAATTACGCAAATGATTGCGCCCCGAATGTGACACATTGGGTTTTTGGTAACCCTAAACGCCATAAACATCCTAACTTACTACAACCGAACTACAAAAGAAGAGCACAAGCAATCCAACACTAGCACATACGCAGTACTCACGTAGATGCAAACCCAACATCGTGTGAACAAAAAAACAAGCAATCCAAAACCTCCCTAACACTGGAACCCTAAACCGTAATTGCATTCAGGAAGACAGTGTGCTAGCATAGGAAGCTGACTTCATCGTGACGTCATGATTTATTAGAAGTCGGTCAGTTTGTGGGGCAGTGTCACGTCTGAGGGTGTCACGGGTGGGGGCAATGTCTCGTGCGGACAACGTTTCAGTGTTGCGTGGGAAGTTACCAGGTGGGAAAAATAACCGCGTCTCGCGAGCGCGGGGGAAAACGCCCTACGGACGTGGCCATCCACGGTGGCCGCCGAGGCGCGGGCCCGCCAATCCTATCCTTCACTACATGGCAAATAGCGTTCTCCGATGGAATATGTGTTTGGTACTGATGGACCACTTCAACTAACCTGGAGAATGCACATGACCAACAGAACTCAACACATGCGTAGAGGCATGATCATGAACTAGGAACTCATGTATTTTGCTGTTTGTTCCAACATCATTAATTCCTGCTATCAGTAACTGTTACAAGCAGTCCAACAAGACAGCACTCTGGTTTTGGATGACGAAGGATTGCCATGAAAAAATCATAGGGACATCAGTATCATGAGTAGTTTGGAGTGCGGCGTGGCAGATCAAACCAGCTAGAAATACCAAGCTACGTTGAAGCGATCAAGTCGAGTATCAGGTGTAAGAGCTTGAGCAAATACTCTTGAGTATTGAAATAATCATGGCTTCATTTGGTGAGGAAGCTTGAAGTTGAAGTTTACGATGGAAGGGGCATGATGATGTCAATCCAGAGGGAGGGCATGAAAGGCATCCCGACCTTGCCGCTGAAAAGATAATGTGTTTGCAGTACCAGTAGAATGTTTGTGAATATATTCGGAAGAGAATTTTTTCTGATGATGGGTGAAAGCAATCGAGTGGTTTTTTGAGGTTTGACAGGGTTTAGGGTTTTGAGCCCAATGCGAACAGAAATGAATGATGTTTTGCAAGTGGTTTTGGGTGGAGAGGGAATGGATTTGAAGTTGGGTGATGGGGTTTTCGCAGTTTCCGCGACAGAGATGGCTGAGGAGCGAGCTGGACGCTTGTTGGGCCCAGTTGGCGCATTCCGAAGTCGATTCGATGGGATGATCGGCGTCTGAAATCTAAGGAAGTGGAGGAGTTGTGAGGAGCAGGAGCACGATGGCAGATTTGTTTGTGCTGTTACGCGACTTGGGAGAGCAGATTGCCAATAAGGGCGATGGGACTAGCAGCCGGCCTCTTGACAACGATGCTGTGGAGTCTCGCTTCCGTTCAGTGCTCCCCAATCTTTTAGAAGGCTACTTGGTTCCTTCCAAAGGTACCGGTCTTGTGATCTACTATCGGCAGTCCTCGTAGAAATGGAATCGTTGATGAGGGTATTCGAATTATGCTTGTAGTTCAAATTTTCGTGTTTTTTTCTCGTCTGTTTGAGTTAGCGGGTGTAAACTTGGGTAGATTAGCGGAGCATGGACATTGTTGAGGCTTGATGTGTAATCTGGAGGTTTCAAGAATTCACAGGTTGTCCTACTGAAGGAAGGGTTTAGGGTTTAAGGTCCTCTGCCGCGGTCAGGATTCGATAAAGATTTTAGGAGAGTTGCATTGAAATGCGTTTTGTTAGAGTCAACTGATTGCTAAAAAGAAGCGGTAAGAATGAAATTGATTTTTCTGCAAGCAATTGGATGCAGTTTTTGCAGTAGCGGTTATCTACGACATGCTAATGGCAAAGAAGGATTATACGGAATTTTGTGGGTGTATGTCCTGTACATGGTGATAATTGCTAGGTGCAAGCTGAAAGATTAATGGAGATTGACTTGCTCATCTGGCATTGGATGTGCAGTCAAGGAGCGAGAGCTTACCGCGATTCTGAAGCTCCTTTGCCACACAGTGAAGAATTATCCAGGGGTGTTCTATCGTGGAAAGAGTCATGCGGTGTTGCCGATCTTAGGTCGCATCATTCCTCTGTTTGCTGAACCCGAATTGAGGTTAGCTCCTCACTATAGAGAACTTCCGGGTGGGGGGCTGTGATCGGATATTTACTTTATTGTTGTGGTATCTCTGATAGAATGAGTTGATGGTTTTTATGTCATATATTACATCAGCATGTTTTCTTCGAAATCAAAGCTGTGGTCAAATGAGCGACATCATGGGCAGAATCAGTAACATTCTAAAGCAATCTTTCTGTATTTTGTGCAGTGCACGACATGATGGTCTCTTTGATACCTTGTACTCCTTAGTCGTGCTACTCAAATCTGGCGAATGGGAGACCTATCGGCAACTTTTTATTGGTGCAATGTTCCTTGTTGAAGGTATATGTGAAGAAGCGACTTATGCTCCGATATCTCCTGTTTGATAGATCTGCCTTTGTTGAGACTATGCAGTTTCATTTTTCAAGGAGATTTCGCTACGTGTACACTGTAGAGGAGCAAAGAATTAATTTGGTATCTTCTAATTCTACTTCGGTGCGGATCTTAATTTAGTGGTTCAATGAAGTCGTCTTTGACTCCTGACCGGTTTGTTCTGGTCATGCAGATATTTTGTCTGTAGCATCGTTTTACTCATCTCTAGCAAGCTTCACAGTCTGCACAACAACCTCTGTACAATGTTACATAGGGGCATACACTATGATACATGCGGTCTCAGCAGAGAACTTGCCACCACTACTGTGCGACCTTCCCTCTTGCTGGACCCCTCCTCATGGTCCTGGGCTGCTTGTTGATGTTACCGGAGTGATGCGGTGGCAGCCTCTTGCAAAACAGACTCTGAAGCTATTGACGCGCTGCGTATCTGATAGTGCGCTGCATGTCGAGGGTCTTCTAACTTCATCATTTTTGACTGTAGTGGGGACCTTGTTAGGCTATGGTGACAGTTACTTACAGAAGGTCCGGATATTTCTGATGAACAAAGTGTCTGCATCTTTCTCCCGTCTCTCAGATTGTAGTTTTATCCTTAGTTTCTCATTGATGAAATTCTGGATACATTGTGTCGAAAAAATGTCGGATCTGTCATCATGTCGGGAATTCCTACATGTGATGCCTTGCAAGTATAACGAAGAATAACCTCATTGCTTGCATGAACTGATTGATATACATGCTATGCGTGCAGGCATGTTTCGACTTGGTGCGTGCAGCAACAGCTGTAATGGATGCAGATGCCATCCCAAGCAAGAATCTGATCCTCTCGTTACTCTCTATTTTGTCACTTAGTAATGGTCAACTCCCACCATTCAGGTACCAAATTCTATGTGTTGAAGCAGTACTTCCTGATCATCACTAGGTTTGATCTTCATTCTTGTTTTTTAGCTTGGTATTTTGGGGCTTCTAAACATTTTTCTTGGCTATGGTCTCTGACTCTCTGGACTGCTTATGTCGGTGATTTCGGTAGTATTAATAGATTTCTTTCTTTCATTCTTTTATACTATATTGGAATGGTTTTGTATGTCAGAACTGCGAGTTACGATGCAAGCCTGAGCGCATGTCTTGTTGCTCTGTATGCCACGAGCCACAATGGAACCGTCGAATGCACAGCCCAAGCTTTATTGGACATATTACCGCAGACTATCAAGCATTCTCTCAGCTTGGAGTTGAAGGTAGGTGATTGAGTTTCTGTTCTGCTCATTTTTTTGGGTTTCTATTTGCTTGTAATTTAAACCTTAGAACTTCCAAGTATTAATGAGATCTGTTAGGAAAGTAAAGTTGTTAGTCTTTTTAATTTCTCCGAAGCAGTCGAGAAATCTTCTACGTGAAAGTATCTGTGTACCGTGCCATGTAAACTTCCGAGATAAATAGTATTCTGTTTGGTAGAGGCATGCTGATAAGCAAGTTACAAACTCTGAAGGTTCGATATCTTCGTCCTTCCTCCTAATATATTTGACACAACTGTTTCCACTGCGCTCAATTATATATCCATCGCTTGTTGCAGGTAGCTTTGTGCGATATCTATGCGATGATCATTAAACATTGCCCTTGGTACTCGGAACATTTAACAGTTCTTCTCCCGTTGGCTTACATACCTGAGATTGTTTATCATGTCAGTTATTGTATAGAACTCGGTCTTGCGACTATTGGTACAGATATTGGAGCAGGTAGAACAAATAGTTCAGAGGAAACAGACGATTCCTCGGGGGTTAAGCCAGAAGGATCAAATGTGATCAAGGAAGAACTTGATCTTCCTGCGGTAGGTTGCCCAGAAAGTGATGCTGGCACCAAAGAGTTAGAAGACGCCCGTAGGAAAAGGCGGAAGCTAAGTGATGATGGCACAGCACGAAAAGATGAAAATACACATATTGAGACTACTAAAGCACTTGAACCACAGGAGGATCCATCGGTGCTAGGTGGAGGTTGTCGCTCGATCGATATTCTCATGTCAAGACCTCTGATTGAGCAAGAGAGTAGGTGCTCAGCAGGTTCGGTCTATAATGAGTTGTTGCAGATGATGGATACCATAGAACCGAAACATAATGCCATATCAGGGGACACTTCCGTAGAAGGCAAACTAGCAGCCCTTCATGTGCTGGTTAAGGTGTTCACAAAACATCCCGTTGAGGTTTGTAATCAGCGGTTGATCCAGCTCTTCCACGATTGGGTGGTTTGGATCCTCAAGAAGGTAACTAGTGTTACACGATATCGTTATCATGGAAGATGTGGTTGCTAGTGTACGATGGTCATCAATCTCAGCATAATTTCATTCGGTTTTTCGAACAGCCTTCTTTAACTCTCGGATGTTCCGTTCAGAGTGAAGAACAGACGTTGGGAAGAACACAACTCTTCATGTTTCTCGAAGCTTTGGACTGTCTTTTGGCTAGACAACCTGGTAAATCCTGAGACAATTGTTTTTCCAAACTTCTATCTGCAAAATTAAGCTGATGATCATTATAGGAACAGATAACTTCTTCGTTTGAAGTGGCTGATACTCTTTTCCCTAGTATTTGTCTTTGTTATCCGAAAGTTTGACCTTATAGAGGTTGACGCAGTTGGACAAAGCCAAGTTACAGACTGTTCAGAAGTGGTGAAATGCAATCATCTGGAGTTGTTTTGTGGCAATTCTGCATACAAATCATCCTGTGTTATGGAGATCTTGAAGCTGCCATGGGTCTCAACAGAACTCAGTCAGGATGAAGTTTTGAAAATTAAAGCTGTGGATCTAGCTTCCAAATTGGTAAACTTCACTGAAGGCGAACCATATCATGAGATAGCGGAACATTCATTAAAGGATGACAACTCCCACGTACAAGTTACTGCAGTATTAGCCCTACCTGCCTTTTCGCGGCACTCGAACTCCTCAAGATTTCAGCTTTATTGTACTGGACTCTTGTGAGTGAATCACTTGACCCTAAAACAGTCCTCGAATCATATGTTTGGGCAAGTTCTACAACTGCTTGTAGCCTTGCAGCTGCCGGAATTGTTCTCAGAATTTTACAGACCAGATTGAACGCTATGTGTAGTTTGAAACTCCATCTTCATCGTGCTAAAGGTAGGCATAATGGTAGGATATTTAGGATTAGTTTAATTACCTGTATCATAGGGAACTAACTAACAGTATTTTGTCGTACTATGTAGGTCCTCAGCCCAACAGAGTTCTGTTGATATTCGAGAGGCAGTGGCTCAGATTTTGGGGATTATGGCTTGCATTTGCAATCTGCGCAACTCGCGAATTGCCAGTGGTGATGAGTCACTTCAATCTTTTGATGGGCTTATATGTCCTGAATGTGACGATGGAGATACCGATTTAAGAATTAGTATTCCTAACCATCAGGAAAATGGTACCTGTGAGACGATAAAGCCGACCCTTTTGGTGCTTTGGCAACCTCTACTATCCAAGCTTTTAGAAGAGGAAACATCTGATCGTGTTCAGGTTCATTCTTTGACTTGCATGCCTAGTAATTGCTATTCCAAAATTCTTTGTAATTGAAATCAATCAACCTTTGTGTGTGGAATCCATAATATGAATTTTAGAATTCGAGATCAGGTTTTTATTTTGAATTTAGCCTTCTGAGCAATTTGACTAAGAGGATAATATCGGTCTGGTTGTGAGTTGGTCTCTCTAATAATGCGTCGGATTATTTTCTATCTGTCAGGTGGCTTTTATCAGCAGCATGTCTCGCCTCTTACGGCATGCATCAGCTGAAGAACTTATCTCTACAAGGACATTCTGGCTTAAGTGTCTCGATGTTTTGCCGCTTCATGAGCACAGAACTGTTCGGGAGGCCTTCTGTGGTCAGGTCCATTTCTTCTTTTCAGAACATGTTTTACAGGGACTGCTAAGAAGCGACGTTAAAACAATAAGTGATTCAGATCTGGAACTCGACATGCTAGGGAAACTTCGAGATGCGTTTGTAGAGGCCAAAAATTCTGAGATTACCCAATCTTTGTTGGAGACTGTTGCGGAGATTGCTAAAGCTGCTCACGGGAGACGACAGCTCCTTTTCTTCTCCTTGGTTTTGCTTTTAGAAAAATTGGACCACGAAGACGTTTCTCTACGTGTGAAGAGCATAAGTTTGATACACAAAATTGCTTCTACTGGATTTACAGCAGCAAGTGGCAGTACAACGCTTTCGTGTACTCAGGTAATTTCGAACCTTTCAGGCAGTTCTTCGTGTGACATGTGTCGCTGTCGGTATATTTATGTCCTGCCATGTGTAATACCTGGGAAAATCAACTGTTTTTTGGTAGAAAACTTCCCCAAATGAGTGAACTCGGACTTCAATTCACACAATAGTCCTCTGGTGAAAGTCTGACAATATATTTTGGATTTGTGAGTGATTTTGAATGAGACGTCAAGGAATTTGTCATTTGGCTTTTTGACAGTATCAGATCATCGCATAGTTTCATTTCAGTGTGCAACTTATACATACCCCTGCATTGAGGAAGTCGTATTCCTAGTTACTATTTTTCTGTACTATATTGATAGTACATTTATTGACTCTGACAGGCTTTGGTAGATACCATACGTGACGATCTTTATGAGCATTTAGTCCGCAGGCTGGTTTCTCGTCCGGAAATGGTCCAAGAATTCGCTGTAGCTGTTATGCGCATTGAGTTGGAGGAGCTCTTAAAACAAATGGTACCAGTGATTCTTCCCCAGCTTGTGCTTGTTGCTTGTGATCAGCAACACAGCCAACTGGCATTAGATACTTTGGATGAGTTGGTCATCCTTTTGAAGACTGAATCCTTGGCAGTCCTCCTTCTCGAATGGAGTCATCGGATATTGTCCGTTCTTTTACTGCGAGCTGATGGAGAGCAGCTCTCTGCGGCCCTTCAATTTATTGAGGCACAAACAGGCATTCAACCACGGGAAATTTTTTCCGGAATTTTGCCAGCCCTTTTGTACGAATTGGTTCAGTTCTTAGGTGATGTTGACAATGACGATGGGCTTCGGAGGTAACCTTCTTATTAAACCTATTGTGTCCAGATGTTACTTTACCTCAGCTGTTCAGTCCTTAACAAAACCTTGTACAGTAATATTATTCCTGAAACCCAAAATATTCTCCTGTTGAAGAATGCAGTGCTATATAAAAGTATAGATTTCTAACTCCAGAATGTGGTCTCTTGTTCTTCAGGTCGGCGAGAGTTGTGCCTATGATGCAAGCAGTAGCAAGTATCGTAATTGGGTCCGACGATATTCCAAACTTCCTAAGACCCCATTTTGTAGGACTTCTGAATAGCATCGACAGAAAGCTTTTACGACCTACTGATGTTTCTGGTCAGATCAAGGGTCTAAGATGTATTCTCCACCTAGTGGACATGATAGGTCCACACCTATGTGGTTTTGTACCAAAGATTATGGCCTTACTCACTCAGACTCTTCAGGAACCGTTTCTGCAAGAAGAAGGATTGCGTGTGTGGTTGTCCTTTGTCCGGACGCTTGCTCGGGTAATTTCTCACTGCTATACCAATCTGTACTTTCGTTCTTGACAATGGTTATCTTCGCAGCTTAACAAGGAAAATTGCATTGTTTAATTTGTACGAACATGTGTCCAAGTTCGGTGATATGCCGAAGAAAATTTTTCATGCTTACTCATGTATCATACGTATTTTCTTAGGTCTCTTCGACGCACCTCAAGAATGTAACGTGCCAGATTGTGGTTTCTCTTACTCCATGTCTTGAGGGGGAGCCAGCCCCACACCTTAATGCAGTCGTGGAGATAATGGAAGAGCTTGTGATAAGGAACCGACGACTTTTGGAGGGTCAAGCACGAGAGCTTCCCCTTCTCCCTAGTATTCCGGCACTCGAGAAAGTCAACTCAGTGCTTCATGAAGCACGTGGACTATTGAGTCTTCGTGATCAGCTCAAACAAGCCATGGAGGGATTACGGCATGAGAGTTTGGGTGTTCGGTACATGACGGCGAGCGAACTTAATGTAGTTCTTCGTTCACACCGAAAAGAAATTGCAGCGATGATGATTGGGGAGGATTCCTTGGATGCAGATGTTATAAGCCGTCTAGTTACAGCACTGATGCGTGGTTGTGTGGAAGAGTCTCGCACATCTATGAGTCAGAAGTTGCGCATGGCCTGCGCGTTATGTCTGGGAGAGCTCGGGGCAGTTGACCCTGTTAAACTGCAGGTTTGTTCGCATGTCTGAATTTTGGTATTTTGGCTACGTTTTAGAACGTTCCGTTTTTTCTTGTGATGTATATGCAGATTCTACGGAGCTCTTCGCTCAAGTTGTTATTGTTTAACTATGGAACACCAGGTGGATGTTCGCGGAAGGTCGAGGATTGAGCGTTCGGACGAGGATCTGGTTTTTGAATTGATTACTGAGCACTTGGCTCCCGTCCTCCGTGCTGCCTCGGAGACTGCAATTCAAGACACTGCTGCTTTCGCTATCCAGGAATTGTTAAAACTGCACAGCTGTCAGGCAGCTATTCCTGGTCGTCGATCAGCGGCAGGAACAACTAGGATTTCAAGGTCGGCGAAATCAAGCACGAGCATAAATGAAGTCGGAGAGCCCACTTCTGTAACTAACGACTGTGGTGAGAAGCTCTGGCAAAGCTTTCCTGATGACGTGAAGGAGATCATTACTCCATGTTTGACATCGAAGTTTCTTCTCCAACAGATACATCCAAGTAAAGGTGCTTCGCTTGCTGGCCCCCTTTTCCGTTCTGGAATGCCGTTCGGGCGGTGGATGTATCTCTGGATCAAGCGGTTGATTTCTCAAGCTTCGAAAGCTTCGGGAAATAGGGCAGA
Organism: Ceratodon purpureus; assembly: GCA_014871385.1. Classification (NCBI taxonomy): domain Eukaryota; kingdom Viridiplantae; phylum Streptophyta; class Bryopsida; order Pseudoditrichales; family Ditrichaceae; genus Ceratodon; species Ceratodon purpureus. Next base: position 10,058,859 of record CM026422.1, on the reverse strand, counting down.
TATATTCGCAGCCTGTGGAGGAGTTGTGAGACATGACATGGGAACAGCCTTATTTCTTTTACCATACTTGGTACTAAATGTTGTTTGTGATGGCTCAAATGAGGCTAGAGCTGGTGTTACACAGGAGATTTTGACTGTCCTGGCAACAGGTGAGAATTTAATTTTTTTTCTGTACGTATGATCAAGTTTTTTCATGCGTTGATGTTTGAACTGTTAGGATAGATTAGTAGTTGCTTACTTCTGTACATGATTACCTACTTATGAGCTTTCCGTTCTAAGGCTTGTACTAAACTCCCTACTTCATTGTGAATCCGATTTTTTCTCAGATCCAATTCAAAACGAAGAGATCTGCAATTCTACACGCAATTTGTCGAGGCCAAGCGAAGTAAGCACTCAAACAGTGTTTACTTTGCTTGATAATTTGGGCCAGTGGTTAGATGACTGTAAGCAAGGTGGCCCCATTATGCCAAGTCTTCCATCGGCTTCTACTACACCGAGCAAAGGAACACGTGGAAGTGCCAAAGCTGAAGCACAACAAGAAAGCATTCGACACGCTCGGCGTTTAGAAAATGTATCGCAGCTGCTGGCTGCCATCCCAAAACAAGCTCTTGCAGGCGCATCGTTCCGGTGTCAGGCCTATGCTCGTGCTCTCCTCTACTTTGAGTCATACGTTCGAGAAAAATCTGGTGCTTTGAATCCTGCTGCAGAGAAAAGTGGACATTTTACAGACGAAGATGTAACTTTTCTCCTAGATATCTATAGTGGCTTGGAAGAACCGGATGGACTCTCTGGAATCTCTCGTCTCAGGAAGTGTTCCACTCTTCAGGACCAAATACTTATCAATGAGAAAGCGGGCAATTGGGGTGAGGCACTAACATGCTGTGAGCAAGCTTTGCAGATGGAACCTAGCAGTGTAACACGGCATTTGGGGGTTCTTGATTGCCTCCTCAATATGGGACACCTGCAGGTACCAGATATATCATTGTTTTTATTAATATTTAGACATGCACTTAGGTAACATTAAAGCCTCTGTACATCATCACAATTATGCTTTGATGTTTCTGGGTTCTAATGGAAACCACAACATCTTCTCTTTGCAAGGTCATTTGCATGCTGATTCAGCTTATTTTTTGCTTTAGTTTTTTGTTGCAATTTGGATTCTTTTTCCCTTGTTCTTAATGAGAGAATTCTTGCAGGCTATGGTAACCCATGTTGATGGATTGAATTCAAGAATGCCCAATCACAAAAAAGAGTGGAGCACAAAAGGCCTACAAGCGGCTTGGCGACTTGGCCAGTGGGATCTTTTAGAAGAATATGTCACCGGAGCCCATGAAAATAGTTCCTCAATCGTCTCTGAAGGAATCTCTTCTTTCGATATAAGTCTCGCTAAAATCTTACAGGCTCTTCAAATGAGAGACCACGATAGGTTTACAGAACACTTATTACACTGCAGAAAAACTCTTCTTGCTCCACTGGCAGCGGCGAGCATGGAATCCTACTCCCGTGCTTATCCATATGTAGTGAAGTTACATATGCTGCAGGAGCTAGAAGACTTTAGTGCACTTGTCACCACAGACGCTGGGGGAATCAATAATGCTGGCGAAGGTCAGAGGAAACACCCGTACATGAGAATGGAAGAGTTGATTGAAGACTGGGAGAGTCGCCTAAAAATTACACAGGTGCGCTTACCTTCATCTCAGCTTTATATGTCATTGATGCAGCATTGAAGGTGGAGAGTTCAATTTGAATTCAGTGAAAAGATTTCACGTTTCAGCAACCAGGAATTACAACTCTTCGTTCAAACGCTAATTCGACTCCAGTTTCCCTTACTCCTCTTGTATTCAGCCTTCACTGTGGACGCGAGAACCTATTTTGGCACTACGCAGACTGGTGTTTAATGAGAGTAACTTGCAAGATGAAGTTGGCGTCTGCTGGCTTCAGTATGCGAAATTGTGTCGAGAAGCAGGACATTATGAAACTGCCAGCCGAGCTATCTTGCAGGTATTAATAAAATCATATTCTCAGCATGTGTAAGACCTCGTTAGAACATAAACCACTCACTTCGTATTATTGCACCTCCTTGGTTATACATAGTGAATACAGAGACTCATCATTCATCTCCTGCAGGCCCAATCTGTGGGGGCTCCCAACGCTCACATGGAGATGGCGAAACTTCTATGGGACATACAGAATTGTCATCGAGCAATAGCTGAGCTCCAGCAAGCTCTTTCTATTCTCCCAACGGAGGTCAGACCTCGTTTTCCATTGAATACATTAGTAATTGATTTCCTGTACTACTGGCATACTTTTTATAATTCTATTTGCCTTTTTTGTTAATTATAAATGAATGTCAGGGACACGATTTTTGAAACGATGGAATTAAATTACAAATGATTTGGACGGTTTCCTATATTTTATGCTAAATTTAACTGTATTTACACTTATTGACAGGTCTTGGGTGAAGCAACAGGTGCAGCATTGGGTGGTCTCTTGGTCACTCAATCTGCTGTTCCTCAAGTTGCATCTGGACTACCTAAGAGTTCAGCTCGGCCACCTGTGACTACCCAAGCACGCAGAGACAAAGAGCTTGATGTGGCAAAAAGTCTACTTCTTTTAGCACGTTGGGTGCATCACACAGGGCAAAAGCAAAAAAAGGACGTCCTCAGCCTCTATGCGCAAGTTCGCGGACTAAAGCCTCAATGGGAAAAGGGCTACTTCTCAGTTGCCAAGTACTATGATGATTTATTAGTTGATGCACGAAGAAGGCAGGAAGAAAATCAAGAAGGACCTGTTGATTCTGTCTCGGTACGGCTGCTGTTACTTGTGCAGAGTGTGATCACTGAGGTTCAGATAATCACTTCTTGTCTCATGGGCTTGTTTAACTTGCGTGTCGTCTTCCTCCTCTTGACACAGTGCTTTGTTGTTTCAGGGCAAGGGGAAACAGAAGCGGCATGTTCCAGCAGATGATCCTTGGTGGTCATACCTTCCTGATGCTCTACTTTTCTATGCCAAAGGGCTCCATAAAGGGCATCGGTGTCTTTTCCAAGCTCTTCCTCGGTTGCTGACCCTTTGGTTTGAGTTTGGAACACATTACCGTGGAGATGCTTTGGCGACTAAGCACGTCAAAACAGTATTTGGAAGAGTATGTTTTACCTGATCCTAGCGTGCCTTGTGTCACGTTGCCGAGAATTGTGATGTGAAACATAAGCCTAGCTTGTGTTATGTCGTACTGCTTCTGTTTGTTTGCTAATTTGTTAGCTGCTTTGAGAATTTGAGTTTTCCTCATGACTCACCTATCTGCTTGTTGACTGTCAGACAATGAGCATAATGAGGGGCTGTTTCAAGGACCTTCCAGCCTATCAATGGTTGACATCACTATCGCAACTGGTATCAAGAATATGCCATCAGAATGAAACGCTGGTGCAGTTAATCAAACAGATAATCATTTACGTTCTTCAGGTAAACTAATTTGATCTACCAGTTCTACTAAAATACTATTGACCATGTAATTGTTACAGATCTTGAAACTATTATATCATGCCGTATTTCGTCAATGTGCGCTACCTGTGCTTAATGAATGAGTTCTTAAGATCTGTGCTTCAGTGTTCCGCAATTACCTCAAGATATAATTGATTCTACTATGTACTTGTTGTTAGCTGAAAGTCCAGAACTTTCTTTTGCTCTTGCGCTTCGTCCTTATTACCTCGGCAAGGTCCAAAGTAAATTTTCTGAATCGGGTACAAGCAACACTGGCAGACTTTCCAATCCTCACGTGTCACTTTGACAGATATATCCACAACAAGCCCTGTGGACAATGGCAGCAGTATCGAAGTCCACAGTACCAGGTAGACGTGAGGCAGCAGCTGATATAATTCATCAGGCAAGGACTAATGTTCAGCGCGACAAAGACAAATCTCTGTTCCATCAGTTTGCAGTGCTGATTGATCAGATGATCAAGCTATCTTTCTATCCAGGTCAGCCTAAGGCGAAGATAGTGAATATACAATCTGAGTTTAGTGCTCTGAAACGCATGATGCCTGTTGGCGTTATTATGCCGCTCCAGAAAGCATTAACAGTCAGTCTTCCAGCTGATGGATTGTCGAATATGAAATATAACCCTTTTCCATCTGGTGATTATCCGACCATATCGGGAATCGAGGATGAGGTAGAGATACTTGCGTCGCTGCAGCGGCCCAAAAAGGTATGTGCATACGCTGGCAACTTTCAGTGTGGTATGCCGCTTAGCTCACTTTCTTGGTATGGTATAGATTGACATCTATGGCTTTCTCTAACTTCATTGTGGATAATGGTTGTAGGTAACTCTGCTGGGCAGTGACGGAACTATGCATCCTTTTTTATGTAAGCCTAAAGACGATTTGCGAAAGGATGCTCGTATGATGGAGTTCACAACCATGATAAATCGTTTACTTTGCAAGGATCCCAAAAGCAGGCGACGAAAGCTGTATGTGCGCACTTTTGCAGTCATTCCCCTCACTGAAGATTGTGGAATGATCGAGTGGGTCTTACATACACGAGGCCTGCGACATATTCTGCAAGATATCTACGTGGCAGCTGATAAGTTTGATAGGCAGAAAACCAATCCTCTCATAAAACGTCTGTATGATCAACAAGGAGCACAAGGGGAGACAGATTGGTTCCAAAACAAAGTATTGCCTATGTTTCCCCCAGTTTTTCACCGCTGGTTTCTCAACATGTTTCCAGAACCTGCAGCATGGTTCCGCGCTCGAATAGCCTATGCACATACGACAGCAGTCTGGTCTATGGTGGGGCACATTGTTGGGCTGGGAGATCGACATGGTGAAAACATACTGTTTGATTCAACAACTGGTGACTGCGTTCATGTTGATTTCAGTTGCCTTTTTGATAAAGGCCTTTCACTGGAGAAACCTGAGGTTGTGCCATTTCGTCTTACTCAGGTAAGAACACGCTATATTGTCAGACATGCCGACGTTTGTAAGTGGTCAGTGTGTTTAAAGCAGTGTGAGGCATTGATGCACAGTGCTTTGTCTAATAATATATGTATTTCCCTTATCATTTGGTTGACGGTAAGCTGTTTGTTTCATCTTTAAAACTCCGCCATGATTAACTTATGAGATTTGTGATCGCTTGTTTGAGGAAAGCTTGAGGGCACTCACTGGCCACTGCTCAACACTATGCATCAATATCACTTAACTACTTCCTCGTACTTGTGAACCATCACGAAACTCGTAATGAGCCTGTGAATGGTGGTCATGCAGAATATGGTGGATGGATTAGGCATCACAGGGTACGAGGGAGTATTTCTACGTGTTTGTGAGATCACCTTAAGCATATTGAGGGCACACCGGGAAACGCTTTTGAGCGTTCTGGAGACCTTCATACATGACCCTCTTGTTGAATGGACAAAATCACACAAGTCAAGCGGCGTTGAGGTGTCCAATCCTCATGCCCAGGTACCTTTCTTCTTACGCTTCCTGGTCAGCAGGTCCATACTACAGATTCTTGGCCAAGTGTGGCAAGTCTGTTAGCAATATGCACTTGGATATTGCAAATTTCGCTCACCCTGTCGGTTGTGTGGTTGATGCAGCGCGCAATAGCAAATATTGAGGCGCGGTTACAAGGAGTGGTTGTTGGTGTAGGGGCGGCACCTTCACTTCCTCTCTCTGTAGAAGGTCAAGCCCACCGCCTAATTGCCGAGGCAGTCTCACATACCAATTTGTCTCAAATGTACATATGGTGGATGGCATGGTTCTAATTCGTTACAACAAAGTGAAGTTGGATTTTTGCTTCTGCTGTGACGTTAGAACCGGTAACGTGGATAAAGGAACCATCTGAAGGAGATTGTAAACAGAAGAGTTGGACAGAAACATGCTGTGCAGCTGGAGGTAGTCGGAAAGGGGTAGAAATTTAGCTTTGAGGTGGTTACATTTGTTTCTAAGTCTTGAGATTAAATAGTTCAAATACATTTGGATTCTCCCTTTGTGAGAGGTCTTTACTATTTGAGAGGTCTTTCGAAAATAGCGATTACCGCTTTCTCATTTCCTGTTGTTTCACAGAAACCTTCTTGGAGGTGTGGATTGAGATCCCATCGAGTGATTCCGCCTCAGAAATGAATTTCTGTAGTGCAATTTTTGTGAATAACTCTAAATCTAAATTTCTCCAGAACGATAAAGAACCTAAGTCAATGCCACGGATTTGAAGCAACCATTATCCACCCATTCATTTTTTTTCATAACCTCAAATTGTGCAAACTTAACATCAAATGTATAGGTGGTGCTTAGGAAAGAGTCATTGAATCAAACCACCCCATTGAATCAAACCACCTCTAGTGCAATAAGAATGTCTTTGTGGTTAACACTACTAGCAAACGGATCAATTGTTCCTCGCTAATTTTAGCAAAAAGAAACTATGATGCTGCCAGTGAATTGTGTTAGAAGTAGCAATCACAGAACAAGGATCATATTTGTTTCACAAATTCTGCATTAGATTAAATTTCAGATACCAATACGTCTCATTTGAGTTGACTGCTGAAAAAGATTTTATACAGCTGCATGTTGTAGTCGTGGAACCCAAGGGTGGAGCTCTAGAAATTCTAACAACATTTTAGTAGAGAAAAATCATTTGTCTCAACACATTCTCGAATCAGTGCAAGGGTGGACTCTTGTTACTGTAGCAAATCACTGTGTAGTCACACTCATTTATTCCTTTTCTTCAAACCAATATCGTCCAAGCCTTACCCATTGAGATCCAAAAAAACCCTCCTCTGAACAATTCTGTGATACAGAAGCGTAATGAGAAGGTACCTTTAATTGATCAATGAATCTTTGAGCAAAAGATTCAATAATTGAAATACATCACTTACAAAAGAAGATACAACCTTCAAGATGACTACAGATTCGAATTTACCAAAAAAAGAATAAAAAATTGTAATGGACCTACAATAACCACAATCTAAAACCTTCCATTTCTCAGGTGCATGCCTCTAATCTCCTGTCCATCTAACAAGACACCCACCTCAACGCTACCACAGTATCACATCCATATCACACCATTATCACCAAGCTATCAATCACAAAAATGCAGGTGAAATCTCACTACAGATCCTGGTCCCAAGCACCAACTTCAAAACAATTTCAAAATGGAGAGTGCAAAGGATTGAAAGCATTCTAGAAGAATCACAAATCGAGGTGTGAGGTGCAAATCCCGGCCTGGATGAGTTCCTGCAAAGTTGGGCGATGGCGCTTCAGTGCAACCCGTAGAAGGCAAAGCGCCAGCAGGAGAGCAGGAACCCGACAGCTAGAAGGACGACGTAGCCGGCGAGAAGAAGTGCAAGGTATGGCGCCGCAGACGGCATTTGTTTGTAGAACTCGAGCCATTTGCGCTGGACAGCGTCGTAGGAGCCGACGATGAACTCCTGGGCCGCCACTCGCGTCGCCTGGCGGGCTTCGTTGGTGGTGGCGAGGTTGGACACCACTCGGCTCTGTTTTTCGAGGATGATCTCGAGCGCTTCTGCGCCTTCGGGGCCTTTCAGGTACTGAATAAGTTCCTTCACCAGGGAGAATCCGACTGTGTTCACCAGGTCTTCGATTTGTGGGTGCGGGTGCGGCTTGCCGTCCTCGTAGGCCTTTGAGTCCAGGCCGAGGCCCATGGTGGCTTTGACTATCTTCCCTGCCATGGCTTCGTTGTTACTGGTACCTGAAAGACAATCTGCAATGGCATGAGTTGTATGCCGGGAGTGAGTGAGTGAGTGGGTAGGTGGTTTGTCGTTTAGAAAAGCCACTGAGGGTGGTCGTGGATTCTACTCAACACTATTGTACTGACTGCACGAGATCGAGAACAGAAGTGTAAGAAACAGAGGATCCTGAGAAATGGCGCGATCTCAGTGCAATGGAAGGGAGATTAGTAATCTCTACTAGGACGAAAAATGTTCGGGTTTCTACATCACACGGTCGTTTTACCATGAACAGCTTTTTCAGCTCAGGCTACAGACAAATTTCTTCCCAAATGAAGTGCAATCTGCAGACTGATGAAATCCTTGCCCTCTCGTTGATATACACGTGATCAATGATCTGACTGTGTTCTTCTACATCATGTAAAGCTTGTCAACGAACAACGTGAAACCAAAATTCCTGTTGTGTAAATGGCTCGTGAAAGGAGGTGAGCTTAAAGACAATGTGCTGTGCTACAGAAGCAAACAAACTTCTCGAAATTGATCAAAACTGCAGAAGACGTTGCAGGGGGGATAATCATCCAATCACGTACCTTGATCTGCTAGTGCTGAAATCTGGTGATTCCGACAAAGTCACTCACTGGCCTCAACATGCGGCACCACAATCAAAGCTATCCTTTCGATCCCTTGTGACATAAAAACGTTTACAGAAATTTGAGACTAAACGACACAAAAGGCACGCTAACGAAATGGGTATCACAGCAAGTCGATGAGTGGCGGAGTGATAACAAAGCTAGTAGCTTGCAACGTATGCGACCTAAGTTTGAACTGCTTTGATGGGCAGCATTCCCATAGCGGTGAAGAGTGGCAGACATCTGCCAGCACAACGTTTACACCTACAGTAGACTTACAGCCCTCTAGCTGAACTGCAACCCGAGGTGTGTTTGTGTACCATTTCGTCCAGGTGTTCCTCCCAGAAACTTGACAAATGTTGAAATTCCGAGGATAGCGTCCAAACTAGAGTATGTCCAGGACTCATATGAGCACTTTTAGGTCCTCAGTTCAATTTTTGACAAGGTACAGTAGTTTTCATCCTGATCTGTTTTTCGTTACTTTTGTCAAAGCCGCCATACTTGGCACCAGGCACTCTAAAAGTGAACGATTCACTATTGATGGTTGAATCTGAATATTTTTATGAACAAGGAGAATATCAGACCTAAGTGTACATACACATATAGAAAATACCGAATGTTCCATGCAGAACCTTACGGCACGTATACACTGAAAAGGTCTAAGAAGGAATTTCGGCTTTTGGGCGATCGTCCAGTTGATATGGTCCACGTGGGAGCAGAAGTTTTTAATATGATTTTCGTGCAAAATCCAGTGAAAGAAAGAGGACAGAGTAGAAGAAGTACTGCCAGGACGTTTCTGAAAATATTTTAATATCACACTGTAGATACGATGCAAATCGAGAGCATTTACAATAAAGATGCATATTAAGTTTAGAGTTTCATGAGTTCCACTAACATTGAGGACTAATGGGGTATCTTCATCTCGAAATTTTCCTTACTGTTGTGCCGTTCACTGCCGATTAAAATCGTAGTGTTGAAAATGGCAACTTTGATTGAATTGATAGCAGCCTAGTAGGTACTTGGTCTGAGTTGTAGTACCGCACGATGGGAACCGACCCGAACTGCTGGACTATTTACATTGCAAAGAACAAAGAAATCTCCAGCACTCCACATTGATGTTAAATTTGCCTGATCTAGCCACGGTTACCTCCGAACTGAGCTCTATAGCTGGGTTTGAAGAGCTTGGTCCATGCCTGAAGGTTATATGGTTTCTGGATTGTTTTCTTCAGGCTGGGTCGACCAAGGTCAATGGTGTGCCGCTTGTTGCCTCCGACGTGCCTGAGTTCCCGATCTGCGTTGTTTGCTGTTGGGGCCTGCCTGCCAAACCTGCGAATTGGTCCAGGTAAATCATCATTGCTTTAAGATTCGACAATAATCGGGACAGACTTTAGATTTTATTTATCTTCGAAAACTGGATTTTAGGAGATATGGTTTTGAATGGGTTACTTACTCCTGGTTGAATGGGACGCTTGGGCCACCGCGACGCTCACGGATGGAGTTGTCCCGAGTCTCGATATACTCCTCAACGGTGAAGATGTGGACAGACAAAAGGAATGCAGGGCCGGGGCCCATAAGCTGAAACACACACACATCTCCTTCCTCCAGCTTGTGATCAAGTGCGAACAACGCCCATCCATCGCAGTTCATGAATGGTGTCTGCCAACTCGCCTGCCACTTCCACTTCGTTTCATAGCACGTTCTCTTCCTATCGATGAGGCATACCTTCACCTTATTGGCTGTCAGTGTTCCCGTCGCCTCCAAGAAGTCGCGAGGAATGGACTGTTGGACATCAACACACAGGTAGCAACTTTTAATACTACAGTACCGAGTAGCTCATTCGATTCATTTGATGATTTCTATAGATGTAAGTGACTTTCTCACTGAAGGAAATTTGCAAACCCAAATTACAAACAACGGTCAAGATTGCGGAAAACAAATGAAACAAGTCGTACCAGCCGAAATCCACGGTAGACGTGATAATCATTCATCACCACCAGGAAGTTGTCACTCTTCAAACTGCGTGCATATTTTGTTGCCGCAATCAGGGGCCTCTGTCTCTCTTCGACCGTCACGTAACCCCGTTGGCTCTTCGATATAATCTCTGAATAGTTCATGCACCCTTGCTGTGTCAGGAGAAACTTGGCTGGACTTAGGGCCGCCAATGAAGGGTTTTCCACAGCTTTTGCTCGCTGGACGGCCGAGTCTCCTCTTGTCGAGGCAACTCTGAGTTCCTTCTGACGGCCATGGAGATCCTTCTCGTCGTAGAGGTCACGAATCGTCCTAGGACGGTTCCCGTAGGCATCGGATTTGGGCGCAAACGGAGCTGGATCATGCCAAACCTTATTCTCCCGACAAGCTCGTCTCGGCGGTGCCCTCCTCCGAACTGATCTCTGCCTCTCGACACACTCCAAAGGACTGTCGTCACCGCCCTCAAAATAATCTTGCTCGACATACTGCACTCGTTCCTCCGGCACCAAGTTGACGGTACTCCTTGTCATGGGCGTGCAGACCTTCCCAGGAGAATAGAACCCAGTTTCCTCTCCCAAGCTGTACGTTTCTCCAGCGCGCTTGTTGTCCGTCCTCTGGGAAAAATCTCGCCTGCGTGGTGTCTCAATGGACAGCTCCGGCACCTCCTCCTTCACAGCTCTATCATCATCGTCACTATCGATGAAGATGTAATACTTGGGACCTTTGCTTTCTTGGATCGCTTGCTCCTCGTTGCTCTCTTGGATCGCTTGCTCCTCGTTGCTCTCTTGGATCGCTTGCTCCTCGTTGCTCTCTTGGATCGCTTGCTCCTCGTTGCTCTCTTGGATCGCTTGCTCATCGTTGCTCTCTTGGTTCCCGTGTTCTGTTTTACTACCACCAACGTCGTTGAGTACTGCGCTTGCCTTCAAGATGTGCTCTGGCATGTCGTCAGTGGGGACAGCGGCCTTGGAGTTCGACGGTGCAGCTGATGACGGATTAGAACGCACTTGCGTAAAAAACTGGCGAAGGATATCCTTCGCATCGTCAGAGTTTAAAGTTCCAGGAGTTTTTGCTCTTGGAGTCTTCAGCTTCGTTGGATTTTTAGGAACGGAGGTCTCCAACGGAGGAAGACTAACAAGGGGTGGCTCTAATGGAAGAGGAGAACTAACGTCAACAGGGGCCTCGAACGGAGGCGGAACTTCAGCAACTGCCGTCTCCAGAGAAGGTATAGGAATGCGGGTCTCCAAGGGAGGAGCCTCACTGGCGACCTCATCATTCCTCCGAGACGCTGAACAAGAGCCGACAAAAGCTGGCGTGGGCGTCAGAGGAGGAAAGCTGGCATGGCCAACACCCAAACTGTCAAAGAAGCGGACCACGAAGCGTGACTTTCCCACAAGGTGGAACAGAAGTTGATATCCTTCCCGAAGGTGATTCTCGACGGCGAACTGTCTCCACCCTCTGGCAAAACGCAACACGTTGTTGAGAGGGCGGATCGTAACCCCCCATGAGCGGCCGCATGGTCCTTCCAGAGTTATGTCCTCCAAATGCAGCTTCAGATGGTACCTGGAGAAGTCTGCTGGTATCACCTGCAATTCCAACATGGAAGAAAAAGCCACGATAATCAATATGCATGATTTCTTCACCTAAGTGCAAACTTGCAAATTTCTTTTTCCTGTCTCAACAAATGCCAGAATGCTCACAACGGTGCAGTAAATGGAGCTTACTTGCTGGAAAGGCAAGGTGCATCCCGTCTTGCCCATCTTAACAACGAAGAATGAATGCCCTTGGCGGTTTCCCTCGTTGATTGCAACTTGAATGCCGGAGCTGCAAAACTCCCCAATCTTCGTGTCGTTAGCCAGTGTAGCACCCCCTTCATCGCCTGGTTCCATTCTGGAAATACTCTCACTCACAGTAACGCTCGCCATGTGCAATTAAGCAGTTCCGCTCCTCCGACCTCACTAGCTCCTCACAAGCTTCTGCTCCCTCTCACTCACTGCAGCTTTGATATGGCAAGCACCATACTCAGACTACAAGCTGGTTCAGAAGAGCGACACTGACGAATATGGACATACGCATATGGATATACGGACCAAGTTGTCTGCAACGTGCTGCCCCTCTGCACCTAGACAAGGTAGCTGAAGAGAGCAGCTGTGGAGATAGAGCAGGGAGATCAAAACAGTACATGCAGAGAGATTTATTAAAATCTCTTGCAAAGATATTAACACCGTTTGCTGTAATGTCGACGTGAGACTGAAAGGGACATTGCGGAAGTACCAGCTGGCTCTTGGGTTCGTTTGGGGCCATCTCTCCACTCCCCACGTGAGAATGCAAGCAATGAGCCCTTCACTTGTGGGAGACAGACAAGTGATGGTGATGGCGCCGTGGTCCTCCGGCTCCCAGCTCACAGATGTCTTCATTAAGTTTCTGTTTTGCTAGAATTGCAGCTAGTTTTAGTGCCTACACAAAGCAAGAGTCACGAGAAGAGATTGAATGATTTGACATTTTGAAACCAGAAATGAGCTGGTAAGATAAGTGTGATGTCTTGCCTGTGTAAGGTAGTCATGTGTTATGATTTCAGCTGGCAGTGCTACTGTGTATGCAAACTACAGACTTGAATGATTTCAGCTCCAAGCACTCCAGAGGACGGATCCAAGAGTTTAGTGTACGTCTGCTTCGAGAGTTTACTGTAGGTTCGCCTCAAAAGTTCGCAGTAGATCAAGGTAGTGACTTTAACATTAAAAATATAGTGCTCAGAAAGAGAAAGAAGTGCCATGGATGAATTGCTAGAAGAGATTAGCAACACAAACCTCAGAAGTAGCTTACTAAATAGTTCCTGAGTAGAATTCCTATGCTTGGAATCGGACATTATTCGGAATCAACATTGTTATGCAAGGTCTCGATCGTAAATTAGTGTTCACGTCTGTTGGTATTGTAATCTAAATGTGAACGTCCTGTTCTCCTAAAATTCACTAGATACGATTCCCAAGGTTGCACAATTTTATGTCCTCGCACCTTGCATGAAACCAGGAACCGCACGACCAAATTAAAGCAAATCCTTACAGTCTTATTGAAAGCCTTCCTTTTCCAGAGTATTCAATATGTGGGTTTGTATAAATTCAAAACATTTGTACTTGAAGTAAGAGTTGTGCTCCCACTTGCTAAAAGGGTAAATTCCAAAGAATTTCAAACAATACATAACAATCCTTCAAATAATAAAGGAGAGTACATTTTTTGAAAAAATAAATGCTTTGAGATTACCGTGGTTGGATAATATTTCTGATAATAAATAAGGCAGAAATGAGGCAAAAATTGGAGATTTAAAAGATAAAAAAATATTCCACTAATTATTTCTTGAGGTATTTTTTTACCATATAATGTTATATTTAGTAAAAAAAAATCAATAAATCAATTTCCAGAGAAAAAAACTTTAAAAAAAATAAAAATAAACATTCATTTTGAGGTGGATGAATTTGCTATCCAAATATAGTATAAAAATATTGTTGTTGAAAGAATAAACATTATATATTGCAGAGATGGCTAAGATGGTTGAAATCCATATGTATATGTAGTTGAAATGACTGATATTATTGAAAATCTTAAATGAAACAACTTAAATGTCTGATATAATTAAGATGGCTAAGATGACCAAGATGACCAAGATGATCTTAATGATTGAATTCTAATCTGAGATGACCAAGACCACCAAGATGATCTAGTTGTTTCAGATGACTAAGTGGATTAAGATGATCTAAATGATTGAGATTATGTAGATGATCTAAATGATTGAGATGATTTAGATAATCAAAATGATGATTTTTAAGGCATTTATAGCGTGTATAGAAGTAGTAAATTGGGTTTAAAATAGTTTAACATATATGTATATAGAAATAGTAACTACTAAATTGTTCTTCACATCTCTTGTCAATTATTAATGCAGTTACTTTTGTCTAACTACCTTTATAAAATCTTCACTTTTAGTCTCCAATCTTCCATAATCACTTAGATACTTCCTAAAAACCACTTGTCAACTTAAACTATTTCTCCTTCTATTATTTTGATTATGCTTTTAATCTTGTTATTTCAACCATGCTTCTATTTTGCTGTCACTTCAACTTCAGTCCTTATAAAATCTTCAAATTCATTTCAATCATCCTTCTAATCTTTTGTAACTTCAGCTCAGCTCTTTTAGACTTTCCAATCATTTTTGGGATGCATCCAATCCTCTGCCACTTCACTTGTACCTTGAATCTTCTATCACTTCAAGAGTGCTTTCAATCTTTCGTCACAGTCTTGACATGCTTCAATTATCTTGTCACCCCGCTTTCGTCCTCATAGAATCTCAGTTCTTTCAGCTCTTTTGGAATTTCCAATCATTTTTGTGATGCTTCCAAACTTCTATCACTTCACTTGTAGCTTGAATCTTCTGTCACTTCACGAGTACTTTCAATCTTCTGTCACAGTCTTGACTTCCAATCTTCTGTCATAGTCTTGACATGCTTCAATTCTCTTGTCACCCTACTTTCGTCCTCGTAGAATCTGTCACCCTACTTTCGTCCTTGTAGAACCTCTTATCATTCCAGTCAGTCTACACATGCCTTTAATCATCTATCATAGTCTTAACATGCTTCAATTCTTCTATCACGTCAATTGAGTCATTATAGATCTCAGGCATTTTCAGTGACTTTAGCTGTTCCTTCAATTTTTTGTCACATCCTTCAATCTTTTGTCACAATCTTGACATACTTTGATTCTTCTATCATTTCGCTTTCGTCCTCTTAGAATCTCCAGTCATTTTGGTTACGCTTTCAATCCTATAAAACTTCATTTGTGCCCTCAATTTTTTGTCACCATCTCAAACTTACTTCAATTCTCACAACATGGTTCAGCTTCCTCTAATTTAAAATTATTTACATTCTTTAGGAACCTCAATTGAACTTTATTGCAACTATAATTTCAGAATTTATTGTACAATCTTAAGCCAAGGCAATTCTAAACTTTTATTATTTGGCAATATCAATTCATGGTGACAATGTTAAATTATTTCTTATCACAATACCTAGATCGTTACTTTAAACATACCAAAAAATAAAAATGAAACAACCCAACCAACCTATCTGAAACCACTGTCTAAATAATACTCAAATTCAACAACTCACTCAAATCCAACATTTCACTCAAATCCAACTTTGCACTCAAAATCGAGATTATCTAGAAATCGGCCTGAAAATCTCTTCCAAGTGTAGAAGGTGCGGGCACTAAAATTCAAATTTTCTAAAAACATATAAAAATCAAACAATGTCATTTTAGTACACATGTATGAAATCAATGAACGTTACTTTCTTTGAAATACTAAATTTTATGACTTTCAATATAAAAAAACTCAAGTCATTTTTTCCATTTAAATAATTTGAATATTCTAAACTTAATTTACAAATTCCAAAATCACAATATATGACTATTTTTTACTACACATCCTACCATAAAAACACTCTTTCCTTTGCTGGTCATCTCTTAGGTTATTGACATTTAATTTTACCCACCAATACAGTAGTTATATTTGAATATTCCAATTCATGTACTCAGTTATTTCCACTAAAAAGAAATTAACTCAATCTGATTACTTATGTTCCTTTTACCATGACCATTTGAAGATATCCAATTTGCTTCTTTATGTCTAATAATAGGCTTCCACTTGCCTCATGTTTGCCATTCTACAAGAATTGTAAATATTTTGCATTGATCCAAATTCACCAAACAAATGCTTTGTTTTGAAATCAAATGAGTTGTATTGGGGAATGGAAGTAACCAGATGGCCCTCACAGACAAGCAGAGGGATGTTTTACTAAAACACTAGGACTTGTCTACTGTTTTGTGAGGCCACTATGATTCAAAGGCAGGGTTATGCTATTTCAGTTGGCATGACACATTTGCTTGAGTTGGCTGAGTTTTATTCTTTGTCCGTAGTAAATGGGAAGCATAGTTTTTTTATCTTTCAAATTTTTTTCTATCCAAACACCTACCAAGACACCTAGAGCATAATTTTGTTGACGATCTTCTAGAAGACTCGGGAAATCACTTGCTTTGTCAGATATGTGTAAGTGTCTTTTGGACCAAGTTTGCAAGCAGCTGTTTGCATTGTCAAAAGACAAAATGGTTGAGATGTTTGATTGAAAGTCTTATTACATGTTGTAGCAGATGAGCAGCCCACAACAGCATTCGAGCACTTTCACTACTGTCTGGACCCTCAAATCATGATCAGACGTCCCTTCCAGCACAAGACTCTTGCCTCTTTACATGGCCGGTGCTAACAAAGCTCTTCTCTCCACAGACTTCATTTTCCTTGACTCCATCAACGACATTTCTTGAGAGGAATCAGTCATTTGAAAGTGATATATGGCAAATGGAGCTTCACATCATTTGACTCTCCTCACATGGGCTAGCACAAACGATGCGTAAAGTGAAAGATAGACACAACTGCAAGACACAGATCTGTGTAGATTCAGCCAAGCCAAACCAGCCAGCCTGAAGATTATTATCTTGGCTGATACATTTGCCGAACGTTTCTGCTTTGGAGGACTCTAACAATCAGTGCAGTGCAGGTACGTCGACCCAGCCACCTTGACAGACTTTTCTCAAAGGTTGAAGGCAGAAGTTGATGGGAGGAGCCAAGTTGCAGAGCCTCTGGCAAGTCAGCAAAGGAGAATGGAACTTCACATCTCCAGAAGGCCAAAGTGGGTGAGTTCCGTGTCGCAGAAAATAATATGTACACAGACACACAAGTTATGCAGACAAGGTAGTTCACCACCTGAAAGTGATCACCTTTTGATTGTGGCTCCTTTTGGAATGGTGGTGTCTATGGATTTGTTATTCAAGGATCAGCACATAAAAATTTAGTGCGTGTATTCATATATCTTCTATTGGTATTGACTATGTTTCATCAAAACATAATTTAAAACTAATATTTCTCGAAAAAGGAAAACCAAAAATATGTATGTTTTAAGTTCAATTATAGGATCTGAAACATGATTGCTAAAAGATTGTGTGGTTATTTTTTTAGAATTCTTTACCACATGGATTGAAAAATTATAGTGCTTGAACTTTGAAGAGAAGAAAAAAAGAAAAATCTCTTTAGACTTTGTAAATTTGGATTACCATGGGATATATGGTCAGCTATAAGCCCAAAATTGGTCGTTAGTATCTTTATTTGATCTAATAGCTTCATGTAGCCAAAATTAAACTTTGAGACCAATTAGAAAAAGTTTCAATGTAAGAAAACATATCCAATTTAATTTACTTATTGTCAATTAGAGCTATAAAACTCTTAATATAAATCATTAAAAAGTGGATATTTTCCAAAGTGGATATTCATAGGTCTAAAGTATTTTATTTTTTAAAATATTATAATATTAGAATGATTTCATTATATAAGTTCAAGTAAAATTATACTAAGAAAATGAATGGTTATTTTCAGTAGCCTACTTTAGTGCATTTGAAGATATTATAAAGTAATCAATGATGGTGATATTTAACAATTTCACCTCCATTTTGATATATAATTGGAAAAATTTTAAAAACTTTTTTTAGAAACTAAAACTTTTAGGGGAAAAAAACACTTGAACCTAAGGAATATTAAATGATTTTTTTGCACTAATTTTTTTTGGTTCTTTATATTTACAAAGAGACCATATTGGTTATTTATATATCAAATATTAGGTATGAAAAAAGTGTGCATTATATCTAAGAAATACTAGAAGTCTAGAATAGGAGAAGGCTTCAAAGGAATTCATAGTATTACTGATAAAATTTAATTTTTTTTATAAACTCAAAGTTTTCAATCTAAATGGCTAAATCAAATATTGATGGCTTTTATACCAATGAAAAAAGTTTCAAAAAAACGCTTTTATTTATGTGACAAAGAAGATGTTTTTTGGCACATAATCTACAAAACCCAAATACTTTGATCCCTAAAGTCAAAATGAGCCCAACTAAGGTCGATTAGACTCTGGTCAAGCTCTCAATTACTAAATATAGATTATATGAAGATGATTTTTTAAAAGGATCATCAAGTTTTTCCATACCTTTCCAACAAGACCATTCATGCTTCCATAATCCTCACAGTTTAAAAGATGTTCCCAGTCAAAGTTTGGAAATGCTATCAAGGCATGCCGAAATGTGCCCAAAATTGCAGTATATGCTCATTTATCCTCAAAATCAGACCAAAATTAGTTAGATCACAGAAATTTCAAAAATTCACCAAAAATTGAGATTCTACTATTTTCAAGTTTTCTTTTCTTGTACATGTAAATAAACTTTTAAGGCATGATTTCACCGCTCAGTTTTTCAATCCAATATTTCTTCGCATGCCTTTTCTACTAATAAAGACTAGCCTTTGTATTTGAATTTCAGTACCTCCATGTGAAAATCCGAGCATTTCTTTAGTTTTTATAGGTCGTATGAGGGAAACAGTGCATGGACATATTCCCAACCCACCTAGAAACAAGAATTTGAAGAGCCTAAGCTCAAATTTACTTTTGAAATTGATTTTTTTGGCTCACGAAACAATTCAAACACATTTTGCAACCAGGAATGCTATCTTGTGAGCGGTGAGCAGTGAGCGGTGAGCGGTGAGCACTAAATTTTTAAATTTTTGACTATTATTTGAATATTTTGAGATGATTTTGCATGACATGGCATATATGGGACCTATGGCCGTGGAAGGTGATTAAAGGTTTTTTTCAAAAGATAATGGCTTTTAAATTGATCAATGTAGAAATTTACACCCGATTCATATCTAATGGAGGTGAGGAGCTCCAAAATGCTTTCTCTGATAATCTGTAAAAATACATTACTGCTAGAGACATCGACTCACTTCTTAAACCGCTGTGGAATATTGTTCTTGTCAAATGCACCCTTGACAACCAACTCCCTCTAGAAATACCTCAAGATAGCGTGCTTCATAGCATTCTCAACACCAGCCTGGTTGAGAAGTGGTTCCTTCTTGGTAAAAGTGCTAGCCTTCGGAAAAAATTCCTAAAGGCTTTCCCCCACAAAGTGATGGAATGAGCTTCAATCCAAGAGCCAATGCACTCTACAGGATTTGGTAAATCATGTGTCTTCAACACTATGATGTCCTCCTCTACAATCTTCGCATAACAATTGAGAGCCTCCTCCTCTAACTGCGGTAACAAACAATGACAATTTCTATAAGTACATATTTTACTTTAAACAAATATATTGTTTCTCTAACCAGTAGAAGACATGGAATGAATTCAACAATTTCAGCCAAAAGATTTGAATACATACCCCAGCCCAAAAGGCAACTTGATCAATCCAAACCCGGAGAACTGAATCAGAAGTTGGTGACGGAGGACGGTTATACTCTAGGCGACTCTCTTTGCTCATGTTCCACCACTTTAGCCATCTCTCTTTGTACTTGGCAAAAACCTTGGCACTTGCGAAAAGCTGCAATTTTTCAGAGGTCATTTCACGCTTCGACTGAAAAATGTCAAAGTGACGGATGATATGCAAACAAATCAAGCATCATCTTAGAATAACTTTATATCATATCATGTAATCTTGTAAAAGTAGAAGTACAATAAAAAAAAACCATGCATTAACAATATAAGGGAGACTGGACAAAAAACAATTTAAAACTGAAAATGCATATACACAGTAGAAAATATACTCTAACACATGCAAAGCTCTTAGCTGATTATTCAAAGATCGTACAGGCCCAACGGTAAAGACTGTCTTATAATCACTCAAGATATGAGAACTCCGAAAAGGCCCTCCAACACAAACAACCTCAAATCCAACTACCTTACAAACGTCATCTTTGACATTATAAGAATCATAAGAAGATTCTCATCTTCCATCCGAATGAACCAGTTCGATACTCCACAAAAGGTGTTTAAACAAAAAAACAGAAAGCGCTACCTGTTCGTTGCAAGTAGCAAAGTTGAACAAGCAAACGCACAGCTCAACTCGAGCACTTGAGTTTTAACAATAAATCATGAGTTTGCTTAATTTTCCATAAAAACTATCAAATAATACTCAAAATTAAACCACTTGATGGAACTCTTGAATCTCAAAGACCCATAAAAGGATGTGTCTTTCCAATGAAAAGTACATTCAAAGCATACAAAGTGACATAGGAATCCAAAAGAGGTTTAACAATCACATGTTTATTGAATTTTGAGTTAAGTAAAAATAGGCATCCGACTTGAAAGGGATTAAAACGCATAAAAGTTCTTGAAAGTTAGAAAAGATAAATGTGGCCTTCACACCTCAAAGGGATCCATAATGTATTAGCTTTCAAAAATTATTCAACAAAAAAGGTACTTTAACTATGTTGATATTCTAACAATGTTGTTTTGAATTCTTCAAATTGGCACTACACATGGAGATTTTCTCCAAATCTTTGATGTAATACACCGTTGGAAAGCCCTCGACAAGAGCTTTCCAAAACATACAACAAGCCATATTTCCAAGAAAAAAAAAAAAATCTCGTCATTTTCCATGCGAGTTGTCAAAAAAAGTGAATGCAAGAGGCACCCCCAATCCATCTCTCGGATCCGAGAGGTGCCCCAAAGCTCTGACTTTCACTCGCTTTTTTGCTCCATGTGAGCTCTAGCTCAATGTTGGATGCTCAGATTTTTCTGCTTTTTCAGTTTAAAGTGAAGGCAGAAAGCATCTCCGAACCATCCCTCGGATCCGAGAGGTGCCTTGGCCAAGTATTTTTTTTGCTTTTTTGAGTGCGTGGTTACAATTTTTGCTCACAGTTTGAAGTTCAAAAACAGAATATATATAAGATTCTCCTCTCGGATCCGAGAGGAGAATATATGACAGAATATATGACAGAATATATGACAAAAAGCAAAAAAAATACTTGGCCAAGGCACCTCTCGGATCCGAGGGATGGTTCGGAGATGCTTTCTGCCTTCACTTTAAACTGAAAAAGCAGAAAAATCTGAGCATCCAACATTGAGCTAGAGCTCACATGGAGCAAAAAAGCGAGTGAAAGTCAGAGCTTGGGGCACCTCTCGGATCCGAGAGATGGATTGGGGGTGCCTCTTGCATTCACTTTTTTTGACAACTCGCATGGAAAATGACGAGATTTTTTTTTTTCTTGGAAATATGGCTTGTTGTATGTTTTGGAAAGCTCTTGTCGAGGGCTTTCCAACGGTGTATTACATCAAAGATTTGGAGAAAATCTCCATGTGTAGTGCCAATTTGAAGAATTCAAAACAACATTGTTAGAATATCAACATAGTTAAAGTACCTTTTTTGTTGAATAATTTTTGAAAGCTAATACATTATGGATCCCTTTGAGGTGTGAAGGCCACATTTATCTTTTCTAACTTTCAAGAACTTTTATGCGTTTTAATCCCTTTCAAGTCGGATGCCTATTTTTACTTAACTCAAAATTCAATAAACATGTGATTGTTAAACCTCTTTTGGATTCCTATGTCACTTTGTATGCTTTGAATGTACTTTTCATTGGAAAGACACATCCTTTTATGGGTCTTTGAGATTCAAGAGTTCCATCAAGTGGTTTAATTTTGAGTGTTATTTGATAGTTTTTATGGAAAATTACAAGATCATTTGTTTTGGGAAATAATACTTGTCACATTTTTTTAGAAATCTTTCTTCAGGGGTTTAAACAATTGTTGTATGATAATTTTAAAATTCATACCATGTTGTAGTTATAGATATGTTATTTCTATAGATGGTGGAAAGAGGAAGGTGTACTCCATTACTATCATCAATAAACCGCAATGTACATTCTAAAATTTCATGAAGATGATATTATAGATCCTTGGAAAGATAGGACAAGAAAAGTACTGCAAACACGTTTACTAGATTTTTCTATATCTCTAAAAGATGGATTACAAAGTGAATACTTTCATCGACTTGGTTTCAACAAAGTTATGCGTTTTTAGAACTTACTACACTTGATAGATTCCTTTGGATGTTTCTTTGGAACTAATTGCAAATGCTATAGAAGTTTTTACATTGTGACTCATATTTTCTCCTAACGGATTTAATTTAAATTTATGCTTAGTATGTATTTGAACTTACCTTCTATAAATGAAGATCATATCTACTAAGCCCCTTCAATTATATAGTATTCTATAGTAAATCATAAAAAGGTGTATTAAAAACAAAAATTGTAATTTTAAAACCACATGTAATGGATTGTCGGATCCACCTTTCAATGTTATATCTTTGTGGAATTTTATTTTCAAAAGTGAATATAAAAGAATACTCTCTTTGTGAATCCAAAAAGGCCTTGCGTAAGAGTTTTTTTCCCACCTAGTTTTGGTTTTTATCCCATTTCTTCTTTTGAAATAAATTTTGCAATTTTTTTCGTTTTCCCTTTTTTGGGATTTTTTAAAAAAATAGTCAAATTTATTAACTTTCCACGGTAATAGGTGTCATTTATTATTTAATTATGGCTTCGAAGAAAGAGTTTTAAGATTATGGTTTTTGATAGAATTGGGTGAAAAGATTTCATTTTTGTAAAAAAAATTCAAACTTTTTTTTGAAAAAAACTGAAATTTTGTGCTCACCGCTCACCGCTCACTGCTCACCGCTTACAAGATAGCGTCGCTGATTTTGCAACAACGGAAAAATAACATTTATTCCAATTTTGAACATTTCGATTCAAATAGTAATTGAATTTAAGGTTTGAGGTACATGTACATATATTAGTAAGGTACTAGATCCTACGGTAAATACATTAAGATTTGAAAATTTACACCTTGTATTAACAAATGCCAGTTTTGAGTGATTTTGGCAGTTTTGAGGCTTTTCGCCTTTAAAGATTGTGTTATTGAGTTTTTTTCCTTGCAATTTTGTCATACTACTTTTGTCTCTTATAGAAATTAAATAATTTGAATATGGAACAAAAGAAATGTTTTGAGTAAGTATTGGAAGGTTAACACCTAAAGGTCTCATGGAAATAGCTCATTTAAAGCAAATTCACATGAAATACAACTCTACTTTTGAATACAAACTAAATAAAGCAATGAATCTATTTAAAATTCAATAAAAAATACACCATATTTTGATTGCTATAGAGGCATGTTATGCTATATAGAAATTAGGAAAGTAGCGCAAAACTGTAGAACACATGATAAATATCATCTTAGATAGAATTAGGAAAAATATATTTATCCATAGATAGATATTTGGATATATATCTAATTTTTTAATTAGATTATTTCAAAAACCAATTTAGTATATTTCTATTTAACTTGTTCTAAAACAAATCTTCAAAATTCAATTAATATGTATGTTTCATGCATAGCTATCAAAAGGTTGCATCTAGCATGTCATTGAAGAATTTAACATCAACTATTGGGTAGATGTGAATGTATTTTAGGATGAGGAATGCTATTTTACATTTTAAATGCATATAAAGTCACCTCATTGAAAATGCATCATTCTACTTCAAAATCGCTTTTTAAAGCATTATATTAATGAAAACTTTACATTGATGTTGATTGTTACTAAAATTTTAATCAAAATACATTTTATTCTTCATAAGTATTTTTAAAATAAATAATTAAATATTTTTATTATAATAAAGATAAAATCACAAAACATATGTAAAGTAAAATTACTTAATAATTTATTGACAATTAAAGATCCTTTTAAAAGACATTGAAGGACTTTTGTTTTATTTTATGTTAGACATGAGTATGAATTAAAATTTGATACCTTGATTTTTCAAACGATTTTTGATTTTGGGCTACTTTATGCTAAAGGCTAAAATTCTAAAAAAGAACCAAAAGACTTGTCATAACCACCTTGTTGAAAGTTGAATAGGCTCCTTTAAAAGAAGAGCCTTTAATTGAAAATAGTGTGTAGTAATTAGAGACTATATAATAAATCAAATTACTTTTAAAATATTAAAGAGTTGAAGAAATACTTATTAAGACTAGAGTCTATTTATTTCTAAATCAAAATAGAGATTGAATTTTACATCATTAGAGTAATTGATAACATTTTTTATTTCAAACATGAATACAAATATTTAGTTGGAGGTCATTATAAAAGACGTGATCCAAAAGAATATATTACAACACAAAATGTTTTTTTCCTTTTCATAACTATAACTATCAAAAATTTAAAGTAGAAAATTTCATATTTACTATTTAAAAGATTTTTTGCAAATGGAGGTGTTGTAGAAAACATTTTACATTCTAAAAATCATAATCGCTACTAGAAAATGGTGCTCAAAGTAATGTTTAGAACGTTTCTTTGTGAACTAAAATCCACTGTGCCCTCCATTAGAAAACATTGTTTCTACCATTGCTTAAACATTGCTAAGTTGTAGCGGCGTCTAGGGAACGCTATTTGAGTCACTTTCAATTTTTGGAAACAAACTTTGTAGTTGTTTTCTGGAAATGCTAACAATCTTTGTTGGCCTTGTAAAAGGTAGCAAATGAGTGAGCATTGCTTCGTGCAGATGTATGCTTGTTGATTGAAATTTGTATTTGATTCGCACCTTCCACTTTCTATTTGTGTACAAATCACCTTCCTATTAACCTCTAAAGTTCTAAGGGTATTTTTCATCAAAACTGCCTCAAAACTGCCTCAAAACTGCCTCAAAACAACCCCTCTTCAAATCAAGGTGGATTTTGCAAACTTGGGATCTTAATTAGTACATCTAACCGTAAGATCTTGTAGCTAACTTCTATGTCTAAATTTCCACCAAATCTCACACACTCATTCCTCACCATTTGCAAAATCGTAACGTTCGAAGTTGAAAAACAAGTTTTTTTTTCCATGCGCAAAAAGGAGACATCAGAGTTTTGAAGGCCCAAAAAACCATTTTTTAAAGTAGATATGGAATGAGTCTCTCCATATTCTTGTTCCTAAGTGAGTTAGGTACATGTATAAAAAATATTATATTCAAAAAAGTTGTGGAAGGTTGCCAAAAAATCATTTTCCGCTTGGGGGTATGTTGAAATTCACAAACAAAGGCTGTTTTTGACAATAAAAATAGCATTTGAAAAGATTTTGGATTGAAAATCCAAACAATAGGAACATGCTCTACTGCCTTCTCTATACATAGAAATTTTTATTTTTGAAAAATATCAAAATCTCGATTTTTGGTGGAATTTCAAAGTTTCGTCTTTGGGCAGATTTTGGCAGTTTTTGGCAGAATTTGCTGCATTCTCAGTGGCTGATAGCTTGCCCGAAGTTTGGCTGAAATCTTTAAAACGCTCTAACTCATGAACCGTGAGTCCAAATGTTGCATGTAGCAACTTTTTGGAAAGCTATCGTCCACATCTACCACCCAAAAAAGTCTCCAAAATCTAAAAATAGAATGCACCCACAGTCGCCTACAAAAAGCCATTCTGACTCTCTTAGAACTTAAGGGGTTAATTGCCGTCTAGGCTACCATTTAGCCTGTAGTTCAACTTCATGTATCTCCTCGGAAAATGCACATATGCAGTTAGTTTTGCTGCATGAAGAAATAATGAACACCTCATATTTTTTGGAATGCATTGACACAAAATCCTTTGTGTACATTTAAGATGCCACATACTCTTTTAATTGCAATGCATAATATGGAGGTATTTTTTGCAATATTCCTTCCTGCGTAATGTGTCTCCATCTCATTATACCTCATACTCTAGTGAAACTATTTCAATATAAATTTAAAATATTTATTATAAATCAAAGCCATGGTTTCAAGCACATACAATATACGTTAGAATCATATGCATTTGATATTATTGCTTGTACATAATTTTTTAAGTATTTTGCAATTTAAAATTAATTCCATCCAAGCTTTGCACCAGGATATATACAGAACTCTACATGAAGGCAGGTTGATGCAACATAATTAATATCTAGAAGAGAGAATATTATGAATTCCAAGACATGTCTCTGGAAACTACCGTCAATTCAAGTGCTCATTTTTTGTGTGGAAAGATATCTTTTAACTAAGTTTACGAAAGCTACATCTTTTTCGTTTTATAAATATTATTGCACATGAGTGTATAATCACGTATACATGCTCATTTTTGTTTGGATTTGTAAGGTGGTTTCAAATTATAATTTTTTTTAAAAAAAAAATTTAATATTTGAGGGCAACTATCAAGCAACTTCAACCATGAGTTTCTTTTTGAAAAAAACAACGGAAATCAAATTAACATCAACAGTGAGTTTCTGTCTAAAAAAAACAACAGAAATCAAATCAACATCAACTACATCTCTATGAAAAAACACGTGAAAGAAAAACATGTCATTTATATATGAGGAAGCTCAATAGTAAAGACGTACTTGTCGGTATAATTTTCACCCAAAGCCTTCCAACCCAAAGCTCGTGGATCATATCAACAAGTTGTTTCCATTCTCAGTAACAAATTTCTTACTTTCATTGTCCGCAGACTCAGAACCAAAGGCATTGATGAGGTGGCAATGTCTTTTAAGTTTGGAGATAATTGAATTTTCATAATTAAATATGCACAATGTCTATAAATAACTTATATTAATAAAAGAAATTTAAAGATTTTATATACAAAGTCAAAGATGGTATGACTATGTACCCAAAATTCAGAACCACTTTCATTGACATTAATTAA
This sequence comes from Ceratodon purpureus, assembly GCA_014871385.1. Classification (NCBI taxonomy): domain Eukaryota; kingdom Viridiplantae; phylum Streptophyta; class Bryopsida; order Pseudoditrichales; family Ditrichaceae; genus Ceratodon; species Ceratodon purpureus. The sequence continues at coordinate 10,031,989 of CM026422.1, read as the reverse complement.
CTAATGTGGGAGGTGGGGAGGGGGGTGGGGGGGGGGGTACGTGGCGCAACTCGGACGGTCTTGGGGTCGGGGCTCTTGGGGGTCTGGAGGGGTCTTGGGAGGGTCTTGAGGAAGTGGGTCTTGGGGGCTTTATCCCATAATTTTTGCAGCTCCTCACCTCCCTTGAAAAGTACAAAAGGGCTAGGGGGTGGGTAGGGAAATAAATTTTAAAATATGAATTGTACCCTAGGGGTCCATGTAGCACGCCCTAAAAGGAGGCCACGTGGCAAAAATGTCCTTGGTGACTTTTCTAATGCAGAAATGTCACTTGGGACACTATTAGGGGTACTCTCAACATGTGTTTGTGTTGTCTATCAGGGATACTCTCAACCTGTATTTGTGCTGTCTATCAGAAATACTCTCAACCTGTGTTTGTGCTGTCTATCAGAAATACTCTCAACCTGTGTTTGTGCTGTCTATCAGAAATACTCTCAACCTGTGTTTGTGTTGTCTATCAGAAATACTCTCAACATGTGTTTGTGCTGTCTATCAGAAATACTCTCAACCTGTGTTTGTGCTGTCTATCAAGGATACTCTCAACCTGTGTTTATGCTTTATAGTGTCATTGGCATTATTTTGGTATTAATTAATTAATGGGGCCTTGAGGAGGTGCCACGTGGTACCTCCTCAAGGCCCCATTAATTAATTAATACCAAAAAGCACTATTTTGATTTTTGGAATTTCTCCGCCGACAACTCATATACTTCCTCAGTTCCTTTGCATTTTCAAAAAATATGGGAATAATCCCCAATTCCAAACCATACCATCACCATACCATCACCATGTCACCTCATGCCATGTGGACCCCCTCCACATCAGACCCCTTCATGAAGCCCTCATTAATTAATTAAATTCTGTCAATTTGGGGTGGTTCGCAATTTTGGGCACATAGTACTGTTCAAACACCAAATAACTTTGGCTAATACCTCTGATAACATTGGAATAAAACATTGAATAACCTGTTAATAATATTGGAATGTAATATTGAATTATGAGTTAATACAATTGGAATGTGAATGAAATAGTGAATAACAGTGGCTTACACCTATGATGTCAAAAATCTACAGCCCTCGATTATAAAGCAATCACTTCAACTATTTTGTATTTAGTATATTGTTCTACATGATTCACATCAGCATCCCAGAGAATTTCACAAATGGTAGAATAATGCAAAAATGGCGTGGGTACAGAAGCCGCAGCTGTATCCATTGCATTGCAATATAGTTTGTCCTTCATAGCAATAAAAGAAAATCTAGTCCTGGTCAGTGGAAGAATGTTTTTTACTGCTTTTGCACGCAGACTCTCTAGATTGTGCACATTAACAAGAACTTACAGTACTTCAAACGCAAAATGGTAACAAGGAGTTGTTCACTTATTCGAATTTAGTACTCTTCAAGGCGATGAAGCTCAAATGCCTCAACATGGAGACGACCATGGCCCCAGTTTTGAAACTCTGACGTGGCATTCTTGATCCGATATGGCACAGCAGTGCGTCTGATGAGGCATCCGTAGTGGGGGCCAATGGGAGGATGTCAAGTAGGTTGGGGGTTTGGTATCGGATGCGCTGAATACAGTCAACAGAGGAAGACTACGGAGGTCAATGTTTCTACGCAAGGACTGTACATGATGGCTAACGAGACGAGACGGGGTTTGGACAGTGGGAGTATGCTGGCAAGTTGCAACTGAGTGAGGTGAATAATGGTTTGCTTGTGCCGATGGGAAGGATGGGAAGGGGCACTGCTAAGGAGGTACCGCTCCAGCTAACTTTCTTAACCCCTAAATTTCCTTGATGCAAAAGTGCCTAAATCAAAAAATTTGACCTTCTTCTACTCCAGGCCCAAAAAATATCAATCTAAGCATTATTTAAGAAATCCAACCGTAGGATCTTAAAGTTAACTTGAAGTTTTACTTACATATCAAATTTGAACCGTTGATTCTTCTCCATTTGTGAGATCGTAATGGTCAAAGTTGGCTGAATTTTTCTCCAGCGGGAACTACTGAAACCCATTTCGGGTTTTAAGGATAGTTAGGGGTTAAGCGGTAAAATTGAAATCACTTATTGCCGAGAGAGACATTGTTGGTACACTATGCATGCGTTGCAACTTGAAATATCTTTAAAGGATGAACATAGTTTGGACGGTTGGAAATGGTTGATTGGATGGATTGTGGACACGGTCCAAAAAGTAGATGAAAATGATGTGCATTTTTCAACTTCATTTCTCCCATAATAGAAAGTACGGGGCGTTCAAAAATAAAAGTAGTTTGAGCTCATGAGGAACATTCTTGAAGCGTGTGTGTTTCATTTTACAACTTTGCATGCTACATTTTTGACAATTTTTTTTAGATGTATAACACTGTATATGAAGATGATTTATGATGATTTTGAAGGCATTTGTAGCGTGTATAGAAGTAGTAAAGTGGAATGGAATTTAGTGCAACATATATGTGTATAGAAGTATTAAATTGTTCTTCACATCTCTTATTAATGAAATCAATTCATTTACTTTTGTGACTTGTCCAACTACCTTTATAAAATCTTCACTTTTAGTCCGCAATCTTCCATGATCTTTTGGATTCTTTTTGAGAACCACTTCTCAACTTAAATTGCTTTCCCCTCAAATATTTCAATTATGCTTTCAATCTTGTTATTTCAACCATGCTTCTATTTTATTGTCACTTCAGGTTCAATCCTTATAAAATCTTCAGTCATTTCAGTTATCCTTCCAATCTTCTATAACTTCAGCTCAACTCTTTTGGTCCAATTTTCAATCATATTTGTCATGCTTCCAATATTCTATCACTTCACTTGTACCTTGAATCTTCTATCACTTCACAAGTGCTTTCAATGTTCTGTCATAGTCATGACATGCTTCAATTATCTTGTCACCCCGCTTTTTCCTCATAGAATCTTAGTCCTTTCAGCACTTTTGGAATTTCCAATCATTTCTGTGATGCTTCCAATCTTCTGTCACTATACTTGTAGCTTGAATAATCCGTCACTTCACGAGTGCTTTCAATGTTCTGTCATAGTCTTGACATGCTTCAATTCTCCTGTCACCCTCTTTCTTCCTCATAGAATCTCCAGTCATTTCAGTCAGTCTACATGTGCTTTTAATCATTTATCATAGTCTTAACATGCTTCATGCCTTCTATCATGTCAATTGAGTCATCATAGATCTCTGGTATTTTCAGTGACCTTAGCTATTCCTTCAATTTTTTGTCACATCCTTCAATCTTTTGTCACAATCTTGACATACTTTGATTCTTCTATCATTTCGCTTTCATCCTCTTATGATCTCCAGTCATTTTGGTTATGTTTTCGATCCTATAAAACTTCATTTGTGCCTTCAATTTTTTGTCACGATCTCAAATTTACTTCAATTCTTACAACATGGTTGAGCTTCCTCTAATTTAAAATTATTTACATTCTTTAGGAACCTCAATTGAACTTTATTGCAACTATAATTTCAGAAATCATTGTACAATCTTAAGCCAAGGCAATTCTAAACTTTTATTATTTGACAATATCAATTCATGGTGACAATGTTAAATTATTGCTTATTACAATACCTAGATCGTTACTTTAAACAAACCGAAAAATCAAAATGAAACAACCCAACCAACCTATCTGAAACCACTGTCTAAATAATACTCAAATCTAACAACTCACTCAAATCCAATATTTCACTCAAATCCAACAACTCACTCAAATCCAACAACTCACTCAAATCCATCATTTCACTCAAATCCAACTTTGCACTCAAAATCGACATTGTTTAGAAATTGGCCTGAAAATCTCTTCCAAGCGTAGAAGGTGTGGACGCTTTCACAAACCATAAAAAACCTTGGTGGCTGATTCAGCCGTTTTCATGACTGGCTTAGGAAGCAGAATGCGCTCCTAGGGATTCTGTAGCTCGGGCTGCTGATTCTGTCGCTGTGGCTGCGGATTCCGACGTTCTCAATCAGGTTCCCAAAGTTTTTTACGCTTGAGAGCGGGCAGGGAGTGGCGCATTCTGCCGCGCGCGCGGCTACAGGTCTCGCCGTGCCAGACTCGCCCTGGAGCCGCTTGCACGGCAGAATGCGCCACTCCCTGCCCGCTCTCTTGTACGTGAACCGCACAGTTGAGTTCCGCCTGCATTTCCCTGAGGCACAGACCCGACCAGTTCACAACTTCACGAGCACGGTTGGCGCCTGCAAACATGGTGCCTGCGATGACACACCGGGCCCCCACTCGTACAACTGCATTCATCCACACCCAAAGCCCTGAGTCCCCATTCCAAAATTCCATTCATCCACCCACACTCATCTATATCGCCTCTACTTCATCCAATTCGCAAGCACTGAGGACTCCAATGCGAGCCAAGTAGACTTCTCCATACCTCTCATCCATTTCCAACATTGAAATCCACATTCGTCGACGGAGAAGCATCCATACAGAATTGATTGCATTTACTATTGTTGAATTTTGTACTTCATCTGGGGAGATTCATCTAAACTTTGTCTCTTTCATCCAGTTCGAAGTTAAACCAAGCTTTCTAGAGAGGAGAAATGCAATATAAGCATACTATTTGCAGGAGCTTCGATTCCCCTCGAATGAGAGCGTCAAACAATACATGATGATCCTTTAAATAATAAAACAGGTTGCATTTTTTGAAAAGACAGATGTTTTGAGACTACCGTAGTTGGGTACTAAATTTGTTAACAAATAATCCTAAAATAAGGCAAAGATTGGAAATTTAAAGGATAAGAAAATATACAACTCATTATTTTTAGAAATATCGTTTTTATTCATATAAAGTTGTCTTTAGTAATTTTTAAAAATTCAAAAAATCAATTTCTTGAGAAACAAAATTATTTTTTTCCAAAAAAATAAATATTTGTTTTGGAGTGGATGAACTTGCAATTCAAATACGGTATACAAATGATTGTTGATAAAAGAATAAACATTATATATTGCAGAGATGGTTGAGATGGTTGAGATGCCTATATTTATGTAATTGAAACGAGTGAGATGATTAGAACGACTAGTTTGTGTGACATGATTGAGATAATTAAGATGGCTAAGATAACTCAGATGGTCTAGATAATGGAATTGTCTGAGATGATCTAGATAATGGAGTTGTTTGAGATGACCAAGACCATCAAGATGTTATGAAAATTGAATTGTTTGAGATGACTAATAGGATCTAGATGATTCTAATGATTGGAATGATTGAGATGATCGAGATGACTAAGAAGGTCGAGACTTTTTTAATTTTTTTTTTTTTTGTACAAATGAACGAATTTCATTGCAGAAAGCAAATTACAACCCTTGTCGTACAATAATTACAACCCTCATCCAACAAAAGTCCGAGGCAAAAAATAGAAGATGGTTGAGATTGTTGAAATGATTAAGAGGGCTCAAGTGCTTAAGATGAATGAGAGGGTTGAGCTGCTTGAGATGGGTGAGAGGGCTGAGCTGCTTAGATAATTGAGATGAATAAGAAATATGAGGTGGTTAAAAACATAAAACCAAGATAAATGAGATGATTAAGATGAATGAGATAGATGAAATGACTTAGATAGCACATTGTCATGGCCTAGACAAATAACATGCTTGACATGACTAAGAATATATAATTAAGATGAATGAGAGACTACTGGAAACGGAGGGGGATACGAGGGTCTCTGCGAGGGAGGAGATGACAGACTGCACGTCGATCAAAACGCGTCGTGGGAGGGTCGGGTTCCGTCGAAGTGGCCACATGTCAGGTCCATTTCCGCAAACCGCTGTTACGCACCATATGCTGTGGCGCGTCAGGTTCTGCGCCCGGTCAAGGAGTTGAAATTTTTGTTTTCCTCTGCCCTACAGTAATAACGATACTGGCGTGGATGACACCTCGATGGTGGGGACCATCGTCGTACTCAAACTTACACGACACGCGGAGTAATTTTTATTACTGCTACCCGTTGCGGATATTGTAAGGGTTGTTATCCACCGGGTATGCACCAGGATTGATATCCTTGCGAGTTGATATCCGGGAAACCTGTTTTCGGGTATTTGACGGAACATACCCGGACATAACCGGATTTCCGGATTTCTGCCTACTCATAACCGGATCACCGGTAGATGACCTGGGTTCATGATGGATGATGCTCATGAATGGATATCTGCCGGGTATGTTCTCCCAATCTAGTCGTAGGTGCAGAGTTCGTGGTATCCATATGTCGGAATTCAGTGCCGAATATAGAAGGTCCTCCGGGATCCCAGAGATACAATTAGCTGCTGTCGGCATTCAGGTCATCCAGGTCTGTCACTAGATTCTGAGCCTCCCGTAATTTCTGGAACCTTTTTGATATGATTCGCGACTGATAGTGCAAGAAATGTCACCGACAATGCACTGGTGCACACCCATGAAGAGCGACCATTAATACAATAGAAATGGCGCGGATAATTTTTTAAATTTCACTGTTGGATTTCATTGCCAATCTAGAATGCATGTACAGATTATCAGGCACTGGATTCATGTAGAGCCTTGGATAGTTTACCTGAAACAAGTACACTATTGAGATCAATCACACCACTGACTACTACTAGTTTGAAGTACAGGCCGACTCCTGAACTTTATACGGGATCAAGAACCGTGAATCCCACATCAATAAACCATGTTTGCCACGTTTAGGAGGTAGGGCGCAGTCAAGAGAGTGTCGTTCATCTAGGGAAGACGAGTACTGGACTTTCACTGAATGCTTGAAAATGCGAAGAACATGCACCCATTGAGCGCCGTTGGGACATTGGGGTCCATCCTTCATCACCTTAGATTTTGGACCTAGGCCTGTCCTCCCGGCCGCGACGACCACCTCGCCGTGGTCTGGGTGAAGGATCTAAACTGCCTTCTTCGCAGGAACGGTGATGTCATTATCCTTTGCAGGTTGGAACTCCGGAGGGACCTTTGTGCAGCTTCCTGATTTGCGTCCCTGAGCCCCTCGAGTGACAGTGCCCTTCGTGATACGATTCCCAACTGGGCTTGGAATTTCACGTTCAAGGCACGTTCCAACGTCAACCAAACCAGTCGCAGATGGTATCAGAGTCTGTGCTGGATTGGTCGTAGTACCTGCGGTGTTCAAACTACTCGTGCCCCTGCTGCTCTCCGAGGATGTGTGGCATGGTGCCCACTCAGAATCGGTGTGCTCCTCCTGGATGTGGGGCTCGAGGTTTACCAGCACCGTGTCGCCACTTAAGGGCGATTGTATCACCGGCGAAATAACATTCAAGGGCTCACTCTCTGCAAAGGTAGAACAAGAGGTCTCAGTTTTGAAAATTAATCCAATATACGTGCCAATGAGTACCAAAACAATTGTAGCCAAACAGAGTGAATGGTACGTACCCTGCTCCTGAGTTTGCGGGATACAATCTTCTGTGACTCTCGGCGTTGTCATGCTCGGGGTTGTATGCGTGGGAACTAAGGCAGGAGAATGTTTCGGAGGTGCTGCACCGCCATGCTTTATGAGTTGTAGCAATTCGGTTAGATTTGTTTGTAGAAAATCCATTCGACTCTCCATGCCTACCTTCCAAGCGTCTGAGATTTTCTCCACAGGTGTTGAATGATTTTGACTCGTGGTGCCCTGCGAAGACTTAACAGAGTCAATTTTTTCGAAGAAGGTGCTTAATGCAATACAAGTGCTTAAACACAATGTTCTTTAAATCTTTAAGTGATGCAACGACATATCGTACCTGCCGTAATGAGGTGGAATTAACAACTTTTGGGGAGTGCGCCATCGAACCGTAAGTTTCTGTCGCCCCATACTCCGTAGGTGCATCCATGACCCAGTCGGAAGTTCGGAACACATTGGTGTGTCATAAGAGTTAGCAAACTGCTATGGCTCAAATTTTTAATTTTTTTTTAGACACCACATTCCAGGTGAAGTACTTACAAAGAATATTAGGATTGGATGAGCAGACATTACGAAGTCCAAAGCAAATAACGACACAAAAGAATTATACAAATTTTTCACGCAATGAAGAGTGTAAGAGCAAGAGTTTGTAACATACATACCCTGATAGGGTCAGGCCCGGTGTATGTAACCCCTCGGAGAAAGATGTGCTCCTGGTGGGACGACTGGGGGTTTGCTCAGGGACTTGCTCACTGCACCACGCAACACCTTTTTCCACCTTAGATCGGATACCTTTCTGTTAGCCTGGGTCAGGGATGGATTGTGTTGAGACCAATTCTAGCATGTCATGGAAGGAGAGTAAGAGCCAAGGGGTACAGGTAGGTTAGCTAAGCGATAGTAACCCGTGTGAATGGAGAAATAGTCATAGAGTTCTGACCCCTATTACCGAGACCAGAAGGAAGTGACGGTTACGTTTCCTCAAGCTAGGAGGCTACCCGCCCACCGAGACCCTTCGTGTTGCCCCAGGGAGCCAGGGGAGGCTTGGTCGACGTAGTAATGAGAAGCAGTTCAAACATTCATAGCTAAAGTGTAGACAAGGCAACAACATGCAAGTAGAGACATTTAGGTGAGGGATCCGAGAGGGCAGACGAAGAGTGTGTTAGAAGTTGACTTATACGTTTATTGCTTCCTGATATAGTAGTTCAAGGTTACAAGTACACAGACCCGGAGGTAGAGAAGGGAAAAACTGATCAGCTAGCGCAGTGACCTAAGGTCCTTGGTTGAGAGCTAGTGCTTCATGTAACCAGCCGTGACAGTCATGGAAAAACTAGAGATCCTCTTGCTACATCGTCTCTGCTTCTTATACTTACTCTACCTTGCTATTCCTAGTGCTAACTATCTGTTATAACTGCTTGTTCGCCACAGTGCTACTCTCCTACTCCCCTTGATGTCTCTGTTAACTCTTAGTTTGCCATGGTGGGACTTTCCTTGCTGCCTCCCTGTTTGGTTATGGAGTCCGTGTCTTGGGCGGTAACATTTTACCCCTCCTCGTAGAGTGCAAACCGTCGCTGGTTTGCAGGGTTTAGTGTTTTGTTCTTCGTGCAGCAGGGCGCCGGTCGGGGCGGGTTTCTTCGCGGGGTACTTGAGCTTGGCGTCTTGGAGGGTCTTGGTTGGCGAAGATGGCGGCTATGGCGGCCGCGACTCCACGATGCAACAAATTATGCTTAGTCCTGGAGGTACGGGCATGCTGATAGACATCAAAGACTGTCTTTCCCAGTAGTTTATTACAGGCCGGGCATTGGACATTGTCTGATTCAGGGTTAGAGTATCTTCTTATTAAATCCGGATGCGCAGCAAAATAGTCTTTGACTACAGCAATGGCGAGGTCAGAATCTTCCTCAGCATTGCTATCATCACTATGCTCTGCCTCCATGTCATATTCCTCTTCTAGTTTTTGCAAGGCTAATTTATGTTCGCGGAAAGACTTGGGTTGAGCATGTACCATTGGGTTGTCATGACTTGGGACGTCTGGGATGGCGGGTGCAAGCAACTCGGGCAGAGCTGTGACCAGGGCCATCAACCGAGGCGAAGCTTGGGGCGTGTCTTCTGTGTCGGTAGCAACATCTAGGATATGCACGCGGTCGAGCGGCTCTTGGAATTTGGGGAAGACAGCTGCTACCGGGGCGTATATCTCCTGATCCTGAGTTGACTGTGGGATGTTTCCAAGGTTATTTGGCTGCTGCTCCATGGATGCCGTGACTTCTAGTGCCATGCCGTCTATGTCCATGTCCCATGCTGGTTCTGATTGCTCTAAGTCCAGGTCCACCATTGCATCGTCGATACAGGAATCTAGGAAGTCTTGTGTCGGAATTGCCGAGGCTAGCGGTTTCTCCCATAGCATTCGATGGGCGTGGGTGGTGATTGACTTAGCAGCGTTCTGTACCCAAATTGCTTTGTTTGCCTTGAAATTCGTCTTGGCATTTTCGGTTTCTATTCTTAGTTGCTGTAGATGCGCCAGCTCCGCGGATTTCCCTGGGTCCATGGTTGTTGTTCCTCCTAGGGCTGAAGCTTCACTGAGGGCTTTGTATCGTGCCAGGGCCTTAGTAGCCTGCTGTTCCAATCGCGGGGCACGTTGCTCTGCTAGCTGCTTGGCCTTCTCCATGGCTTCAACCTGTTCGCGTGCCGCTGTTAGCTCGAGTTCCAATGTCGCCACCTGGTTTCGGAAATTGCCGATGGTCTGAAGTGATTCTGCGAGCTGCGATTGAAATTCCTCCCTGGCGTCCGTGATGGATTGCTTGGCTTGGGCTTGGGCAACTTGGATGGCCTGTATGGCTTTTCTTTTGTGTCGCTCCTCGATCTCCCCCTGCTGCGCTGCCATGGCTATGCGTTCCTGCTCCATGGTGTGGACGAACTGCAGTAAGCGCTCCATACAGGTAGCAAGTTCCTTGCCCTGTTCTTGAACTTCCTTGGCTTTTGGTCCGAGCTCTGTCTTGACACTATCTCCCTCAGTGGTTGCAGGCTCGGCTGTCCTCGGGCGTTTGCTGGTGGATGGGGCCGCGGGGTCTCTCTTGGCAGCCATGGCCATGTTCTTCTGCAAATCCAAAAAGGTGCCAATCCTTGGCAGCTGATGGTTGGTCCTGTAGTATGCCAAGAACCTGGTGATGTAGGCCGTGAGGAAGGGGCCGATTGGGCTGGAGTATGCCTCATCCCTGCAATACCCTCGGAGCTGGACACGGAAATGCTCATCTACTATGAGCCCCCAGTTTATTTTCTCTCCCTTGTCGGCTAAGAGCATGAGACTGAGCTGATCTAGGTGGATACATTTGCAATTATTCTTGAAGAAAATTTGACTAAGTACGCCCCTCATCCTAGCAAACCACGGCTCCTTCAAGGCAGGACCAAGGGCAAACACGTCATACCTGCCGTTGATGGGGCCAGTGACTTCGGGTTGTGGTGTGGTGCAGGCTGGTGTCCATCCCGTAACTCCGGTGCCATCCCAGCCAAAGAATGCATGGAGGTACCAGGGAGAGTATTGAACCAGAACTCTGTCGACATAGCCTGCCGGGAACGCCTCGTCCTCGCGGCGCGTCTTCATGGAAGCCAAAAATTCCATGCACTGGGCGACATCGACCTTCCCATCCAAGCGCGTCGAGTACTTAATGAGGTGCGTCTTTGTCAACCATGCTCCGTCTAGCTTCCTCTTCCACTCGCGTACCATTCGCGGACTGTAGATTGGGCCCACGGAGGTCTTGGAAGCCATGTTGTGTAACAATTCGAAGAGGGCGCTACGCTGAACTAAAACGAGCGAACAAATGGGGCGGCCGTGAGCTGTGGTGCGGGGTAGATGGTGTTGGAGGGACTGTGCCTCCAGAACTCTGAGAGAGGAAGAAGGAGAGAATGGAGGGGGATGCTTTGGAAGTTTGCCAAGAGTTTCTGATGTGGTTTCCACAGTGTGGTGGGATGGTTGGGGATAGATTTGGACAAGGCGAGTGCGCTTTGGCGGGCTGTCCGTGGACTGTGGCGGCGGAGTCCGATCAAGGCGGAGATGATCATGGTGATCTTGATGCCTAGGGCCATGGAGTGCGAGTTGTTCATGAGTGTGAGCTAACTCCATGGAGTGGTAGGCTGTGTTGGGTGTGACTGATCTAGAGTGTCCATGGCGGCCAAGGAGCTTGACGCGATGGTTGAGAAGTCGTGAGTTTGGAGTTGAAAGAGTGAGTAGACTTGACGGAAGCTGAGCTCTAGGAACACTGAGTAGTCTAGACCTATCAAAACCGTTTAGGTAGTTATGTCCAAGATGGCCTAGAGTTGTCGTAGGACATGCCACCTGCCCTGGATGGATACCCGGATTGCAAAATTGGCAACCGAGATCCGGGACAGGGGTATCAGGTGGCCGGGTCTGAGGGTAGGGTTCATATCCTGGATAGGTACCCGGACTAGCGGACATGTCGACCTGTATATGGCTGACATGGACCTGTACTTGTGCTTCTTGGTCAAGGGTCGGGTCTTGTGTGACCGTGGTGTCCTCGGCTGGCTCTGTCACGTCGTGTGCGTCATTTGCCAGGTTAGTGTAGATTTCGCCAAGGCTTAGTTTGGGTGCTACAGGGACCGAGGTAGTATGATAGTGTTTTAGTTTATTTGCATTGACAATGGTTGCTTGATTGTCATAGTAGTCATTGTTGACCAAGAGTACAGTGTTATTTGGTAATGCTAAATGAACACGGAAAGGGCCGTGCCACATTGATTCAAACTTGGTTCTTTTTAATTTGGGATCACGTGGACACCAGAGTACTTGATCTCCTTTCTGAAAAATCCGAGCCGGCTGGGAGGCTTGGAAATACTTGGCGCTGAGGGCCTATTTATCTGTGATATTTTTGATTGCGAAGGCTCTGATCTCTTCTAAGTGATGAATGTCTTGGATACAAGTTACGAGGACCTTATGTGGCGAGTACTCCCTTGGATTTATGGATTGAAAGGTAGGTGCGACATACTCGGTGGGGAGCAAGGGCTATGTGCCGTAGACCTTCTATGACAGAGTTGACAAAGTGAGATCCTTGGTCGGACACAATTTCCAAGGGGCAGCCGAACCTGGTAATGATATTGTCATACAAGAAGGTTGCTGTGACGACTGCAGTGTTACTGCGCAGTGGCTTGGCTTTGACCCATTTAGTTGTGTAATCCGTGGCAACTAAGATGTATTTATACCCTTGACAAGTGGCTGGGCGGATAGGTCCTACGAAATCCAATCCCCATCTTTGGAAGGGACCCAATGGTGGTGTGGATTTTAAAGGAACCTTTCCTTGGTACTGGAAATTAGTGGTGGATACCTGACATGCGTGGCAATTCTTGATGTAAACATGAACGTCTCGGTGAAGTGTTGGCCACCAATATTTAGCGGTCAAAATCTTTTTGATTGTTGTATCGGGTCTCTGGTGACCACCAACAGGTCCGTCATGGAGATGTGCCAGTATTGTCGATTGTTCTCTTGTGGGTACACAGAGTCTAAGGACTTGGTCTGGCCCTTGGCGATACATCTGTCCATGGATGACAGTGTAGGGAAGGGTAGTCTTAACGAAACTAATCTTTCGTGTGCCAGTGAGACTTGGTGGTGTCGTACTAGTGGTTAAATATTTGATAATTTCGGTGGTCCAATCTTGGTTATCTTGGACAACCACGGTGGCGGCCTGGATATAGAGTTCGTTGAAGGAGTAATCGATTCCTTCTTCCTTGGTGTTCGTATCTCGAGACAAGTAATCTGCTACAATGTGTCTCTTTCCAGGTATGTATACCACCTCGAAATCGTATTCTAACACTATCATAATCCAGCGAGCTACTCGTCCTGTTACGAGAGGTTGATTTACAAGGTATGACAAGCTATGGTGATCTACCATGAACCGGAACTTATTTTCTAAGAGATAATGGCGAAATTTTTTCACGGCATAGATCATAGCTAAAGCTTCCCTTTCTATTTTAGAGTAATTTCTCTCGGCTAGATTTAACAACCTGCTTGCGTAGGCTACAGGTTGGTCATGTTTGCCATTAATACTTTGGGCTAGCATAACTCCCACGGCTAGGTTGGAAGCATCCGTGTGGACATGAAACGGCTTGGTCCAGTCTGGTGCGATCAAAATTGGTGCATGGGTGTAGGCTTCCTTGATTTTATCCAAGGCTGTCTGAGCTGCCGGTGTCCAGTCCCTTGGGTACGTATACTTGGTATGGTTGAGGGCCGTGATAGGTTGCCCAGTAATATGCGCGAGTTTCTTGATGTAAATACGGTTAAACTGTGATAGGCCTAGAAGACGCTGGACTCCTTTTTGATCCTTAGGTGGTGTCATATCTATGATGTCCTTGATCTTGGCTGGGTCTGGAAGCTTGCCATACTTACAAACGATATATCCCAAGATTACTCCGGCAAAAAAGAGGAACCTACATTTGTCTGCATTTAGACTAACGCCGTTGGCTCTGCAGGCATCAAATATGAGCGGCCGTAAATGGTTGACATGGTCCTGCATCTGTCCGTATACGGTACTGTCATCCAAGTAAATACGAAAGAAGCGTTTCAAGTATGGGCGAAATATTAATTCCATGACTCTTTGGAATGTCATGGGCGCATTTTTTGCTCCAAAAGGCATGCCCTCGAATTGGTAAGGTCCCCATTCTGTTGAAAAAGCCATTTTGTTTTTATCTTGTTCGGCCATGGCCATTGGCTACTTGGTAGTATCCTGAGAAGCAGTCAAGAAAAGAATACATTTCGTGCCCTGCTACCTCATCTATGATTTCTTCCATGTATGGCAGGGGGTAGTGATCCTTTTTGGTTGCAGCGTTTAATTTTTGGAAATCTACGCAAATTCTTAATGCACCATTCTTCTTGGGTATGATGACCATAGGAGAGAGCCATGGTGCGGAGTCGACAGGGGAGATGAACTTAGCCTTTAGCAGCTTATCTAATTCCTCCTTGACCCGAATAGCATAATTCGGATTCATCCTGTAACGTCTCTGTTGAACAGGCGTAGCATTTGGTACAAGGTCAATTGTATGTTCTGCGAGAGTCCTTGGTATGCCTTTTAGATCTTCATGGTTCCATGCAAAGATGTCATGGTATTCCCTGAATAAAGCAATGGCAGCTTGTTTGATTTCGGCTGGTGCATCGGCATTTATTTTAATAAATTTGGAGTCATCTATGGTACCAAGGTTTACTAATTCTACTTTGTCTTTGGCGCCTGTTAGTCTGGGTTGTCCATGGAGGTCTGAGATTGCTAGAGGAAAAGAGGCCTACCTTAAGTGAGGACAGGGTACTAGTATAATGTAGCAAGGGTAGTGTCTGGTGACCGGGAGTCCCGGTGCGGGGAGGGCTAGTAACTGCCAGCTGTGGGTTGTAACTTGGGAGTATCGGGGAAAGGAACAAGGAGCGGTTACGTTACGAGCCCCAAGACTCTGTGATGGCCCAGAGGGCTTTGGAAAAGATTCTCGGTACACCAAGGATGGACCAAGACAGTCGGACAGAGTCCCAGCAGACCAAGAGGCAACTAATGAACCAGCACCACCATAAGCATTAAGGGTATTCAGACAGGCAGAATAGCAAGGAATACAGATAGTAAAGCAAAGCAATAGATCGGAGTGTAAAGCAAAATAGAAGAGTTGTTTGTAGATAGAAGTGTGGTCCTTGAGAGGATCGGGAACAAAGGGAGGAGATAGTGTCCTCGGTGAGTGACGCTCTAAGAGTCTGTCTACGGTGAGCTAAGTACAGCAAAACTAGCTTAGAGTCCGTGGAAAATCAAGAGAGCTAGCTACTGTACTCGCCTTGCCTTTATACTATTCAAATCCTGCTATTTCCGCATTCCTAACTCCCTGTTACTCCTTGGGTAATATCTTCGAACTCCCAGTCTGTTACGGTGGGGATCTGCTGACTGCTTGTTCGTCCCACTCTTCTCCTGGTCTTGCCATGGTGCCCGTGGTCGGGTAACATTTTGCCCCTCCTTGTAGAGTGCAAATCGTCCTCGCATTTGGAGGTGTTCAGCGGCGAGTTCTTCGGCCAGCGGGTCTCTTGTCGGGGCGGGTTTCTTCACGCGGAACCTGTGCTTGACGTCTTGGGGGATCTTGGTTGCCGTAGATTGTGGCTATGGCTGCAGCAACGCCACTGTGCAGCAAGTTGTGTTTAGACCTGGACGTGCGGGCATGTTGGTACACATCAAATACGGTTTTGCCCAAGATCTTATTACAGGCTGGACATTGTATGTTGGCAGCCTCGGGGTCACCGTATCTGTTAGCCAGGTCAGGGTGGGAGGCAAAATACTGTTTGACTGCGTTGATGGCAATTTCGGAATTCTCCTCTGTATCACTATCTTTGCTACCATCACCCTCCATTTCATACTCTTCCTCTAATTTCTGTAAAGCAAGCTTATGTTCTCTGAAGGTTATGGGTTGAGCTAATACCATGGAATTGGACTGACTTGGCGTTGCGTGGATGGCTGGTGCGGGCGGCAGGGCAGGTGCTGCAACTGGTGGCCGAGGTGAAGCTTGGGGCGTAACATCGACGTCGGTGGGAGCGTCCGGAATGTGGACGCGATCGGGTCTTTCGCCTCGGTCCTCAAAAACAACGAACATCGGTATGTGGAGCTCCTGGGCTTGGGGAGCATTGTCGGCCGGGATGCTTGTGTCGCCGGGTGCCTCGTCTAGCTCAGGTTCGATGTTGGCTATGGCTTCCAATGACATAACCTCCAAATCCTCGTCCCAAGTGCCCTCGGATTGCTCCAAATCCAGATCCACCAGGGCATCGTCAATACAGGAATCCAAGAATTCCTGTGACGGTACTGCCGAGGCCGGGGGATTCTCCCACAAGAGACGGTGGGCATGCGTGGCTATCAGTCGAGCAGCATTCTGAATCCAATTGGATTTATTGGCTTCGAAATTGGCCCGTTCATTCTCGGTGTCAGTACATAGCTGCTGTAGACGAGCCGACTCCTCAGTGTTCCGTGGCTCCGTGGCAGGTGAACTGACTCCCTGAGGTGCTGCCGTGGTGAGGGCTCTGTATTTGGCGATGGTCTCGGCATGTCTTTGCTCCATGCGCTGTGCTCTCTCCTCGGCCAAGCCTTTTCACTTTGTCATTGCATCTGTTTGTTCTTGTGCCGCAGCGAGCTCTGCCTCCAGGTTGGCCACTTGATGCCGGAAATTGCCGATGGTCTCTTGAGCCTCAGTCATCTGTGTGTGGCATTCCTCCCTGGCGTCCTCGATGGTCTTCTGTGCGCGGGCTTGGGCGGCTTGGACAGCTTGTGTGATCTTGCGTTTGGCACGCTCCTCGAATCCCCCTTGCTGTGCCGCGATGGCGAGGCGCTCCTGCTCCGTGGTGTGCACGAACTGCAACATGCGCTCGATACAGGTGTTTAACTCCTTCCCCTGTTCCTGGAATTCTAATGCGTGAGGCCCAAAGTTGGTTTTGCTGTCTTCTCCCCCATGTGTCTCAGGAGCGACTATCCTTGGGCGTTTACTTGGTCCTGGCGCGTTAGGGTCCCTGGTAGCCACGGCGGCTAATTCCCGTTGTATGTCCAGAAACGTGCCCATCAGCGGTGGTTGATGGTGCAATCGGTGGTATGCGAGGTACTTGGAGATATACGCGGTCAGCAATGGTCCTATAGGGCTAGAGTAATCGGGCCTGCTTCGGTACCCACGAAGCTGGACTCGAAACTGGTCGTCCAAGATCAGTCCCCAATTAATCTTTTCGCCCTTGTCGGCAAGGAACAAGAGGCTCAAGTGGTCTGGCTGGATTCGGTTACAGTCATTCCGAAAGAAAATTTGACTCAGAGTACCCCGCATCCTTGCAAACCAAGGTTCCCGTAACGCACTTCCCAAAGCATAGTCATCGTACCTTCCGTCCGCATCGGGGAGAACGCCTTTGATTGCGCCTGTGACGGTGGGCTGCGGCGTTGCACACTGGGGCGTCCACTCCGTGATCCCTGTGCCATCCCAGCCGAAGAAAACATGGAGAAACCGCGGAGAGTAGCGCACCAGTATGCCCTCCACAACGCCCGACGGAAACTGTTCTTCTTCACTCTGCGCCGCATTGGACCGCAAGAACTCCTGGCATCTAGCGATATCTACCTTGCCATCTAAGCGCGTCCAATACTTGATCAAGTTGGTCTTGGTAAGCCACGCCCCATCTGTTTTTCTCTTCCATTCTCTCACCATCCTAGGAGTATATATCGAACCCATGGAGGTCTTGGTGTCCATGGCGTACACTACGACTATGACAACAGCGCTGAGCGAGCTACACGGACCCAAGGTGCTGCAGTACTGGAATGAAGTGTTGCGTGCGTATGGGTTGTCCAAGTTGAAGGGGAGAGAGGGAGGGAGGAAGGTTGGAGCATATGGCGGCGCCCAGAGTGGGACTGCCTGAGACTGATTAGATGGCTGGTTGTTGGCTGGGTGCCTGATGATGTTATGTGATGAGCTGCCCGTGGATGATGGCGGCGGAGTCCGATCGATGCGGGTGTGATCATGCTGGATGGGACTCCAAGGTGCTTGGTGTGGCGAGTGTCCTTGAGAGTGCCTTGGAGTAGAAGGATGAAGGCCTTGGTTGATGGGACGATGCCGAGGTATTCCATGGTGCCCATGATGATAGCCCTGATGTTTGATGGCTGGTGGTGTGGGGATTTGGACAGGTTCCACTCCTTGGTGTCTATATGAGTGAGGCTGCGTTCGAGGATGGGACTTTCTTAAACGGTTGTGGTAGTTGGTTGTCCCATGACATACTTCATACCCGGGGTGGATATCCAGGGAGACAGGGCACTGGTGGGTACAGCCGATGCAGGTATCGTGTCGTGTACCATACCCAGGGGAGATACCCGTTGCCGGGGTCCCTTGGTCGCACAGCTCTACCCGGATATGGTTGACGTGAACCTGGGGAGTTTCCTGAGTTGGTGCTTGGGTATCTGCCGTGGTATCCTCGGAATCCTGGGTCAGGGCGGAATCTGCCAAGGTCTGTGCGTCCGTGGCTAATTTAGTGTAGAGTTCCCCTAAGCTTAGCTTAGGAGCAACATCGGGTGAGGTAGTGTGATAGTGTTTAAGCTTGTTAGTATTAACAATGGTGGCGTGTGTATCATAGTAATCATTGTTAACCAAGAGGACAGTGTTATTCGGTAAGGCTAGTTGTACTCGATATGGGCCGTGCCAGATCGATTCAAACTTGGTTTTCCGGAGCTTGGGATCCCTGGGACACCAAAGCACTCGATCGCCTTTTTGGAATAGGCGTGCTGGCTGCGAAGCTTGGAAATACTTGGCACTCAGCGCCTGACTGCTTGTGATATTCTGAAGTGCTAATTCTCTGATTTCTTCTAAGTGGTGTATATCTTGGATACGGGCTGCTAGGACTTTGTGTGGTGAGTATTCTCGAGGGTTCATGGACTGAAATGTTGGGGCGATATACTCGGTGGGCAGTAACGGTTGAGTACCGTACACCATTTCAAATGGACTCCGTTGGCTCGCGGTTTTGGTAGCCACACGATAAGCCCATAGAGCAGCGGGAAGGCAGTCATCCCAGTCTGCTTTGTTAGCATGGATGAACCGGCGGAGCATATTAATGATAGTTTTATTTGTAGATTCCGCTTGTCCGTTACCTTGAGGGTAGTAAACTGTGCTTGTTCGATGTTTGATGATGTGTTTTTCCATGAGGTCCTCGATGACGGCGTTGACAAAATGGGAGCCTTGATCGGACACAATCTCCAGTGGACACCCAAAACGAGTGATGATATTCACGTAGAGAAATGTTGCCGTAATCACCACGGTGTTGTTGCGCAGGGGTTTTGCTTCGACCCACTTGGTGGTGTAGTCCGTGGCCACCAAGATGTATTTGTAGCCCTGGCGGGTAACGGGGCGTATTGGGCCGACAAAGTCCAGCCCCCATCGCTGGAATGGACCCAATGGCGGTGTGGATTTTAAAGGGACCTTTCCTTGATATTGAAAGTTGGTGGTGGAGATTTGGCAGGCATGGCAGTTCTTAATATAATTGTGGACATCACGGTGGAGTGTAGGCCACCAGTACTTGGCCGTTAGTATTTTTTTTATGGTAGTTTCTGGACCTTGGTGTCCACCGGCTGGGCCATCATGGAGATGCGACATGATTTCTTGTTGTGCCTTCGAAGGTACACATAACCGGATTACATGGTCTAGGCCTTGGCGATATAGTTGGCCATGGACGACTGTATATGGCAGCGTAGTTCTGACAAAACTAGTTTTTCGTGTTCCTGTAAGTTCGGGAGGAATAGTTCTTGTTGTTAAGTATTGGGTGAATCTCGTAGTCCAGTCCTGGTGTTCCTGGACGACCACGGTGGCGGCTTGGATATACAACTCATTGAAAGAGTCATCAATGCCTTCCTCGGTGGTATTGGTATCCCTGGACAGGTAATCTGCAACGATATGTTGGTTTCCAGGTATGTACACAACTTCAAAATCATACTCTAATAAAATCATGATCCACCTGGCTATTTGGCCGGTTACTAAAGGTTGGTTTACGAGGTATGAAAGACTGTGATGATCAACCATGAAACGAAATTTGTTCCCTAATAAATAGTGCCGGAATTTCTTCACAGCATATATCATGGCTAGTGCCTCCCGTTCAGTTGTAGAATAATTTCTTTCTGCTTGGTTTAATAATCTGCTGGCGTAGGCCACAGGCTGATCATGTTTTCCATTGATGTTTTGAGCAAGCATTACTCCCACGGCAATATTGGACGCATCGGTGTGTACATGGAACGGCTTGGTCCAGTTTGGAGCTATGAGAATGGGTGCATGCGTGTATGCCTCCTTGATCTTATCCAAGGCTGCCTGGGCTTCCGGTGTCCAATCTCTGGGGTACGTATATTTTGCATGGTTGAGAGCTATGATAGGTGCGGTGATGTGTGCCAACTTTTCGATATATATTCTGTTGAATTGTGATAACCCAAGTAAACGTTGCACTCCCTTTTGGTCTCTTGGTGGTGTCATATCCAAGATGTCTTTGATTTTGGCCGGGTCTGGGAGTTTGCCGTATTTACAGACAATGTACCCCAAGATAACCCCGGCAAAAAACAAGAACATACATTTGTCGGCATTTAGGCTGACACCATTTGTTCGGCAGGCATCAAAAATTAGCCTAAGATGGGCGACATGATCTTGTATTTGACCGTAAACGGTGCCATCGTCCAAATATATTCAAAAGAACCGTTTTAGGTAGGGTCGGAAGATAAGTTCCATGACCCTTTGGAATGTCATGGGTGCATTTTTGGCTCCAAACGGCATACGCTCGAACTGGTAAGGTCCCCACTCCGTTGAAAAAGTCGTTTTATTTTTGTCTTGTTCTGCCATGGCTACCTGGTAGTACCCTGAAAAAAAATCTAAAAATGAGTACATCTCGTGTCCTGCAACTTCATCAATTATTTCTTCCATGTATGGCAAGGGATAGTGGTCTTTTCTTGTGGCTGCATTGAGTTTTCGGAAATCTACACAGATGCGTAGTGCACCATTCTTTTTTGTAATGATGACCATTGGGGATAGCCATGGTGCTGAGTCAACTGGGGATATAAACTTGGCTTGGAGGAGTTTATCCAATTCTTCTTTTACTCTAGACGCATAATTTGGATTCATTCGGTAACGTCTTTGTTGTACAGGGGTGGCGTTGGGTACCAAGTCAATGGTATGCTCTGCTAAGTTTCTCGGGATGCCCTTAAGATCCTCATGATTCCAAGCGAATATATCTTGGTATTCATGGAACAAAGCGATCGCAGCCTTTTTGATGGTAGTTGGAGCGTCTGCGTTGATTTTGATAAACTTGGGGTCCTCGGATGTTCCTAGATTAACCAATTCTACCCTATCCTTGGCTCCATGAGTCCAGCCATTAACCACCTCTTTTTCAAGGGCGCGAAAAGCTGGAGTTGTATTTACGGTAACTGATTCTGCGATTTCCTTGGAGAACCGTGGTGGCAAATCAATCTTTTCCGGAGCAGTAACCAGACTAGCTAAGTGGATCTCTGCCAGGGGAATGATATCGGGGTTTGCATAGAGTACCAAAGTTTCCTGATCTTGGGACAGGCCTCTGACCCAATCCGTCCCTGCTTTGTGTCGTATCTGAGCTGCCTTGGCT
Source organism: Ceratodon purpureus (assembly GCA_014871385.1). Lineage (NCBI taxonomy): Eukaryota > Viridiplantae > Streptophyta > Bryopsida > Pseudoditrichales > Ditrichaceae > Ceratodon > Ceratodon purpureus. Next base: position 10,010,466 of record CM026422.1, on the reverse strand, counting down.
CTGGTGATACAGCTATCCACGGGAATTATCACTGTTTTTCCTTGGCGTTGAATTCGAATGTGATTCCGAGACCAATCATGGACGGCATTCATATCCCTGAGCCATGGCCGTCCAAGGATAATCGGGAAATTACTACTATTTGGCATATCGATGATAACAAACGTTGGTGGCGTGGAGACTCCATGCGTGGTGATGGGCCTGATGGCTACGGTGGCCAAGATTCCTAAGGGTGTTACTGGATCATCGTTGGCCATTCGTAAGATAAACTTGGCAGTTTTTGGAGGAGGTAATCCTAAACGTTTCCTTAAGTGTTCACTCATCACATTGACGCCAGATCCGCCATCTACCAACACATTAGTTAACTCGTGGTGGCCTAGCTGAAGGTGTATGACCGCGGCATCGGGGTCCAAGGTAGTGGCATTAACCTCAATTACCGTAGGGTCAAAGGTAGTGTCTGACAAGCTAGCCTGTTGGAGGTATTGGTGTAACTCTGGGCTCAATCTCAATAATTTTGATAATGTGATGGTAACGTTTGTATCTTCTAGTATGTGTTGGATTTCTGAGTTCGGCTTGGCCATTTCCAATTCCTTTTGTAAACCTTTGCGGATATCATGTAATCTGTCCCAGTGATCCGTGGGGAAAGGTTTTCTATGTTCCACGACGTGGTCTGCCGGGGTAGCCTTGGAGCGCGTGGTGACTGCAGTAGCACTGATGGTTGCTACATTAGTTTCAGCATTGTGAACTTCGGTGAGCGTTACACCACCCCGGCGATTTGGCATGGTTTGCTTTGTATTTTCCATGGGGGTTGGTGAGGGTCGGTGTGGGTCTGTAGGTCCTTGGTGTTGTGCCCATCTTTGTCGAAGCAACGGACATTGGCTTCTTCTGTGATTTGGGGACCCGCACTGCCAGCACGTGTCATTGCGTCCTGGCTGAAAAGCATCGACATTGACATCCTCGGTATACATGGCAGCGCTGGTAGGGCGCGGTCGTCGATTGTCGTCAGGACGTGAGCCTCCTTGTGCGAACCAGCAGCGTCCGATGTGTACCTTTCCACAGGTGCCACAGACCGTGAGGGCTGGTCGGTTTTCGGTTCTCAGTGTTGGCAACGGTAATAACGGAGCCTGAGTGCGGTTTAATGCGCCAAGTTCCCGGCTAATATCGTTGGCTGCGGTGAGTATGTCTCTAAATGTTTTGACACCACGAATCACAATACCTTGCTGAATCCACGGTAATAGTCCCTTTTTGAACCATTCGCATAAATAATCCTCCTCAGGCCGTTGGCTAAGTTTGTCTGATAATTGTTTAAATCGATCGTAAAACTTGTCCACAGGTTCGTTTCTGTCCTGAGTAATGCTGCCCAAAGCCCTGAGTATCTCTGAACTAGTTTTTAACTTTCGGAATTTGTGTAAAAAACTGCGTTCCATATCGTCCCAGTTGGCATGGGGGTGCTCGGTTTCAAAATCAATGTACCAATTTATTGGATTTCCTTGGAGTGTGGTGCCAAAGATGTTTTGTAAATCCAAGGAGCTAAGGATGCCATTGGTACGTGCAATGACTTTGAACCGTCGAATGTGCCAATCAGGGTCGCTTGATTCATCAAAGACGGGATAAGGGATTTTGGGAAATTTGACAATTCTGTTTGGGTCGTCCCCATTTTAGGACGTCATGGCAGTACAGTTTTCTCTAGGAAGAGTAGTGGATCTCAGGGGGTCCAATGGTGCTTCTAAATCATGAGGCGTAGCATGGACTGCCTCATTTGTTGATGTTCCATGGAGATTCTGGTATTGGAGATTTAGCAGCTCTAATTTGGCGTTTGTAGCCTCAGTCTTGGCTGCCAAGGCGGTCATCTGGTCTTTTAGAAATTGTAGTAATTCTTTAGTCGGGTCAGGGTCGTCCTGCTGGACAATTTCTTCGGTGTCATTGATTCGATCAAGTGGTAGTTTCCGTGGTGGCATGGTGGCACCCTAGAACTTGGTGTCCTTGGTCGTAGGGATTGTTGTTCTGATCTCAACTTTCCATCCCCAGCATGGTCGCCAAAATGTTAGTCTGGGTTGTCCATGGAGGTCTGAGATCGCCAGAGGAAAAGAGGCCTACCTTAAGTGAGGACAGGGTACTAGTATAATGTAGCAAGGGTAGTGTCTGGTGACCGGGAGTCCCGGTGCGGGGAGGGCTAGTAACTGCCAGCTGTGGGTTGTAACTTGGGAGTATCGGGGAAAGGAACAAGGAGCGGTTACGTTACGAGCCCCAAGACTCTGTGATGGCCCAGAGGGCTTTGGAAAAGATTCTCGGTACACCAAGGATGGACCAAGACAGTCGGACAGAGTCCCAGCAGACCAAGAGGCAACTAATGAACCAGCACCACCATAAGCATTAAGGGTATTCAGACAGGCAGAATAGCAAGGAATACAGATAGTAAAGCAAAGCAATAGATCGGAGTGTAAAGCAAAATAGAAGAGTTGTTTGTAGATAGAAGTGTGGTCCTTGAGAGGATCGGGAACAAAGGGAGGAGATAGTGTCCTCGGTGAGTGACGCTCTAAGAGTCTGTCTACGGTGAGCTAAGTACAGCAAAACTAGCTTAGAGTCCGTGGAAAATCAAGAGAGCTAGCTACTGTACTCGCCTTGCCTTTATACTATTCAAATCCTGCTATTTCCGCATTCCTAACTCCCTGTTACTCCTTGGGTAATATCTTCGAACTCCCAGTCTGTTACGGTGGGGATCTGCTGACTGCTTGTTCGTCCCACTCTTCTCCTGGTCTTGCCATGGTGCCCGTGGTCGGGTTACAGCGCCATGGGTCCATCCGTTTACTACCTCGTTTTCAAGGGCACGAAATGCTGGTGTGGCATCTACGGTGACTGAGCCTGCTGTTTCCTTGGAAAACCTTGGTGGCAGATCAATTTTTTCGGGCGCTATAACCAGGCTTGCCAAGTGAATTTCCGCTAAAGGTATGAGATCAGGGTTTGCATGCAAGACCAATGCTTCTTGATCTTGGGAGAGGCCCTTCACCCAATCTGTTCCTGCTTTATGGCGAATCTGGGCTGCCTTGGCTCAGGTGATACAACTATCAACAGGAATGATCACTGTCTTTCCCTGTCGGTGAATACGTATGTGGTTTCTGGACCAGTCGTGTATCTGGTAAAGGGAGGATTTCCCATAAAACCCTAACCTTCACAACCCATCAAAACCCTACAAAAACCCAACTAGCAATAGTGCTGAAACACTCATACAATGCAGGAAACACTCAAAAGGAGTGGAAAAGTGAGTCAAAACTGTATAAAGAGGGTCAAATCTGCCCCAAAATCATGGTACAGTAGCTCATAAAGACTCCTCAGTCTCTCCTAACTCTGAGTGCACTAGTGAGGAATGATCTTAGAAACCCTAAAACCTGCCTTAAGAGTCTAGCAGAAATCATCCGGTCGGCTCCGACAGAGTTCATCCAGTCGGCTCTGACAGAGTTCATCCAGCCGACTGGATGACTGTCGGGGACATGGATGAAAAACTGTACAAAGTGTTACTGGAACTGGGAAAGGGGAGATGGATAAATCTCCGGTTAACATTATCCCCTTTTTTCCGGTAGTTCTGTCCTCAGAACTGGAGGTCGGGGCGAAAAAGAAGGGTGGGACAACATAGCCTAGGAGAAAAAGGAAAAAAAATCAAAATGAAAAAGAAAAGAGTAGACTGAGACGGTAGTCTAACATCTACAAAGCCGCGCCGGATGTGCCTGTAGTCTCGGAGGTCGGACTCCGCTCAAGGGGTCGGTTGTGTCAAAGTCGGCTCTGCAGCTGAAGCGTCGCCGTCCTCGAGCCATGGCTCGAATGTGGGGTCTCGCTCTTCGAACCTACGAAGCCATCGCTGCTGGCATTCAAAGTCCTCGCGGTGTGCGGTGAGGGCAAGCTCCAGGTCTCTGTGTTTGGAGGTGGCGTAGTCACGGACTGCTCTGCTGAGTTCCCGAGGAGGAAGAGTCAGCGTAGCTAACTGCAAGGTAAGCGTCTGATTCTCGAGGAGGAGGATATCAGCGTTTTGCAAGCGGTGGCTAAGTTGCTGCTCGAGTTCCAGACGACGAAGGGATGGATCAGGTCGGCTATGAGGAACGGCTGCAGCAGCTAACTGGTCCTGTAAGGTGGTGATGGAGTTCCGCAGGTTGGTGTTGTCCAAGAGTAACTGCTCGCGAGCAGTCTCGGAGTCGTGAAGCTGCTGTGTAAGACCCGCGACCTGTGTGGTTAGCTCACCGAGGGTCGATTCGAGCTCAGTTACTCGAATATCACAAGAGGAGCGGGTAGCCTCCAATTGCCGAGCCGCTGCTCGTGTCCTTACAAGGACAGTTGCCATAGCATTTAGATTATTCAGCAAGAGCTGAAAATCTGTGATGGAAGTGGCCTCAGCCGGGAGGCTACCCAAAGAGTCCCCAGGGGGTCCACCAGAAGAACCACCAGACTGTTGGCGTTGGGGTGGTGTCGGCTGTGAGGGGCCCGTAGGGGCATGGCCAACAGGGTCAGTGGGAGGGGTCGGGCATCGACTGGGGTTTGCCGGTGAACCTTGGCCTTGTGCAGGTTGCGAGACTGCTGCAGACTGAGAGATATGTTGGGGGTGTCTGCCAAGGATTAAGAATGGTCGCCACGGAACAATCGCCCAGTGACGACTTTGAATCGGCGGGGCTGCAGATGAGGGTTCTATTGGCGTAGTCAGAGTCGGTGCCGTATGAGTAGTGCCTCGCGGGGAGGAGGGTGGCGAGGCCATGGGAAGGGACTCGCTAGAGGAGCTGTCGAGACACGCGAGGGGAACTCTGGAAGGCGCCAGTGTACGCCCGATAATAAGTGGCTCTGAGTCGGTCGAGACCGTGGCCGCTACCATCATAGGTGCTCGGGACCTTAAGGGATACCGACACGGTGGGGACCCTCCGGCAGTGGGGGGTGTGGCCTGGGCTGTGTTGTCCGGGGGGGGGCAGGAGGTCGTTAGGGTGACGTCGGAGGGTTTGTCGCGTGATACGCTGGGTAGAGCGGCCCACATCGGATGAACCCTCCATAGACTTGGAGGTTGGGGTGGCTGCCAATGCCGGGTCCACGGAGGCACTGACAGTGGCTGGGAGGTCGGCTCCACTCGTCTGGTCACGCAAAACCGAGCCGACTCGATGTAAAGGCGGAGTATCACTGACTGGGGCGCCCTCATGGCTGCCGTCTGCAGTATCAACGCTCGAAGAAACGAGGAGGGGGGCGGTAACCTCTTCTCGCTCCGGGAACCATGTCGACAGGATGGCGTCCATCACTGGTGCTCCTCGGAGGCGTCTCGTGCCGGGAGCCTGGGAATGGATATAGATAAGATGCCGACGAAGATTAGTCAAGACGAAGTGGGACCAGTCAAACGGTTTCTGATCGGCTCCCGCCTCCTCAGCCGCAAACATGTGTTCCAGCATGTCATTGCTGACAAAAATATGGCGCTGCTTGAAACCGATGGCGTCCCCGAGTGCTTGAACCCGAACCTGATAGGCCAGGTGCAGCGCTGTAACCCTGTTACCGTCGTGCTTGTGGTCGGCTGCGCTGAGACCATAACGAGAGTAGCGACGGTGAAATCCATGTACAGGTTTGCGGCTTGACAAATCCCTCCCTGCCTCGAAGCCCAATGCCGCCCGAATAACAAAGGCGGTGATCTCGACCGGCTTGCCCCATACCATAGACCTGATCGGCCCCCCTAATTCTGCAGCGGGACGGCGTTTGCCTGCAGGTGGCTGCACGTACTGAAAACCCTCCACGAAGTCAAGCAGGAGCTCGGTGCGGGGTTCAGGCCAGCTGAAGTTGTAAAAAACTTCGAGGCTGGTCTGAGAAGCCCAGTCTTCATCCGCCATTGCCGTCCACTGTGTCCAGTACTTAAAGGGTTCGAATTTAACCTTCCATCGTCTCTGCATCTTCTGCGGAATTCGGAGGCGCTTCGGTACCCGACCATCAACGGGGGTTAATTTCCGCTTAATTCCTCTACGCTGAGTCTCCGATGAGGGTGTGCTGACTCCTGCAGGGGGGGCAGGCTCGGAGGCTGGGGGCGCTAATCCAGTCGGTGCGGGAAGGTCGACGTCCGGTGCAGGTAGGTGGCCACTCGCGCTGTCGACGGCCATGGCCGTCTCTGGTGGAGGTTGGCGTGGTCCACCAGCCTCCATGGATTCCTGGCTAGGACCCTGGTGCAGTAGTCCACGAGCAAAGTAGCGCTCCAAAGTGGCAAAATGCCCTCGACGACGGCGTTTGCAGTTGCGTGCTGGTCGGTGCGGAGCTGGGTCGGTTCCGGTGAGTACGAAATTAGACCTGCCAACAACTCGGACTGGACCCTGGGAACAATGCGTAGGAAACTCTAATGTATCCGAACTACTACTACCCTCGGAAGTATACTCAGAGGGTTCAGTCTGCGGGAAGCGATTGGTCGCACAGAAGGGATGTAGGGGGTTAACAGTGTGGGGAAGAATGACAGGATCAGACGACGCGAACAGTGCCGACTGTGGCCGAAAATTAGGGTTAGGTGCGGGGTGATCAAAGAGAGAGGGGACAAAAAGATGAGGAGGGGTAGATAATAATTCGGAGGGATGGCACTGAAAACTGTGAGCGGACTCTAATTTGACCGAGGGGAGAACTAGACTCGATGTACTACGAGGACTGGCGGAAACCCTAGACGTAAAACACTGAGAGGACGACGGCAAGGGAGCAAAGAGAGCAGACGAACCGGGAAGTTGACTCGCAGAAACAGAAAGTGACGAAAAACCTGAGGATAAGCGACAGTGAGGACCACTGCCGATCACGGGAGGGGGCTGGTAGAGAGTCGGCGAAGTGCCTGTCGCGATGGAAGTGAGCTCCGTCGTGTGCAGTGAGCGGTGTGTCTGCAGGGGTCGCCTAGAGCAGTCGGAGCTGGAAGGTTGCGACTCAAATGTGCTGTCCCGCCGAGCGCCTTCCGACAAAGGTGTGGAAACCCTAAGATGAGCAGTGAGAGAACCGGATAGAGAATGAAGAGGGCGGTCAAGGAGGGAGGGAGAAACTTGAAGAGAAGGAGAAGGGCGGGGGGGAAGAGAAGCAGTGTAGTGCCGAGATGAAGGGGGGGAAGTCGAGGCAAAGGGAAGCGATAAAACTGGAATAGGGGAAAGTAGAGGGGAAGGGGTATGGGAGGAGATGGGAGAAAGAAAGCCGCCCAAGTGGGAGTCACGAGAGAGAGGGGGCAAGCGAGGGCTGGCGGATGGAGAAGGAGGGAGGTCAGAGAAATTGAATACTGGCTATACCGAAAAACAGCTCACGGTCGGAGTAATTGTTGCGGTAGGCGCGAAGTCATCAATGCAGGGTGTTGCTGTTGGCTGATCGTCGATCGAGTCAGGAAGAGAGCCGGTTGGGAGCACATAGTCGCCCATTGTTGGGAGTGGTGGGGATGGAGAAAAAGAACCCTGGAGGCCGGCCAATGGATGACTTGACTGCGATGCTGCGGAGTTCAAAGATGTATCGGACTCCTGGATAGGGTTCGTAGATGACCCACGGGGCAGTTGTTTGGGACCAACAGTGACCAGCTGGTCTGCAGAATAGAACCGGTAAGGTTTGAGCTTGTTTATGTTGACAATTATGGGATTGGGCTCGAAATGCTCCTCAGTCACCAATAAAGCGGTATTATTGGGAAGTCGGTACTGAACGCGGTAAGGCCCAAACCACCTGCTCTTAAACTTTCCAGCGTGCTCCTTTTCACCCTTGGGGTACCACAAGACATGGTCCCCCACTTGAAAATCCTTCTGCCGGTAATGCTGTTGGCTCCACAGGGCTCGATCCCACTGCCGACTTCCTGACTCTGCCTGTGCAGCCAATCGGTGGCTGTCGAGCTGCTCAAGGTCGGCTGTGCGGGCTTGTAAGACTCGAGTTGGAGGAAAATCTACCTCGCCGTCGGTTCTGCGGGTAGGGACAGTGTACTCCGTAGGCATAAGTGGATGTAGCCCGTAGACCAGCTGAAAAGGGGTATACCCAGTGCTAACCTTAAAGGCGGTCCTGTAAGAGAATAGGGCAGTTGGTAAATGCTCATCCCAGTCAGTCCTGTTGTCACTGACAAGTTTGGTGAGTATCCGACCTAGAACCTTGTTGGTCGATTCTGCTTGTCCATTGCCCTGTGGATAGTAAGTGGTGGATGTCCGATGTTGCAGGAGGAAATGCTGTACCAGGTACTCGATGGCTTCGTTGATGAAGTGAGTGCCCTGGTCACTAACCAGAGTTAGAAGACAGCCATAGCGGGTCAGGATATTCTCATACAGAAACTTGGCAGTGACAGCGGCCGTATTCGTGCGGAGTGCCTTAGCCTCCACCCATTTAGTCGCATAGTCGGTTGCGACTAGAATGTACCTGTTACCTGTCCTGGCTGCTGCTGGCTTGATGGGCCCCACAAAATCTAAGCCCCACTTCATGAACGGCTCTGCAGGTAGACTGGTGACTAACTGAGCGAGTCCTGTGTTGGCTAATCCTCCGACCCGTTGGCACTTATCACAGGCCCTGCAATACTCTGAAACATCCTTATGGAGGGTCGGCCACCAGTACCCAGCATCCAGAATCTTCCTAGAGGTGATGTCCTGGGAGAAGTGGCCACCTGCGCAGCCATCGTGCATCTCCCTCATAACTGTGTCGGCTTGGACAGGGTCTAAAACCTTCCTGAGTACCAAATCCTGCCCCTTCTTATATAACACTCCATCCAGTAAAGTATAAGGGAGGGCCCGTAACAGTAACTTCCGCTTATCATCCCTAGGCATAGTGGCAAGCGGTGTCGGAACACGGAAACGCAACTAACATCCGGGTAGCACTCTAATTGAGCGTAAACTTCCGTACTGTCACTAGGTTCCGAGTATCGTCCAGGGATTCAATAGTGTTTCACCAAGTAGTTACCTCTAATCGTTCCGAGCCTTGCCACTGCTCGGATAGTGTCTTCGGAACGTAACTCCTGAACTATCTCCTTCTCTATTCTTCTCTCATTAGGTGTTTCGTCCACAAACCCCAACGTCTCGGATCAGTTACCGTCTCACAACTGTCCTAGAGTACTCTGGCCAGCAGGTCACACAAACGATCCTCTCCGATCCGTGGGACTACAACGACAAACCAATCCGGATCTGGGAGAACCAGGATCCGATTATCCCTAGGCGACCCGTACCACGTTCCGACTCCCCCTCTCACTGTGCACGGAACCTCTTCAGAAGTTCAGGTAGCCCGACCAAGTGGTTCTTGATCCGCTTCGACCCTAGCGACGGCTATTCCGTATGAGGCTGATTTGGGGACGGAACAGTGAGGCTTCACTCCTACGACAATCCGCTAAATCTTTCCGCTCAATCCCATTTCCTTTCCGGTTCGGGTCTCGTTGCAACTCCCATCACCTTCCTATCCGAGCTACAGCGGAACTCTCATATCCTTCCCGGATCATTCACACTTAGCGGGAAATCACGCACAGTACTTGCAAAACACAAATACTTTACTGATAAGGAATATAGGGAGAAAACATGCAAAAAACGAAGACCCGGACCGCATCGCCTGCCCTGTTTAAGTAAGCAGGGGCTTTCACAAAAGCGGCGGCGCCGGTAATTCAATCAAAACCCTAATCCCTAACAATCTACCTAGAATTCTACGTTACGACTAGATCGGATCTCCCAATCCGGAATCTACTCCTATAAATCCGGAAAGTTACGGCTAGTGGCAGCGAGAGGAATCTATCACAGTTTCTTTGTCTTCTTGTGGCTCTCCTGCTCGCGATCCTTCGACCTGGTCACCCGCGGCTCTGATCCGCCCGCCCCTGCTGCTCGTGCCGCCTTGCGCCTAGCACTCCGTTCCGCCTTTGACTCTCTCTCCTGAGCCTCCAAGGACAACCGGGTAACAATCCGGGGCTTGGGGGAATTGGGCGATTTCGGGATCATATGTGCGGGAGGGGTTCCGGACGTCGGAGTCCGAGTTTCAGTTCCGGTGGTCCTGACCGGAGAGCTCTCACGCGTCTCTGAATCGGACTCTGAAATCGTAATCGGCTCCTTCCTTTTCCGCAACCTCCGTAAAGCACCGACACTGTTCGGAGGGGAACCCGCTGCTGGCGTTCCGGTGGGAGTAGGCGTCACCGTTCCGGTCTTGGCTGTGGGTGAAGGGGTCAATCCCCCCTCCTGAGTCACTCGGGTCCGTCCGGGTGGTGAAATAGGTCGTCCCCATTCCGGTCCCGCTACCTCCCCTCGGTAATTCGCAATGATCACCTCCTCTCCGAGTCGTGGAAGAACATCCGGCGGCACGGTCCGAGTCACCTGTTCCGAAACCGTCCTCTCCTCGATCCGTCTCTCGGTGACTGTCGTTCCGGTCACCTCCACCTGTCCTCTGGGGATCGCGCAGCTCTGCTCGACTGTACTGGTTCCGGGTGACGCCACTTGTGCTTGGTGTTCCCGGAGCACCTCCGCAATCGTCTTATTTGTCATGGCGGCCTCTTCGACTGTCATCCGTTCCTCGACTTGGAGGTTACTCCCTATCGGGGTCCGGAACTCCACTCCGCGAGATTCTCCTACCACGGCACAAGAGGGCGATCCGGGGAGCGGAAGTCTCCGACCAGCGACTCCGAGACTGGGACTTCCGGTACTCGGATTGAGCAGCTGCCGGACCTTCTTCAGGATCATGTTCATCGAGTGCTCGCATTTGAAGAGGATCATGATGATCCTCTTCTTGTCCTCGAAATCAGCCGGCTGCACTACGTTCTCATCAAACAGCCGGGCCTTGTTGATTACCGCTCCCGAACTTCCCACCAACTTCCGAAGCTCCCCCAACGTTTCCTCCTGTTCGGCGTGGAACTTACGGATCTCCTCACTCTTTGCCGCCAGCTCCTTCGTCAGCTCCTGCAACTGAAGCTCCAGCCGCTTCTTCTCACTCCGGAGAGTTGGGGCATCCTTCAACAACTCCACTTCTCGGATCACCTCTTCCGGTAAGCACCCTCCCAGCGCTGTACAGACCCTCCGGAACAGGGTTTCGATCCGATCATAAGAAGCTTGCGCCCGGTGAGTCTCCTCCCGAATCCCCCGAAATAGGTCCACCGGAAATCCACGATCGGAACTGACCTCTCTCCGTTCCGGATCTCCCCGGGCCGTAGACGGCTCCGCATGTCGGGACGCAGGCTGCTCCGATCGCGATCTGGACTGAGCCCTAGCAGCGCCAGGGTTCGGAACTTCCTTCGTATCGTCCTCATCTTCCGAGTCCGTTGTATCCGAGAGCTCACCTCGCGGATCGGGTTCCATTCCGGGCGGAATCTCCGAGAAATTGAGGCAGTTCTTCGCGTGCGTATACGTCTCGTCCTCCTTATCGGTCAGCAAGTCATACGCATGGTAAAGGTGAAAGAGGAAAGGGGAGAGTGGGGTCGGCTTCTTTCCGATCGTCGGAACCATCTTCTGCACCACTTCCGCCATGAGTGCAGCCCAATTTACCGGACGTTCTCCTGTAAACGCTCCGAGGATGGTATTCCCGACCGTAATGGTAACTTGTGCCGGTTTCTGCGGATACAGGATTGGAACGAGGAAAGCTAAGACCTGCCTCTGCCTCCTATCCTTGCAGGCGTCTATCTCGTATCCATTGTTCCTATGGATCTTCCCGTGGAACCTATCCTGCACGTACTTATCCGTCCGGGTCGCCCAAAGGAGTCCCTTCTGCTCGAAACCGTAAGCTTCCGCCCACTGTTCCGCATTCCACAGCGTGGGCTTGCCTCGGATCGTATTATCCCACCGGTTGTCCGGACCTTCCAGGACCTCCCTCACCATCACCTCACTCTTCAGTAACCACGGCCGTGCCAACAATCCCTCACACCTCATCCGAGTGAGGTCGGTGATCAGTTCCTCCAATTCCAATTCCTTCCTTGGAGTTCCGGGGCTAAGGACGCTACACTGCACGTGCGCCATCTCTACTCCTTACTTCTCTCCCTCTACGACCCGACAGCAAGAAACCCGGCAATCCAACTGCCGGTGAATCGGAAAAGACAAAAACACCTCACCGCTCTTTCACTCTCTACTCCCAGTTCGCAAAAAGGAATTCCAAACCCTAACACCCCCGCTTATATACCCCAGGCATAATAAACGCTGTGGCGGCCCGTAATTGCAGCCGCCAACGTACCGGGGTAAACGCCTATCCGAGTCATGATGACTTCCGCGTCGCTTCGGATCCTTGACGCGGTTACAGTAACGGTCAGTACTCGGATCGTCCACCCGTTCCGTATCTTATCTTCCGAGTTTCCGGAATCCAGGTTCCGGGAACACTTCCTACGTTAACTGTTTTAACGTTTCTGGAGTATCCGGTTTGCGTTAACTACTAATACTGCTAGTGTCTGGCCAGCTTTTACCTAATTAACCAAAAAAATGAAAAATAAATGGAATACTTACGCCGGCTGGGGCTGTTCCGGTTTATTCTGAGTTTCTCGGATCCCACAGGCGGCTCTCCTGTACGCAAGTAATCGCGGATGTCTTGCAACCATTCCGGGGATACATAGAACAGGCCAGCATCAGGAAGCTGGTCAGGAACTCCTGTAGGCGGCTCGCCGTTAGGAAGTCGGCTGAGTAAGTCGGCTGCACCATGCGTCCTGCCAGGCTTGTACACCACTGTGAAATCATACTCCTGAAATAACAAAAGCCATCGGGCAATCCGTCCAGACACTTGAGGCTTGTTAACCAAATACACAAGAGCCATATGATCCACATAAAAAACCACCTTATTCCCCAAAAGATAATGACGATATTTTGTAAGAGCATAAACCATAGCCAAGGCTTCCTTTTCTGTGGTGGTATAATTCTTTTCAGCAGAATTAAGCAATCTAGAAGCATAGGAGATCGGCTGGTCACACTTCCCTGTCTGGTTCTGAGCCAGCATAGCCACGACGGCTATGTCAGAGGCATCTGTGTGGACATGAAACTCCAAATCCCAGCGGGGGGCAACCAGGATTGGTGCCTTAGTATATCTGTCCTTGATCTCCAACCATGCAGCTTCACACTTGTCTATCCACACAAACTCTTCGGATTTTCGCATCAGTTTGGTTATTGGCTCCATAATGTGAGCATAGAATTTGATGTAAATTCTGTTGAACTATGCAAATCCGTTGAAAACCTGTACGTCGGCTCCGTACTGTGGTCGGGGCATCTCCTGAATGACCTCAATTTTCTTAGGGTCTGGCATCTTGCCTACCTTAGAAACCACATGGCCTAGTATAATGCCAGAGGTGACCAGAAATGCACACTTCTCTGGATTTAAACTGATGCCGTACTGCCTGCACTTCTCGAAACAGAGGCGCAGTATCTGTAAATGGTCGGCTAGGTCGCTGTACACTGTGAAGTCATCTAGGAACAGCTTCATAAACCGCCCCAAGTATTCCTTGAACGCTTTGTTCACAGCCCTCTGATAAGTCGGCGGTGCATTAGTCAGGCCGAAAGGCATGACCACCCAGACAAAGGCGCCCCATTCCGTGATGAAGGCAGTCTTATGCCTATCCTCAGGAGCAATCGAAATCTGATAGTAACCAGACCGACCATCCAGGAAGGAGTACATCTCATAACCTGCCACAGCATCTAACACCTCTTCAGTAAACGGTAGAGGGTAAGGGTCCTTTTTAGTAGCAGCATTTAATTTTCTGTAGTCAATACAAATCCTTAATTGACCATTCTTTTTAGGAACAACAACAATGGGTGAGAGCCAGGTTGCTTCCTCGACTGGTATGATGAACCCTGCTGCCAACAGTTTGTCAATATCGTGTTTGACAATGCTGGCATAGTTAGGATTCATCCTGTAACGGGCCTGATGGATAGGCGGAATGTCTTTCTCCAGCACAATCCGGTGCTGAGCTACCGATGGAGGTATGCCCTTCAAATCCTTGTATGTCCAGGCAAACACATCTGTATACTCCCTCAACAGGTCCTCAGCTGCCTTGGCCATGGCTGGCTCCAATTGAGCTCCAATCTTCAAGATCTTGGGAGACTCCTCAGTGCCAACATTGATCTTGCGTAACTGCTCCTCTTCAGTCAGGTTCCATGCTGCCACCTTCATATCCCCTAGCTTGTCTCTTACAGGGGTTTCATCCACCGGCATGTCACCCTCCGTGAAGGTATAAAAGTGTTCTGGGTAAGTGGCAGAATCCGGAACTGGTGTAGGTACCTTCGCTGAGTCGGCGGTGCCCAAGTCGGCTCTTATGTCGGCTGTGGTACGGTCGGCTTTGCGAAGGTCGGCTGGGGGTCGGTTAATCCCGTGGTTAAGTGGAAGGCTCAAATCCTCTGGTAGTGTAATAGTCCCCACTGCGAATATATCCTCCTCTGTCCTCAAAAAACGATCCTCCTCCTCGTCCGTCAGCCCTTCAGCTAAATTGTAACATACCAGTACTTCTGGCAGCTTGGGCAGAGGACCTTTTCGTTGGTTGATAGATATCGTCTTGACTGTGCCGTTACCCCGGATAGTAACCAGTTTGTTTCCCCAATCATGAGTAACCTTAGCATCTATGAGCCAAGGGCGGCCCAGTAGCATGCTGTAGGCTTCGTTGACCTCTTTGTTCCTGATGACAGTCAAACTGATGTTGTACGGAATACCATGGATATGAATCCGGACATTCCTTATCAAACCCACTCGCTCCACCACGGCCTGATCAGCCATACGCAACCGATAAGGTGCTGGTGATGGCTCCTTCAACCCCAACCGAACTCGCTCCTCCTCAGTAATTAGGTTGACACCAGACCCTCCATCCAGGAGTACGTTATCCAATGTTAAGTGCCCCACTTGCACAGAAATGAGCGGAAGACCTCGATCAATATCTACTGCACCAACGACCAGGTTAGGGGGTGCCGATGATCCCTAGGGATTCTGGATATCCACTGGTGTTGTTGTAGGCTGTGTCTTCATTGAAGTCTGCTGATGCTGAACCGGCTCAAATGACAGTCTATGCTGTCTCTGAGTATTGGGAAATACTTTCGCTCTGACATACTCAGTAAGGTTGGGGGCCACTTCGAGCAGTTCCCCCAAAGACACAGTAATAGGTGTCTGTAAAATCTGTCTGCTCACAGTCTTAACGGCTGTTGAAGGCTGGGAAGTAGTCGGCTCTGTCGAAGTCCCAGTCGGCACCAGCTTGGGTGTCTCCTGCAAGCAGTCCGCATCAGGAAACCCTGCCCAGTCACTATCTAGTACTGGTCCATCTGTAACTGTGGATGTAGAGTTGTCCACATTTGCTTTTTGAAGCTCCTCTTCCTTTTGCTGTGCCAACTCATTCTCCCGATTAATCTCCTCAGTTAAAGCAATGAATTCCTTTCGGAGCCGTTCCTCCTTCTCCCAGTCTGCCTGAGTCTTGGGCAGCCGTGGTTCTGGCTCTTTCAGTTCCTTATCTTCCAGTGGAAGTCCGGCTCGCACCCTAGCCGCCCTGGTTAGTATAGTGGCCACTTCAGGGTTATCCAACTCCTGCAATTCCACACTGTTGACACCAACAGAGTTAGTTCCTAGCTTTTCAGCAGCCAACATTTGCTGAAACTTTAGGCGTAAATGGCAATTACGCATCTGATGGTCAGTGCCCAAACACAAGAAGCACCCATCAATCCTGCCAGCTCCGCTGTTTTGATATCCTCCAGGTCTGCTGTTGAACTGTCTTCCTGAGCCACTAGTCGGCTGTGTAGCCGATACTTCGTGAACTCCTACAGTCGGCTTCCCATCTGCCCTGGGTAGCCTGTTGTTTGGGTTATCTGGGTTCACGAAGCAGTATTTGTCTTCATGCCCAAATTTCTTGCATACCGTGCAGAACCTGCGGTTGACTGTCTCCACCTGATCTGCCTGGGCATTTGCAGTACTGGCCCGACTATTAGTCGGCTCTGTCCGCTTGGCCTGAAAGTATAACTTCTTCCCCGAAGCATCAGTACAATTAGTCTCACAGCGCCTAGCCAACTCCTTCAGTTCGGTAAAAGTGTTTGCTGTGGACCCACTGGTAGTCACCTTCAAGTAATCAAGCAGACCTGCCCTGAAATATGTAAGCTTGAACCCTTCTCCCACTTCTGTCTGCAGGCACTTGATCAACTTCATAAAACGTTCATAGTAATCTTGTACCTTTTCTCCCTCACCCTGTTTGAAGGTCCTGAGGGTCATGTAGACCTGCTCATCTGAATCCTGCTCTCGATATCGCAGTTTGAAAGCTTCCTTAGCCTCTTCCCATGTGCAGTAAAGATGGTGATCCAACCAATCATCAAACCATCTCTGGGCTTTATCCACCAGAGTCGTCCCGAACAGTGTGATAATCACTTGTTCATCAGTTTCCCCATTGAACCAGGCACATTTATCAAAGTAGCGGAGATGGGCATCTGGATCACTACCTTCCTTGTAGGCTCTGTACGGTAACTGCTTCCGTTGAGTACTGACAGGGGGTCGAGGAGGCGCAGAGGTGAAGTCGGTTGTGCGGGCTGTGGGCACAGCAGGAGGTCGCACTACTGATGTCACTGTGAAATACCTCGGGGGTTGTGGAGTAGGTGCAGTACTGTGAGGGCCTCCGGGGACAGTAGCTGGGCCGTAGCCTACTGGGGCAGAGGATGAGGTGTGAACTGTAGGTCTCCCCCCATAAATCACTTCAGGGACGGATTCCCCAAAAGTGGGCTCTGCTATTCTGACAGGGATTTCTGTATGCTGAGTCGGCTGGGCAGAGTGATAGGTATCACCTGTAAGGTGATCCACATAGGCAAGCGGTCGAGGGACTGTCGAGGAAGCTGTAGTTGGAAGGAGTCCAGGTATCTTTCTATCCTCTGGCACCTCCGGAGTTGGGTCGGCTAAGTAGGGAGTCCTGACCGGAATCCCTTCAGTCTGTTCCTGTTCGCGCTCCCGTCTCTGTTCCTCCCATAGATCGTGCAGCTGCGCTAGCTCCTGCCTTTCCCTTTCCACCCTTTGTTGCTCTCGTTGCTGTGCCGCTAACTGCTGGGTGGCTAACCTCTGAGCTGTCTCCTGGACCCGTCGGTTGAACTCAAGCTCCCATGCAGTCTGAGACGGTTCTGGCGGCCACTGTGACTCCGTATGCCAGTGATGTAACGACGCCTCGCCCGAGGGTGCCGCCTGCTGTAAAGCTTCCAATTGCTGGAGGTATTTACCTGGATCAGGCCTGCTGTGAGTGTGGGTCGTGGAATGCTGTTTGGCCCTCTCTCTTCTAGCTTGTAAGTCTGCCTTGAATGCTTCCACAGCCCGCCTGTCCTCCTCTTCTTGCTCCCACTCAGCCCGGAGTCTGAATTCGTCCAAAAAATGAACATTCCTGCTGGGTCCACCTTCTGTGGGATTTGCCAGTCCCTGTTCCTGAACTGATCGACTCTTGGTCTCTTCCAGCTTTTGCTTCAAACTCTGAAAAGCAGCAGGTAAGGTTTCTGGAGTTTGTGGCAGATGTGCAGGAGAGACTGGTCGGCTGCGCCCCCGAGTTGGCTCTGTGCCCGCGTCGGCTCTGCCAGTGACTGTACTGGGCCACTGGGTTGGTTCTGCGAAGACCTCCTGCGTCTGTCTGCGTTCTTCTCTGAAGGTGTTGTAATCATTTGCAGCAGTGGAAAAATCCCTCCTGAATGATGATGTCCTCTTCATATCTTGATACTTCCAAGGTGTACCAGTTGGGTCAGGCTGGCGGCTCAGCCTATCCCCTTTTTCGAACTGAGTCTCCCCTCCAAATCTGCTCTCTCTGGTTCTCCCATCTGATGATGACAGGTCGTTTTCCACCTCCATGTCAATGAGTTCTCCTACCTGCTTAGCCGCACTGCCGTGTGAGCTAAGTCGGCCATGTCCTTCCGCTGGAGTTGGCTCTGTCGCCCGTTCATCCCGTTGCATGTAGCGTCTGAATCGTTCCCTGGCCTGCCTTTCTGCTCGCAGGTCATTTTGGTCCCCCTCCTCCATGGATGGTGGTTGTTGACTGTTGAGTTGTTCTGCTGCTTGTATGGTACTACTTGCCTCTGCTGTTGACTGATTGCACTTCTCCCTTCACAGTCAGTCGACTGTTCACTGTCCTGAGTCTTCCTGCTAATACAACACTCACAGACCACAGCCCCCTAGCTGTGTGGCCCGGTTAGTAGTACCATCTTTTTCCTTACTGAAAATTTTTACTGAACATTTTCTGGGGGTATACTTCCCAGCTGTTTGCTATCCCCTTTTTCGCAGTGTATTAACTCCTACAGATTTTTAATCCTGTAGTTAACTGTCCTTACAGTTTTACCCAAAACACAATTCAATTGCAGACTCAAGTACTCCACACTATCCTACAGTCTGACCAGGTCCCAACTTTGAGAACCGCAAGGCTGACTGAGGTGCCAATCGATATACCCAAATTCAAAATTCAAATTCCTTAACAGCAGTTTCTCTGGATCTGTAACTTTGAATCTAAAATACTAGGGTTACAGTGACTTACCTTCACCTCCTCTCCCGTGATGAGGTTGCAGATCAGCCTGTATCCCCTTTTTCGATCTGGGAACGGCCCTCAGTTCACTGTGGTGGGTGATGAAAATTCTGCCTCTCACAAAATGTCGCAGCACCTACGCCCTCCAGTCTGCAACAGATCCGCTCTGCTGTCACTGCGCTCTGGACGTGTGCTAGTCTGTCTCTGTAACTGCACCAGTGCCTCCACCTTGGAAACACCTAAGTAATGTTGTCCTCTGTCTACTGCCCCAGTGATGTTGAGTGAAACAACAAAGATTCTGCCAGTGCTGATGGTGCAGCCTGCCCCCAATGCAGACACTTGCAGTGACTCGCAACACCCAATCAAAAACTGTGCAGCCTGTGAACTGAGAATGAACAACAATCAGCACTACTAGGAGGTCGTAACAGCTCCTGCTGCACCCCTGCAGCCCTAATGAGTGTACTTTCTAACCCTTCTAGTGTGTGGACAGCCCCCAAACAGCAGGAGATTCACATCGAACGAACTAGAGCATGGTCGCCAATGGTAAAGGGAGGATTTCCCATAAAACCCTAACCTTCACAACCCATCAAAACCCTACAAAAACCCAACTAGCAATAGTGCTGAAACACTCATACAATGCAGGAAACACTCAAAAGGAGTGGAAAAGTGAGTCAAAACTGTATAAAGAGGGTCAAATCTGCCCCAAAATCATGGCACAGTAGCTCATAAAGACTCCTCAGTCTCTCCTAACTCTGAGTGCACTAGTGAGGAATGATCTTAGAAACCCTAAAACCTGCCTTAAGAGTCTAGCAGAAATCATCCGGTCGGCTCCGACAGAGTTCATCCAGTCGGCTCTGACAGAGTTCATCCAGCCGACTGGATGACTGTCGGGGACATGGATGAAAAACTGTACAAAGTGTTACTGGAACTGGGAAAGGGGAGATGGATAAATCTCCGGTTAACAGTATCGCGTTCATATCTCGGAGCCATGGCCTTCCCAGGATGATTGGGAAGTTGCTACTATTTGGCATGTTTATAATGACGAACGTAGCTGGTGTCAATACTCCATGGGTGGTGATGGCTACGGTGGTTAAGATTCCCAAGGGTGTGACAAGGTCGTCATTGGCCATTCGGAGGATAAACTTGGCTGTCTTTGGTTGAGGTAGTCCCAAATGTTTCCGTAAGTGTTCACTCATGACATTCACACCAGATCCTCCGTCAACCAACACATTAGTAAGCTCATGATGTCCAAGTTGTAGGTGGATTACTGCAGCATCAGGGTCCAAGGTGGTTGCGTTTACCTCGACCACTGTAGGATCTGTTCTAGTATCTGGCAGAGTAACTTGGTGCAAATACTTGTGTAATTCGGGGCTGAGTTTTAATAACTTGGACAAAGTTATGGTGACGTTCGTGTCTTCCAGTATGCTTTGAAGGTCTGGGCTTGTCGTGGTCATTTCTAGACCTTTCTGTAAGTCTCTGCGGATATCATGCAAGCGTTCCCAGTGATTTGGGGGAAAGGGTTTTCTGTGTTCCACGACATGTTCAGTCACGGTAGCCTTGGAGCGGGTAGTGACTGCCGCGGCGCTGATGGCTGCCACGTTCGTCTCAGCATTATGTACTTCAGTTAGTGTAACCCCGCCCCGACGGTTCTGGACCGGTGGTTTCTGGTTTTCCATGGTGGTAGGAGCGGATCGATGTATCTCCGAAGGTCCTTGAGTTTGACTCCAGCGCTGCCTTAAGTGTGGGCATTGGCCTCGTCGGTGATTGGGCGATCCGCATTCCCAGCACCTATCATTCCTTCCCGGCTGAAAAGCGTCTACGTGTACTTCCTCGGCGTACATGGAGGCTGCTGTGGGCCGTGGGCGTCTGTTTTCTTCTGGTCGGGAGCTTCCTTGAGCGAAACAGCAACGGCCACTATGTATTTTACCACAAGTGCTACAAACCGTGGGTGCTTGGCGATTTTTGGGTCTCAAAGTGGGTAAGGGCAACAGTGGTGACTGTGTACGGTTTAGAGCTCCAAGTTCTCTACTTATGTCATTGGCTTCCGTGACTATGTCACTTAACGTCTTAACTCTACGAATCACAATACCTTGTTGAATCCATGGTAACAAGCCTTTTTTGAACCACTCACATAGATAGTCTTCTTCAGGCCGTTGATTAAGCTTGTCCGCCAATTGCTTGAATCTGTCATAGAATTTGTCCACGAGTTCGTTTCTGTCTTGGGTGATAGTACCCAAAGCCCTGAGTATCTCTGAGCTAGTTTTTAGCTTTCAAAATTTGTGCAAGAAACTGCGTTCCATGTCGTCCCAGTTGGCATAGGGGTGTTCGGTTTCAAAATCAATGTACCAATTGATGTGATTTCCTTGGAGCGTGGTACCGAAAATGTTCTGTAAATCCAGGGAGCTAAGTATACCATTTGTTCGAGCAATGACTTTGAATCTGCGAATGTGCCAGTCAGGATCTCCCGATTCGTCAAAAACCGGGTATGGTATTTTTGGAAATTTGGTTACCCTTTCTTGGTCACCTCCGCTCTGTGATGTTACAGCAGTGCGGTTTTCTCTGGGAAGTGTAGTTGATCTAAGAGGATCCAAGGGTGCTTCCAAGTCGTGAGGGGTAGCGTTAGCTGCCTCGTTGGTAGCGGTTCCATGTAGATGTAGGCTTAGGAGTTCCAGCTTGGCATTCGTGGCTTCATTTTTGGCAGCCAAGGGTGTGTGTACGCTAGACCAATGTACTTTTTGAGTCACAGTACACTAGTCAAAGAGTACATTACTTTGTACTTCGTATTACCTTAGCTTAGGCATTTCAATTCCTTTTTTTGGTTTGCTTTGTTTAGTTCTACATAGGTGAAGTCTCTTCTACGTTATTGAGTTACTTAGAAAACGAAGTTAATTGTCCAAAAAAAGTACTATTGTCAAGTACTATGGAAAAGTCACACTGTATTCAGATTTTAAAAAGTACAAATTTGGTAAGCCTCAAAGGTTCAGATCTTGTTTTCTTTTTTCTTAGAGGAGATAAGAAGAACCAGTCTTCTGGGATCCGTCGTAAATTCTACAAGTACGTCACTTAATTTGCATAGATCTTAGAAGTAAATGCTGGCTTCGGTTGCAACGGCTTACGAAGTAGAAAATTATATTTTTCTTAATCGGGTCTGTGATTCTAGACGGCAGGACATGTTTCTAGAATGGCCATCTCTCAAATTAAGCAAAAAATCATTTTTCCGTTACTTGGCCCTCGACGCCTTCCTGCGTGCTACTTGTACTAAATGTACTTAGACGTATATATTGTACTCGTAATGTGTAATAACTACTGCCTTGTTTTTGATGCCAGATCCTATTCTGCCAGGCCGCCATGTCATGAAGGCGCCGCCACCTTGTGATTTTTTCCACGTCATCGTCTCTCTCGTTCATGTCCCTTCCTGACGCTTGCAGCACACTGTTGCTCACCTTTGATTCAGTACGCTGTTCCTCATGTGTTGATGTTCATGCTGCGTGCAAGGGTTTAGGTTGAATGCTGTAGTTCGTAGTGTGTGTAGCGAGACACATCGACTGCATGAGTTTTTAGCCGCTTGTTCTTCCCTTCTGAATAATGTCAAGGTCCACACCACACCAAGCTGTTCTAGTTCAGAGACTGATTACTTCTTATTTTACGAAGGAGGTGATTTCTGAGTTTGAATCTTCTTGTTACCATTCACTTAGTGAGATATCTGAGTCTGGATATGTTGAAGAAACCCCAGTGTCTAAACAAGGGAATCGCGATTTCTACCTTGGCAAGTGCAACAACGTAGATGAGTCCCCAAGGCGTTCTCTATTCATGAGTCCAGTTTCGTATTCTTATTCCACCAGCAGCTTCGAGCGATCACCGTCTGTTTCGGTCGGAAGGGTTTCAGTTGGGTCTCCTACTGCTTCTTGCGAATCAGTTGCGTTTAGGAAGTAGAGAGGCTGAGGCTCAAGGGTGAGTTCCCGTTTTAGACTCATGACACTGTGATTCTTCTTTGTTTCTCATGCAGTACTATTGAACCGTGTTAGCTTCTCAACTCTTCAACTACATACTCTACTTTAGTGTAACGTATCTGATCCGTGGCTTGGTTTTTGACGTGTGATTGTGTATTAGATTTACCGCAATGGGTAACACTGCTAAGAGGCAGCGATTACGACATGGTGTTAGTCGTCCTGGTCTCGCAGCTAGGCAGGCTGAGGTCCGCTTGCAGGAAGAGCTACATGCAGCAGCTACAGATAGGGCCAGAGAAAGGAAGGCTCGTCAAAGAGCTAGAGATAGACAGAGACACAAGGAGACCCTGGTTTTAGCTTCAGTGCTGCCAAATGACGATGTTGAAGACAGCATGACAGTGCGGGAGTTAAACCGGATGTCCCTTCGCATTGCACAGTATGTAGTCAAGGAGTTGAGAAGTTGTCCCGGTCCATCGAGTAGGAGAGATGTTATAGAGAGGGTCATGCGTCATAACACTATTTTGCCTTTGCTTCCTGTGTACTATGCTCGGCCACAGGAAGCAAAGGTGATTCATTCTTTTATTGAGAACTTCAAAAACGAGTTGCAGTTGGTGAAGGTGGCCAACTCAAACGAGCGCTTAGCAAGGAAGAGTGCCTTGTTGGATGCCGCTGTCAGTTTGGGGATTGATGGGGTGAGGCCCCTGTCACGCGTTTTGGATACAACACAAGCAAGCATCAGTATTGCATTGAGTAGAAGGGTTTACGCCCCCAACCAAGCAGACACGGTTTGTAGTCTTCGTCTTCATCGGAAAAAGAGAGGGGGTCTGTCTGAGTATGTGAAGCAGTGCATAGAGGCCTGGTGGAATGGTCAGACTAAGGTATCGCCAAACAAGAAGGACATTGTGCGGCACAGAGTAGGTCGCAGAGACTGGGCCGAGCCGCATCCAACACATTATCTCTGTGAGACTCAGGTAAGTTATAAGACTCCAAAAAATATTCATTTTTTTGGCAGAGCTGAATGCTTAGTCCTTGTGCTTTTGAGCTCCTGTTGTACAAAGAAGGTAGTTAAAAAAATGGAGAGTACTCGACATGAGTTGCCCTGTAACTACTGCACTGCGTTTTCTATCTAGTCTGTAGTCTTACATACATAATGTTGGAAAAAAAAGTCCCTAGATAACCTCGGTCTATAGAGTAGCTGGGAGGTGTACTCTTTGTAAATTTAGCTTGTCATGTGGTCTCTCTTGAGCGAAATATCACTTGTACTTATCGTATTCATTGATTCCTCTAAAGGTCTTGTACTTCTAACCACTAGGAATGAGAAGTACAGAAGTGGTTCTAAACGTGTTCCTAGTACTCTGTGATATCAAGTCGATTGTCTCTTTGTACATAAAACTACTCAGTGTTGTATCAGTAGGAATTTAAAGTTATAGATGTACATTAGAAGTTCCTTCAATGTACTTATTGTATAAAGAATATACTAGAGCATGTACGTTGTTACCTTAATTTAGCATTCACAATTGGGACTAATCAGTTTCCATGTACAAGTTTGACCGTTTAGTACTTCGAGTATTTTAGCGACCGACGGTAGTCCTAAAACCCTACCATATCCCCGAAGTTGGTTCTCCACAAAGTACTTATAGCAGTGTGAATTGTACACAATGGTCCTGAATGTATGTGTCAATGCGTTTTTGTACTCAGTGGTAGTAGTTTGTTGCATTCAGTACAATTATGTACCATCTGTCCATATTATGGACTTAGGCCTGGGAGACCTTTTGTACCTGATGGATTCGCGTATGTGTTTTGCAGACCACATTCTTCTTACGATTCAAAGAAGTCCATCCAGAATGCAGTGTGCGGCAGAGAGCTTTTGAGAGGTTGAAGCCGTGGTGGGTGCGAAAACTAAAGGAGAGGAATACATGTTGTTGTATATATCATGTCGAGATGGACATGATGAAGGTTGGATTAAGCAACCTCAGAGAGAAGTCTCGAGGACTGCATGCGCAGATGATCTGTGTTTGTGACTGTCAAGTGTGCGCAGGCAATGTGGAGGGGAGTTGTCATGCACATGAGAATGTTTTCAAGCGAATACCCTTGATGTGGGAGTCATGTGTGTGTCCAAAAGGGGAGTACGATGTGTGGCATAGACTTCAGTGCCTTATCGGCGACTGTCCTCATTGTGGTTTCCATCTCTTTCCTATCTATCCTCTAGAGTTGTCTGCTTCTAACACGGCCCTTGTGAAATGGAAGTGCTTTGAGTACTACCAGGTGGGAGTGGATGCACAGACTGGAAAGGTGAAGAAACGGTTGCGGGAGGCTTTCAGAGAGACACCTGCCCACGAATTCCTTTCGTACATGGAGAAAACCGTGACCACCTTCATCACCCACAACTTCAAAGCACGATGGCAAGATGAGCAGTGCCAATTGATGATGAAAAACGTGCCCGAGGGAGTTGTCATATCGCATATTGACTATGCGGAGAACTATACATTTGCTATCCAAAACGAGGTCCAGAGCTTGTACTACTTCAGTACGAGTGTGACCATCTTGGTGCACATCACAATGTGGAAGGAAGGCGAGCAAACCATGAAACAAACTCATTTCTACATATCCGACGACAAGGCGCACGATTCAGCGTTTGTGCAACATTGTTTGCTGTTGCATTGGGATTGGCTAAGAGATTCGGGGTTGACTCCAGAGGAGCATTGGGTGTACAGTGACGGATGCAGTGCCCAATTTAAGTGTGCAACAGCTATGTATTTCGTTGCTCGGTACCCTGCGCTCACCGGTGGCTGCAAGATGCGTTGGAATTACTTTGAATCGGCTCATGGGAAGGGGGAATGGGATGGGGCAGGGGCTGTGATGAAGAGGGCACTTGCTGCTGAACAAATTCAGAATCCCTTGAGGCCCTTACAAAATGCAGCTCAAGTTGTGGAGTTTTTGGAGGAGAAATATACAGAGCGTGTTCCTAGCTCATATGCACAAACCAGAATTGCTCCTCTATCCCGAGTATTCTGGTTGATTGGAGATACAGAATGTGATCATGCTGACAAGAGTGTGAAGTGTAACACTTTGCCAGGCTCGAAGAGTCTCTACTCAATCATGGGATTTTCTATGACTGATCCTACCATGCTTAGAACTCGTGAGTTGTCTTGCTTCTGTAATACCTGCATAGATGGTGATTGGACTGAGTGTGAGAACTTGTCGCATGTGGAGGAGTGGCAGGTCCAAAGGCTCCGACCATTCAGTGCAAGTGCCGTAGCTCAACAAATTGAAGAAATTGACGAGGAAGCAAACTGGGTGTATGACGGCGTTTCCGAGGAGGTGGGAGACTTGGTGGACATTGGTGACAACTTCATGATTCCAGCGGAAGAAGACAACGAAGACGGGGTGGAGTTCTACATTCTCCAGTGTCAAGCCAAGAAGTTCGTCTTAACAGAACCCATGACTTGCCCATGGGGGGGCGTATTCAGGGCCGGAGACATTGTGATCAAGGCAAAATACTACAAGAAGTATGGTCGTGGAGAGAAGACATATGTACTGTGTGACAGAGCAGTTGATGCCCACGTTGATGCCCATCTGGTTAGAGCTTGCAA
Source organism: Ceratodon purpureus (assembly GCA_014871385.1). Taxonomy (NCBI): domain Eukaryota; kingdom Viridiplantae; phylum Streptophyta; class Bryopsida; order Pseudoditrichales; family Ditrichaceae; genus Ceratodon; species Ceratodon purpureus. Next base: position 9,984,583 of record CM026422.1, on the reverse strand, counting down.
ATTTCCGATGGTTCTTGCTCCACACAGGGTAAAGGGTACTCCCGTATACAAGATGTCAAGTGAAACACAAAGGATATGTGAAGATGCTTTGCGAGAGTGGTGGGCGTTCAATGCAGATTAAGTACAAGTTGGTCCACTCTGTACTCTGATTTCACGATAGTTTCTCATTTGACGTTGGTTTTAGAAGGAGTGGTCCCGTGATGATACAAGTCAAACAAATGCTTGGGTATTTGTCTGACTGAAAGTGAGCTCTAGAGATGTCCCGCTATCCAAGTGCTCCCCCTTTTTTTTGCTTCAGTCATCTACTGTCTGGCATAGTAGTCTGTGATTAAGAGAACCTGCAATCCCTTTCTTTTATTTTATTCTTTCTAATCTTCTTTTTTAAATTTCATTTTGTACCTTCTAATGTCACTCTCTTTTGAGTCCGTACCTTTTTAGTGTGCCTTTTCTTTTTTCATTTTGAGTCAAGCTGGACGATCATAGTTCTACATTTTGCTGGATATTAGGAACTGTAGTTATTTTCCTTTTTTTTTGGCCCTTTTACAGGGAGCACTAGATAGCGGTACCTCAAGAGCTCATATCTGAGGATAGCAGTGATATGCGGAATGTAGAAATTGGGAGCTATCAGACCTTGGTGAGAGGTTTGTTTCTCATTTGGGGTTGGTTTTAGAAGTACTGGTTGGTGTTTCGACAAGTACTAAGAGTACTCAAACAATACCATCGAAAGTACTTATAGCAGTTTGAAATACTGATTTGCTACCTCAAATTATTGCGTGAGTTTATCAACTCAATTTAAATTCTTCTCTGTTTTACTGGAGTGTGTAATGTTTGTTATAGATGAATGCTACTTGCTTAAGTGCTCAACATTTTGCAGCTGGTCTATTTGTAAGTACAATACATCCAAATCATGTGCAAAGACAAAGTCTACAGCTCTACAGACAATAGAGAAGCTGACTGTCACTTGAATTACATCCCGTCTGTACGAACATTAAGGGCAGCCGCATGAAAAATACGAAAAATACAAGAATGTGCAAATGTGTGCATACTTCAGAAAATGGTAAAGTTCAAGCACAATGCCGAAGTCATCTACTCCTACGCGGTGTGCGGGGGGGCTTTCGGACTGCAAGTGGTACTGTACCGTCCCTACACTTAGCACTTTTGCATTTACAAGTAAATTTAGGCAAATCTGGATCTTCTTTAGAAAAATTTGTGCCATAATCCCAGGTTAGTTCCTCTCCAGGATATATAATTCGACTAGCAAAGAATGCCACATGGTAATACCGGCGATCAACACTCTCTATTGACACTGGAATGTCCACTAAGTTAGAATCTTCCCACCTGTAGGACAAAGGCCCACGGTCAGGTCACATTGAATTGGACACAAGGAAGGGGAGGTCGATGTAGTGAAAATGGAATCAGACTCTAACCTGTGGTTCAAAAATCTGGCAACATTTCCAAATCGAGCACTGTCCAAGCACAATGCATTGTTGTCGTCCAAATTCCGCTCTGTGGCCCAATCAGCATCGAGTTGCAAGCTATAGGACTGACCCCCATCTACCCCCAAATTTCTAAACATTTGCTCAGCATTAGTTAAAATCTCTCCCATCAACTCAAAAACAAATGCACCTCTAGGTATATGCTCACATGTCCAAATCCCCCATCCCGTAAGGGCTGTACGAAAAACCTCTACTTGATACTTCATCCCCTGCTGAACAACACGATTCCCACAATCACCACGACACCTACACTTAACATTGCACTCCTTAACAAATGGGCGAGGCACATGACCCTCACAAACTTCATTTCCATTTAGACACAGTGAATCCTTCTTACAGTAGTTAGCATCGCCGGTGTTGAACCGATCAAGAGCCATGTCCTCCAGAAGTCCTCCATCGCTGTAGCCGACTCCACCTAGGGACTGCTCTTGGCATGCACACGTACCAGTTCCACGGAGACATTCTGAGGAACACAAGCAGTAGTCCCCGGGTCGGAAACTCTCTAGGGTGGTAGGTACCCGGGCTTGGTCATAGACCACACTAGAGTTCACATACTGAAAATAACGCATAGCAATATCAGACTGACCAACAAGGATAGGCACCCTCTCGAGCCCATTAGACAGATCTTCAGGATCATACCAACTGTCGGCCTGGTTGAATCACATCCCACCAGACCACCTTCCCAAGTCATGATGTGAAAAAAACAAAGTGCAAGAAAATATCCAACATCGGAGCAACCAACTACCTACTGCATAGTTATTCAAGAACTGAAAACATCAAATAATTCATCAAGGAACAAACTTATTAAAAAAAACATCAACGCCAATGGATAAACAGAGAATCTCAGCCGTGAACAGTTCTCGTTAGAGGGGCCTCATAGATGAGGTATGATACATGGAAGTACCTGCAATGCCAATTTATCCAAGCATACTAGTGCAGGTAAACTGCTTGATAGCAAAAACCAAAAAAAACAAAAATAATGAACTGTAACGACAGTCTACACTCTGACCCTCATTCTATGTGGCACCTCTCCGTCTCTTTAGTAAGAGAGCGCCACCTACCTTATCACCCTTGACCTTTTCCCCCCGTTTATTCTTAACCTTGGTCGAAGGAGATTCTTCTGATGCTGGCTGGGCCTCCTTTGCAGTGCGTGCTCTGGTTCGCACTTGTCCCTCTGCAACGATTGGGCTGCTGCCCCCTCCATCGGCAATCTCTGTAAGCTCCTTATAGGTCGTCTTCTCAGCCGAGTAGATGTTTTCTGGTGCAGTAAGATCCCCTGGTGTTGTGTCATCGGACACGCTTGGACCGCGCGCCCTCTTTGCCCTTAGCTTGAAACGAGACCTAGGACTCTCCACTGCTGATTTTGTCCCCTTCGATGCGGGAGGCTCTCCTTCTTTTGCTGCTGCGGGCTCCACTTCTTTTGACTCTGGCTCTCCTTGCTTTGCTACGGGAGATCCTCCCTTTGTGGCTGGCTCCCCTTCCTTCCCGCATGGCTCTCCTCCTTTCACAGCCGGCTGCGCTCCCTTTGCCGTGGGCTCCCCTACCTTCCCCCCCTTTGCTTTGCGTCCTGGCAGGCATTGGGATCCTGGTTTCGCTGGGATGCTCTTTAGAGCCTGCGGTGATGACTTCCTCTCCTTGCCCTTCTCCCCTTCTTCTATCTGCAACTTCCCCTCCTCACGCTTCTCATTATCCCTCTGATGCGCTGGACTATGGCCCACTCCTGAGGCCTCCATCACTAAATCCAGTAGACTGCCTCCCCCTACCGAGAAACACTTGGTTACTTCCGCTGGGGTGCTGCCCCCTCCTCCCGCTGGGGTGCTGCCCCCTCCTCCCACTGGGGTGCTGCCGCCTCCTCCCACTGAGGTGCTGCCTCCTTCTCCCACTGGGCTCCTTCCCCCTCCTCCTGCTGGCCTGCTGCCCCCTCCTTCCCCCTGCCTGCTGCCCCCTCCTTCCCCGTGCCTGCTGCCTCCTCCTCCTTTTGGCCTGCTTCCCCCTCCTTCCCCTTGGCTGCTGCCCCCTCCTCTTGCCAAAGAGGGATCTCCTCCCTCTGGCTCGCCGTCTCCTACCAGTATTTGCATGCCTCCTCCCGCTGCCCCGCCGGTCTGGACAACCCTGAAAAACGCAATGCCATCCAGTGGAGATGGTGCCGTGAGAGTGGGACTGAGCTGGGCTGGGCTGGCTACCAAGACGGGTTGCTCAGTTTGATCATCGTCGTCACAACCCCCATCCTCACCATCCCCCGTTGCCTCCTCGGAATCTGCATCGTCCTCGTCGTTGGCACCTGTAACCGTCGTGCCAGAGCTGGAATGGTCTTTTGACATCTTTATCTCTTCTTCATCCTCCGAAGAATCTTCTTCAGAGTCCAAATCGGGTCCTGATCCCTTCAAAGGATTGCCACCCGTCAAGGCCTCCATCACCACTCCCTCAACCGGCTTCACTTCACTTCTTTCTCGCCTCTCAAGAGACCGCGCTCCCTTTGCCATCAAAGTCGCTGCCTTCCTGTATCCCTCACATTCCCTTGTCGACCAATCGGGCTGCGCAATCTCTCCCTCCACGCCGCGACTTGAATTGCCCAACGCTAAAGGAGGTGGTGCAAACCTCAAGCTGGAGCCTGCCATAACACACAACATTAGACATTGTAGAAGATGTAAACAATGTACTAAAATACACAAGCACTCTAGGATGTACTAATGAACTAGTACTATCTCTACCTGTAAGAACTACACTAATAGAGCTTCTGTACTAAGCCGGAGTATTTACTGTACTCCCTAAACCCTACTGGATTAGTGACAAACCTAGACGACTTTTAGTTTAAAGTGGATAGAAGACAAGAAATACCTGTTGTAGCTCCATCAAGTACAGTGCTCACTGCGTACAAGGGAAGTTAGTACATTTTCAACCCAAACTTTGGATCTCGAGTACACGAAGTACTTGTTGTAGTCTGTTGCATGTACCTAAATACTAAACACTCTGTACAAAGAGAAAATTGTAATACCTACTTTAAACCGAAACGTACTTTGAAATGTACACTCATCTGTGGATCACATCGAAGTACACCCTTGGAATACACTTTCTTCTAGGCTAGTACATTAAGACATCTCGTGTCCACATACTCCCCATGACCCCAATTCAATCCTTAACTCCTCCATCACAGTTTATGTACACATAGTCCATTCAGAATGCAAGTTTAGTACTACTAGAGAACTCTGTGTACCCTTCTTAAAAGCCAACCCTGTATTAACCATACATCTGAGGACAAACTACTACAACTCAAAGTAAACTAAGGCACTTGCAGACTCAAATGGACATGACAGGATTGTTAAAGGGATTTTTTGCCTTTTTACCTAGGAGCAGTAACAATAAACTGCTAGGAGCAGTAAAAGCAGTTAGGAGCAGTAAAAACAGTTAGTTACTGCGGATTTCTTAGTTACTGCGTTTTGGATGAAGTTTTGACAGTCGGATGAAAAATCGACTTGGATGAAAAACGGACAGTGGATGACGACGGCTAGGGTTTGGGGGGGTAGTGAGGAGTGAGAGCATGGCGGCTCTCACTCTCTCTTGCTCTTGTTGATGTGTGTTTTGAGAGGTATGGTAGGATGTTAGAGGAGGTTAGGAAGTAGGAGGAGGAGGTTACTGCTGTAGAGCAGGATCTAGGAGCAGATCTGGTTGTACGTGAAGAGAGTAATGATAAGAAAACAATTTTGGATAATGGGAGATTGTGCACATTGAATGCTAGGGCTTAAGGCAGAATTGTATTGTGGGTTCTTGCATTGTGGGTTCTAGAATTGATGGAGCAGTAGATTAGAGCAGAATGATTAGAATCTGGGGCTGTCAAGGGGCAGAATAGGGCTGAGCAGAATTGATTAGGTGGGTACTAAAAATTTCGAGAGTTCCTTTTTAGATCTAGACAGTACAATAGCTTTTGAAGGGTGAAGCTAAATCACCCTTTAACAAGAATACACAAGTACAAGTGAGAAGGTACATTACCAAACTTTCCAATATTTCCTACAAAGTAGACTCCTGGGTTTACCTAGTGTTTCATTCCATAAGTTACACTATGTACCAATAGACAATTCAAGACTACTCAAACCAGTAACCGAGGCCATGTACACATAACTCTGGGGACAGTAGGCACTTAGAGACAACAAAAGAACTTGTAGTCTAGAACACCCTAAACCGCAAAGCATCAGAAAGCAATGGCACGCTACGAAGGTTACATACTGAAATGTCGAAGATTGGAAGTCAAGTAAACATACCATCCAAGGGCACCAGCGCCCTAGCTTGGTCTGTTCTCTCATGCAGCAATCTTCTTCTCTCCTCAGCCAATCCCAACATCAACGCCCTCTCTAGTAGCTCTGCAGATGGCTCCCCCCAACCGAAGCTCCGATGCCAGTCTGGATGGGACAACTCTCCGCACCCTTCCGCCACACACTTACAGCTTCGCACATACAACACCGAAGCACAATAGGGATGGTACAGATGCTTACAAGAGCTAACAACTATATCATTCTGAGGAAATGGAAAATCGCACAAGCTACAAACAGTAATTTGAATGAACTTGCTCTCATCGGTGACATCAAACTCTACTGTAGCCGGATCTCCAAGTGCATACACCATTGGTTGGGGGTTGAAATTAGCACCACTCCTTCCCTGTTTGAGGGCAAATTTCTCTGCTGGAAGAGCGTCGAATTGTAACTGTCCGTTTTCTAACCCCCTTGTCAGCAACTGGATCTCGGCTTCCGCGGATTGTAGCTCTTCCCTCGCAGATGCAGCCTTCACATCCTCCTCCGCTAGTTGTTCTTGGATTCCCTCCATTTTGATTTTCTCCTTGTAGACATCGCCCCCTCCCTCCTCTAGTGCCTTGATCAGCGCTGCCTTCTGTTCTTCTTGCTTCTTCAGCGTCCCTACACCCCATTCCGACTGTTTGCTCCTCGAAACCGCACCATCAAGCCTCTGTGCCGCCTTCTTCTTCTCCTCTCGCTTGTGCTTCAGCTCCGAGTGTATCGCTGCCATCAGACCTTCAACAACTTCCAGCCGCTCCGAAGCTACTGCCTTCTTCAACTCCGTACCCCTCCCTCCAGCTGCAACGTCCTCCTGCAAACATATCCCCGACTCCCTTGCGGACTCAAGCCCACCATCCCCCTCACCATAGCGAAGCCTTCCTCCACTCCGCACTGTTCCCTGAGATCCTGCTCCCTCCCCCACCTTCCGCGTGCCCTGCTCCCTTCCATCGCTGCCCTGCTCCATCTTCACCTTGAAACCGCCTTCAACCTTGATTCCCCGCCATTCGTTCCCTCGCACATCAATCCTTCCCTTCCCCTCCACGGTCCTGGACTCTGCGATCTTCTTGCGGAGCTCCTCCAGCTTGACCCGATCCAGTTGGTAGCGACTTCTTTGTCGCTTGTTCGTCTCTTCTCCAAACGCGCACCAATTGACGAGGCCTCCACCCTCCTCATACTCGAGAGTTATCCCCTCAGCAAACCGCACCGTGATAAGGTTGGGGGTCTCCCATTCTCTATGTTGGTAGAGAATCGGATGCAGGTACTTAACTCTATCAACGACCTCAACCTTGTCACAATCCTGCCAGAAAAAGCCGCCGCGCCCACCATCTCCATACGGTTTTCCAAACAATTTCCGCAACGAATCAGCGGGAACAGTACTCCTCCGAAAGTGATGCGGATTTTCTCCTTTGTTCTGGAGCCCAAATTCCTCCTCGAAATCCCGCCTCTTGAGCTCTCTTGGTGGCTTCTTCAATCTTGCGATCTCCTCGTCTACATCTTCTACGCTGTTGATAGCTCGCTCAGACCTCCCCACGGACTTCCCCCTCTTCTTCGCGCTAGCCTTTGCAGCTCCCCCGACTTCATGAAGAGCTCCCCCTCCTTCGGCCCCCACAGTAGCTCCTCCTTCTCTCTCACAGGGCTCCGATGCAGTCGCTGCTCCCCTCCTCCGAGGCGCTACATTATCCCTGGTAGTGTCGCCTCCTCCGCCCCCTTTCACTGCCGACCTCGCCTTCTTGCGCGCGGACCGCAAGTCGCCCTCCTCGTCACTGCACTCGCCCTGCCTCCCTCTCGCCCTCACCAAACCGCTTCTCCCGGCACAAGCACTGGCTGTGCTCCCAGACCTCCCGCTCATGGATCGATCCATGCTAAACCCACCTCTCGGCGCACACTCCTAGCCCACAACTCCAATTCAACTCTCAATAGCAATGCCGGCGCTCACACCCAGCGCAATGGCCCAAAAAAACACGAGTAATTCCCCTCACCCCACACATCTCTCCCCTCCCCCTACTCGAAGCTTCTCTCCCCACACCGAGCCTCCCCGCCCACACACCAAGCGCAACCAACGTTGCAAAACCCCTGGGGACTCTGCACAGCCTTTCCCCGAGGCGAGGTGCGAGACGATGGTTACCTGCGGTCACCAGTCACCAATGCTGCTCTGATCCTTGGTTACCGGTGATCACCGGTTGCGTCCATGAGTAACCCGGATGGTAACCTCCGGTCACCAGTTCTTAAACCCTGGGGGCGGTATTAAGGCGTCCACATCAGTCACAAAGTTCTGTCCTTCACTTAGCGCCATCTTTGACATGTAAGTAATGTACCTTAGAATGTTCTTTCAATTTGATCCCCAAATTCATCAATGATTCATAGCATCCTTTGTCTAGAAAAAAATTAAAAAATTAAAAAACAAATAATAAGAAGAGGGAACCGAAGAAAAATAAATTTGAAAAGAAATAAATAAGTAATGATAGAAGAGAAGAGAAGGAAAAAAAATTAATAAAATAATAAAATAAAGAAGAGTGAACAGAAAGGAAATAAACCAAAATATTGATAATGAAAGAAGATAAGGAAAACAAAAATTTATAAAAAAAAATGAAAGAAAGGAAAGGTTAATAAAGAATACTTCAGAAAGAAAAAAACTAGATGTTCAGTGAGGAAATTTCCTTGCCTAAATATTCATCAAAGTAAATTTTGTAGAGAGTGCAATTTTATCCACTAAACCTTTGTCCAAGTCACTTCAAACCCTTTAATTAAAAAATGTAAATGTGGCAAAACCTTCCACATAAAACTACAAATAACTTACCTAATTTTTTTTCAAATAATAGGTCTTAGATATAAAATTTTAAAGTTGTATATACATTTAGTTATAGCACGAAGGGTTAAATATTTCATTGCCTCATTTTTTAATGCCCGAAGTTGACATTCTAAAGGACTTATTCAATTTCTAAAAACACCATAGCTTCCTTACTTCTAAACGATACATGATAGCCATGTCCACTAATTTCCCAAAAATACAAAGGTATCAATGTTATTCATTGGAAAAAAAGACACCAAGGTGTGGAAGCATTTTTATTGATTTTTTATTCTTTATTCAACAGCTTATATATTTGATTTTGATAGCTTATTCTTCTCATCATATTAAAATTAATTTCCAACCCCTTCGGTACTTGATTGTAATGGCTTTTTCTATTTGTATTTGTATCTCTATATTTAAATGTTTTTTTTTTTTTTTATTCCACCCCTTATGTATTTCATTTTGATAGCCTAAACCTCAATTCATCTTACTTTATCTTATTTTATTTCTTCATTTCTTTTCAACTCCTTTCGTATTTGCCTTTGATAGCTTATTCGGGTGTTTTTTTATTTATCTATTTTAAAAAAATTCAACCCCCCATGTATTTCATTTTGATAGTTTTTTCTATTTTTATTTTTTTTCTTAAAAAAACAAATCAACCCACTATATATTTGATTTTGTTAGCTTATTGTTTTTATTGGTTTTCTTTATTTTTTAATTTTTTTTCCAACCCCTTATGCAGATGAATATTGATGAATATAGTTTGGTGAATATAGTTTTTTTTCATATTGATGAATATAGTTATTTTTGAATGCATTTTTTAAGCATAAAGTGTAAACAATAAAATGCTTCAATTAATCATGCACTTAATTTTTGATCGGAAAAGAAAACTCTTCTTGTCATATATACCTCACGTATAGAAAATAACTAATTATACAAATATAGAATATTAATACAAATATAGAATGCTAAAATTGCTTCATATAATTCTTTAGAATGCCTTTTCCTCTATCACTAATAACCAAGACATTTACTACGTTACTAAATATCACAATAGAATTTCCATATTGATCCCCAAATTCCTTCTCAAAAATTCATTTACATTACATTACATTACTCTAATTTAATTATATCTATTCTTATCTCCATAATACTTTTTAAATCCAATCACTACCAAAATATTTTTTATCCCAAATTCAACTTAAAAAAATGGTGAAGGTTTCACTTATCCATAGCTCAAATGTTTATTGAATCCATTGTTTTTAGAAGTAGGATGAGAATACATTTATGCGGGGGATGATTCTGCAGGATAACTGTACAGTGACACCTGGTATGGAAAATCTAGGATGCTCACAACCCCATTCAAATCTGATCCCACCACCAAGGCTCGAACTCCCCTCCCGCCAAGCTACAGTCTTTAAATTTGGCCGGCGCCAACTTCCGTCGAGCTGGATCATGGGCTTCCCAGATCACGACAAATCCTTTTGTGTCAGTTTTGGCCATCGCCATTGGCTGATCTTAATCACAAAACCCAGCTGCCGAGAAATCCAATCAACGGCTAGGATCGACATTGATAGTGTTCAAGAAGTACATATTCGTACTCCTAGGTCCCAACAGTACATAATTGTTTTGCCAAAACTGCACTACGTCTAGCGTACATTAACCCCCAAGACCGTCATCTGTTCTTTTAAAAATTGCAACAGTTCTTTAGTAGGATCAGGGTCGTCTTGTTGGATGGTTTCTTCGGCGTCATTGAGCCGGTCAAGTGGGAGTTTTCGTGGAGGCATGGTATCGGTCCAGAGTTTGGGTGTTTTTGTCCGTGACAAGTTTTTCACTAGTCTCAATTTTCCATCCCCAGCAAGGTCGCCAAAATGTTGGCTTGGGTCAGGGATGGATTGTGTTGAGACCAATTCTAGCATGTCATGGAAGGAGAGTAAGAGCCAAGGGGTACATGTAGGTTAGCTAAGCGATAGTAACCCGTGTGAATGGAGAAATAGTCATAGAGTTCTGACCCCTATTACCGAGACCAGAAGGAAGTGACGGTTACGTTTCCTCAAGCTAGGAGGCTACCCGCCCACCGAGACCCTTCGTATTGCCCCAGGGAGCCAGGGGAGGCTTGGTCGACGTAGTAATGAGAAGCAGTTCAAACATTCATTGCTAAAGTGTAGACAAGGCAACAGCATGCAAGCAGAGACATTTAGGTGAGGGATCCGAGAGGGCAGACGAAGAGTGTGTTAGAAGTAGACTTATACGTTTATTGCTTCGTGATATAGTTCAAGGTTACAAGTACACAGACCCGGAGGTAGAGAAGGGAAAAACTGATCAGCTAGCGCAGTGACCTAAGGTCCTTGGTTGAGAGCTAATGCTTCATGTAACCAGCCGTGACGGTCATGGAAAAACTGATCAGCTAGCGCAGTGACCTAAGGTCCTTGGTTGAGAGCTAATGCTTCATGTAACCAGCCGTGACGGTCATGGAAAAACTAGAGATCCTCTTGCTACATCGTCTCTGCTTCTTATACTTACTCTACCTTGCTATTCCTAGTGCTGACTATCTGTTATAACTGCTTGTTCGCCACGGTGCTACTCTCCTACTCCCCTTGATGTCTCTGTTAACTCTTAGTTTGCCATGGTGGGACTTTCCTTGCTGCCTCCCTGTTTGGTTATGGAGTCCGTGTCTTGGGCGGTAACACTTTCATGGTTTGAGTCTCGGCCTTTCCTTCCAGACTCTCCCAGAACTGAACAAGTGCAGCAAATGCATCATCCGGGCAATCCTCATGTTGTCCACCTGAAGTGTTAACATAATGTTTGTGCCATTTATACCTGTCGTTGCTCAAGATCATCGAAAGATACAATAACAAAATCTCTGGCCTTACAGGATATGCAAAAGAGAAACAAAGATCGAGCTCCCTCTGGATCGTGTTCAACAACCATCTCCATTCCTTTGGTTCTTTTCGACACTCTCGAATTGATCGGTCTACGGTAAGTTGGACAATGGACCTAACGGCTGCTTGCCACTTCCCACGGTTTCCAATAATCTCACCATCAAGGTTTGTCAAAATAGGATACCTGATCTGTCGACCCTCGGCATGAGCGATTATTTGCATGGCATAAGCTTCTTTCTGTAAAGTCCTAGCTCTCCGTTTCGCCATTGCTTCACGCTCTCTTGTGCCTGGACTCCTAGGGCGTCTTCGGATTTGTTGGACATACATGCCAGCACTTGGGGATGTATGTTTTTGGTTGTTCACAGCTGGGGGGGCCGTGTGTGCGGGGCGTGGAACAATGTAAGGGACTCTCCGATGGAATGGTGAGGACTCTTGATTTCGTACCTGGCTACTAGGGGGGTCTGCATAAGGCTGCTACGTGAGTTTTGGTGCCCATCCGGCTTGGGGAATGTCTGGTTGAAAAAGATGTGTAGACGACGGTCTTTGTCCATGGCTAAGCTGCTGCGCACACGATTTACACACAGTTATGGCATGTACAAATTGCCAAGGCAATCCAATTGTATTCTCCAATATGACGTAGTCGCATGTGGTCTAAAGCAACATCGTCTCGGAATGGTATTGTATTCCAGCAAAGGGTCAGAGATCTCTCAGAAAACATGTATCCACAATATGAGCTTCTCACAATCCAGTATTTCTAAGTTACCTATTTCATTCAGCGTTGTCGTTCCTCTAAAATTGCTTGAAGTTTAGGGTCGCATTAATTCGCACTATGTAGCGGATCATGCTCACTGTTCGACAAATCACCACACTAACCCTATATTCGCCTGGAAAAACAAGAAACATAGAGAAGTACCTGGGTTGCATTGGAGGGTGTTGAGCGTGGCGCGGCTCCACTTGAGCTTGGATTGGCAGACGACATCACGGACTTCCTCAAGGATTTGAAGCACGGCAGCAAATTGTAGCACGACGTGGTATCCGTATTCCTCCGGAAGGCACTTAATTGACACTAAATACCCTCCCAAAGTGAACCACTCCGTGTTTGTTCCCACGAAGACCTATAGTTTTCTTCCTTTTAGATTTTAACGGAAATCACCACCGGTGTCCGACCGTATTCCGTCTTACAACCGGTTGGCCGAATCCGGTAGTTTTTGCCTCGTTCCTATTTTCCGGCTTTTTAGACTAGTGGCCGGTTCCCACTGATCCGTCTATCCTTTCAAGTGGCTGGATTTTCCACCGTCCCGTGACTTAAAGTGGCTGGACACCCCACTGTTCCTATCTACCACCCGAGAAGTGAAGTAATAATCCTTCCGTAGGGCTAGGTACCGGTCCGGATAACTACTCAGTGCCGGTTATGGATACGGAAATCATACTACAATGACATCACCTTACGGCTGCACAGTATTCTACTATACTATCTCCCTTCCGGATTGGTTCGCAGTAGGACATCCGGCTTTTATCCCATCTACAGGAAGCGACCGGTCCGTTTCCGGATCCCGGTGTACACACGGCTCTCCGTGTCCTTGAGACTACCAGCCCTGCTGCAATACGTCTCTCCTTCCCTACGGACTCCTTCCGGGACTGGAAACCGTCAACACTCGATGCTTGACACCTCCCCAGTCTCTCCGGGCGCTCTCCAGATTATCCTACTGTTCAACACTCCTCCGGAACACTACTGAAGACAATAGTACCAACAAACCATATGGCAACGGACCCGTCAGCAACCGGTTGACACAACAATTCCAAAAGTATATTCTCAATTGCAACAACAAAACGGCGTACAAAACAAGGCCCCGGCCTTGGAAAAACGTCCAGCTTAAATACTAAAACCTATCGATTCTTAAAGCGACCAAGTGGCCCATCGAGATCCAGAAATTCCGGATCTTGGATCCGGGAATCCCGGACCGGTGGCCGCCTTCTATTCCTAGTTACTGCCGCTATCTATCCGGATTGGCAGCCGGGTGCACTGGAGCCCCATCGTTAGTCGCTGCCATTTTATCCGGTCCCTATCCTAACTTCTACTCCTGGTGCTTATCGAACCGAGGACTGTGCCGGGTTCCATCCATCCGTTCTTTCTTCTGTACCCTCTTCAGTTTCTTCAACGAGGGTCCTTCTTCCGGAGCCTGAGATGCTGACGGTTCGCTGGACTTCCGGGATCGTTCTGCTTGAACCGCCGGGGATGGAGATCGTGCCGCCACCGGAACTGTGCTGAGATCCACCTGGAGCTTTTCCGGAGATCCCTGTACCGGCATAAGGCCTTCCGGTGGTGGTCTTTGGTCCGGTTCCAAAGGGATGTTTCCGGGGTTAACAGTCTCGATTCCAGCCAAATTGGGCAGAGTGTGGAGACTGCTCAAGGTATCCGGGATAGGATCCTCCAGCGGATGTCCTACCTCCTGTTGGGCTGACCGGATGGCCGACCGTATCGGAGAGGCTGGAGGTGGCACCGGCGCCGGTTCCCTGGGTGCGGACGGTGGTCTGGGCTCCTCCCGATTTGCCGGTGGCCCTGATGACGGACCGGCCTCTGCGGAACTGATGATCTCCACCATGTTCTTCATCTGCATCCAAGTGTCCTTCATCACCTGCGTCCGGTCGTGCATGAACTTTATAATCTTCTTGGCAGTCGGATCCGGTTGACGGGTCAAGAAGGCTTGGTAAACGGCGCACTGATTGGCCACATCCACTGGAAGGGCTAAAGTGGCCTTGATCTCGGCGACCGACCGGATGGCCTCGGCTGCCCGGTCACGGGCGTCACTGTAATCCTTCCGGGCATCAAGCACCTCCTGCTCGAGCTTCAGCACCTTCTCCCGGTACTTCTCTAGCCGGTCCATGTGCTTGTTCTGGAGACTGGCCAAGTCCCGGTTCTTGCGAAGAATATTCAAGCATTCCTCCAACCGGTACGAACCCGTAAGGGCAATTACCTCCGTAGCCAACCGGCCTTCCGTCTGCCTAGTCGACTGTAGGAACCGAGCATACGTCGTCATCTGCTCCGAAAGGTTAACTAAGTCCTGGCACGGGTCCCCGGTGTGCTCCGGTGGTCCGGTGGGCTGTTGGACTTCCGTGTTCAAGGTTCGCTTGGCTGGTGTGGGAGTCCGAGGTGATCCGGATGGCTGTCCCTTCTCCGGGCTGGGACGGGGTCTCTTAGCCGGCGTGGGGGAGACCTCGATAACATCATCATCATCGTCCTGATCGGACACTTCTTCCGGTTCGGCGTACTGCTGATAGCTCTTGATTTCATCGTACTCCCGGATCTCCTTAGGGCTCAACAGCCCCTTGTGACGGTAGAGGTGAATGAGGAAAGACGGAAGGCAGGTGGCCTGCTTCTTGGTCTTCCGGAGATTGGCTACTTGCCGGTCGACTATCGTCTTCATCATGACGCCCCAGTCTACCGTAAATTCACCGATCATGGCCCCAATGAAAACGGACGCCCACTTGATGGTTATCCGTTTGGGCTTTTCCGGATGGAAAATAGGGTTCATAAACCCTACGACTCTCCGGGCCTCCGGATTCGTGATGTCCTCCAGCTCCCATCCTTCTCTCGGGTCTCCGGACCCCTTGATATACCCCCATACAAAGTCCCGGGTCTCCGGTGTCGAGATCTCTCCAGAGTTCTTGAAACCATACGTCTCCCTCCAGAGTTGTGCCGTCCACTTATCCGGCTCTCCCTGGATGGTTCCTCGATTCTCGGGATTCTTGGCGAGGATCTCCTGGGCCGGAAGGGCATGTTTCCAACCCCATGCCTTGTCCAGTAGGACCTTACAGCCCATGGTTTCTAAGGCGGTCCGGAGGAGCTCCTGCTCCCCCTCGTCTGCCGGCATCAACGGCATGACCCGTTGTACCCTAACCAACTGTCCTTCCTCCGCCGGTTCCTTCCCCTTTCTACCCATTCTGCTAAGTCCTCCTCACCGTCACTCCGGTAACACCTGTACGCACGATCCTCACCACAATCTCTCACCTAACGGAAACACTTCCGTCTCACCGTCTCTCTCCTATCGTCCAACCCTAACTGCGCCCTTCGCCGTGGAACTCAAGGACCCAGCGTGCCACAAAATGACAAAAGGAAAGGAGGAGCACGGCTGTTCTTCCTCCTTTTATACCTGCCCTCACGCCCACCCGTTCGTAGCTCATCATGACGGACGGTCGTAGCCTTTCATCATTGGACGGTCGCGACCGGCGGCGTTTTAATGGTTGCAGCCATTCTCCCCTCGTGCGTTGTACCTTTTGGTGGTTATCCTTAAGTCTGCAGTATCAGGGGTCTGTCATACGGACGGTGCTCCCTCTCCTCCACCGCAAACGACCGGATCTCACCCGACTGACCTTCCGGTTCTCTTATTTATTCGGCCAACCGTCTTAACCGGTTGTTTCACTTATCCAAGTAGTACTTCCGTATTCCTAACACAAAATTTTTAAATTTTTATCATTTTCCTACCGGAATTAGTATTCCGGTGTCTCAACCGTGGAAATCACTTTCCACACAAATAGCCAGAACGAGCTCCAATAAGAAACCACGCCTCCGCCGGTGTGTGCTCTTCGGAATCAGAAGCGCCGGAGCAGCTATCACATTCAGAGAAAGAGATGGCCATGACGATCATTTAGGGATCACGCAAAATCCGTCCACTGCGTTAGTTGGTGCCCTACGTCGATTGCATACCCTAGAATAGAACAATTCTGCATTTGGGGTCTGTTATTCGGGGGGGTAGCTTGTACGTGAGCGGAGAGCGGAGAGCGGTGAGCGGAGATTTGGAGAGCGGAGAGCACAGAATGGGGGACAGAACCTTAAAATAGCAATTTTTTTACTAAAAATATAATATAAAATTAGAAGATTCGAATATTCTCAGTATATTTTTAGAAATAATCTTATTTTAGTAATTTTATTGACCCTATAACCGTGGACTAATTACAGTATTTTCATTGAATTTGTAGTTCGTTTTCTCTTTTCATGGTGATTAATTTTTTGACGTGCACCAATCACTATGCTCCAGCTCCTTCTAACTGGTTCAGGCATACATTAATTCCCCTTATCCTCTCACATTTATATGCAAATTACTACTTAAAATGTATTGGTATTGAAGCTCTTAAGATGGATCAAGTAACATTTAATATCGTAACATTTTCTTAACATTGCTATAATTCATCCGCCATAGTCTACATGCCTTTCATCTTTTTTTTTATTTTATTTTTATTTTTATAATTGTCCTGTATTTTTTATTAACTTTCTTTATTCTATCTATCTTGTTAGAGGGGTCAAAGCTTCCTTTCATTTAATTTTCTCCTTCATTTTATTTTCACATACATTTTATTTTCACATTCAATTTCTTAATCTCCTTCATATTATTTTCAACCTTCATATTAAATATTGCTTTTTTTTACTTTAATCTTTTTAATTTCATTTTTTATAAATTTTTTTATTTATTTATTTTTTTTTTTTTTTTTAATTTTATAATTTTAAATGCTAAATGACCTCTGCTAAACCCTCATCTTTTTCCATTCAGTTTAGGAGGATGCCAACTTTTAAATGAGTGAAAAGCCGATATTCAAGGGCGCCAAGCATCTTCTTCAGGTATATTTAAGATAGGATTATGGAATGTCTCTTCCTCTTTTCTGTTGGTGTTTTGTGAAGCTCTTTTCCGTAGTGCGGGACAGCAGTTATGGAGGACGTCAGAGATATTGTTGTATCACTTGCTGACGATGTTTGTCCATTTCAACCATATCTTGAGGTGGAGGACGAAGAAGAGATGATGGCCAACAGCCAAGGGCGTCCTTTGACAAGGGATGTTGACGTACAACCGGATGTAAGAGCTGATCCTCTACTTTTAAAAAAATCGGATGATATCATAGTGCTGGAGGAGGACGCAAATGTGCCTTTGCAACCACATGCATACTCGAAGGTTGGAAAGATCCCAAGGGGAACCTATTCCAGGGAATCAGTGAATCGGAGGCGGGGAGGTGGGCCATTGCTGAAACGTTCTTACCAAGGACACTTGCCAAGTGTGGGAACAAAAGTGAATGCGAATGTAGTTTGTTCTGTAGTACAGTCAGGGCTGGTAGTCCTGTTGATAGTGTAGTGGGCAACACTAAACGTGTTAGGTTCGAAGATTAAGACATCTAATAACAAGTATATGTTTGCTGTAATAAAAGGTACATGTCAGGGGATACGAAGTATATAGTGCACTTGTTCAAGATAAAATGTTTTGAAATAGAGTGCAATCAATGTGAACGACAAAGCTTTTATAATGAAAAAGTCAATATAGCTTCCGTATTGCGGACTTACTACATGGGATATTACTAAAATCATTCACTATGTGACAAATGGCCATTGTGGAAATGGCAGTTCTAAAGTAGGAGGGCTACCTACTTCTTCGCCAAGGGGTGACGCAAGATTCCACTCTCTAAGAGTAGCTTGACCTCGTTGAAGCTGAAGGTAGGCGCATGGATGAAAAGCTCGGCTTCGAGATCACGGTTGCAGACCTTCAAGAGTATGTAGTATAGGTACTTACAATACGTGAACTGAGTCTTGCCACGGAACGTAGTCATCGTCTTCTTGAATGCTGCGCAAGTGCAACCAGGGTAAGAACTGATGGTAATCTGGTGCCGTGTGATGTGTGGAGCGACGCCCGAATCCAGCCCAATGATGCAACCGTGGCCCAGCTCAGGTATCATGGTGACAGAACGGAGGCGCGCTTTAAGAGACTCGGAGGAGCCCATGGAGAGTCGCTGCGCCGGATTGGGACGAGTGGCAGTGCGCTTCACCATCTTGCCGTCTCTCTTACCTGGGTAGCGGTCAGCATCTGCAAGGACTGGCACCGAGCTGAGATTTGCAGGGGGCGGGGCAGAGGAGAAGAGGCGTCTTGGGGAGACCGGCTTCTTCGGCGGAAGTTGAAAGCCTGCTGCTTCGAGGGCAAGAATCTCGGTGAGTTTGAGGTTAGTACCAGGTTTCACTGGCCAGACCTCTGGAATGGAGGGGAATTCCTGGTCCTTTGAGTAGTGTGCTACCCACTTGCGCTTAGAGCCTTTCACGCAGCGCTCAATATCGTCGGAGCAGAAGAAGAACTCTGTCTTCTCGACTATGTTCCTGCGGTAGTTAGTCCAAAGCCCAATGTAGGTCGGGGCAGCTGTGGAATGGGGCCCCCTGACGATTCTCTCAGTGCACTTCTTCTTCGTTTCAGCTCTTTGGGCCCAGCAGCACTTTGCAGAAAGTTTGTGAAGTCTCGAAATGTGCCACTCCTTCACGTCGACCTTGGTTTCTTCAACCGCGTTGACATGGCGAATGCCGCCCTTGTTCACAGGTGAAGGTAAAGGGGAATCAACTTCCTGGGCAGGAGGTTGGGTACATTGTACCTCGGTGTCGTGTTCGGAGTCGTCTTCCACAATGACGGGCATCTGCATAGGGCCAGCCGTGACGGCACGGTTTGGGCCTCTTGGGCGTGAGAAGTTTGTCTTGTCCGGGTAATGAGACTCCTCGTCAGCTCCGATGGGGACGTCGGCTTTTCGCTTCTGTGAACCAAACACTTCCGCTCCAGGCATGATAGGCTGACGGATGCAGAATTCATCCGCGCCTGGCATATCAAGCATGGGCTTATCGAGCAGTGTAGGATTTCCCCATTTCTTCGCGTTGCGTTCCGCCATCCGGAGCCTCAGTTCCTTCTTCGATGTTCCTGTTCCGCCGACGTCACCTTTGAGGAACTGGTAGTAGTTAACAACGTGTAGAAAAGCCCGAACGAAATCGTCCACGGTAGCAACGTAGAGGTCGTTCCCGTTGTTTCCTGAAGCTTGGAGCCACTTGTTGTGAATTGTTTCGGCGAGGTTACAGGTGGGCATCTCTGTGAGTTCTTCTTCCGTGAATTTATGAGGTTTAAGACAGTAGGTGCTGTTAGATTCACCGATTAGAGTTTTGTAGGTTAGGGCTAGGAAACTAGTATCAAAAACATCAAATCAGAGTGCAGAAATCATACCGTGGTCATGAATCCCCTCGACTCGCGGAAGCGGTGGTGCCAGAATGACAGCCACTGATCGAGTTTGATAAGTCCGCTCTTGCCAACGACCCCCGTGGATGCCCACCATGCTCGCAACGCGTGGTACAGAGTTTCCGCCTCTGCCATGCTGGTCGCATTCTTGTACTGAGTGCACATCTTCTTGTGCTGTTCCCAGAGTTCTTCGGGGAAGTGCTTCTGCGTATACGCCACCATGTTCTGAGTCCAGTGGAACAAGCACGACCTCTCCCGGTCCTCCATTGGGTCTTCTTTGTTGCCATTGCCGTAAAGGATTCGCACTGCATTCCAATTCGCCTGTGCGTTATCCGCCATGAACCCCTTGAAGTTCGGCGCTGCAACGCCATTGATCTCCATGACCAGGTTCAGGTTCTTCCAGAAGACGAGCTGGGCGTCCGTGTCCTCGGACTGCATGTCGCAAGTGGCGATTGTCATGACGCGGCAGTAGGTGGCGTCGTACACATGGCACGCCATGGTCGACCAGTCTTTGACGCGTTTTACATGGTCGAACATGATCCATGCGTTCTCCAAGTCGCCACCAGCTTGCATTCGGCTGACCAAGTCGACACCACTTCCCGGCCCGACCTCCGACATCTTGAAGACGAAGACTTTGTCACGCATAGATCCCTGACCAGGAAACCTATTCTCCTGGACATACGCCCAGAGACTGTTTCCACGGAGCTTGGTGATACCGTCCATGATTCCGTACCTATTGAATTTTTTGAAGGTGGCGACTTTGTTGCGGATGTTTGGTGACGCCATGTCTTTGCAACGATCCAAAACAGGAACCAGCTCCTCCATCGTCAGCTTCCTCGGAGGTGCATCCTCGGGCTATAGAAGGTAGCTCCCGATGAGGAGTTTGCTCGCCTCCAGGACAACGGCGCTCTTTGTTGCTTTGTTGTTCATCTCTACCTGCTCTTCTATTAAGCTACTAATCTCTGCTTTAGAGTCTCTGTACTCTCCTACTTTCACTGGATGATGATGTGTTCCTATGTGAATACAAGCTCTAGTCTGATTTGGTTTGCCCACAACGTAATAAATCTTAGCCTCGCATGTAGCTACACATGATGGAGGTTCTTTACATACCTTGCACACTAGCGTCGAGTCCGAGGGAGGAGGCTGATCGATGAGAAAAGCTTGCAGGGTACAGCCTTCGAACTCAGTCTCGTTAACCTCGAAGATCTTGGGAACACGCTTGAGGAAGTCACACTCCTGGTTGCTGCAACGCAGCCATCCGACGCAGTTGGAACTTCGAAAAGAGAGTCCGAAGTCGTTTTTGATGTTTGTTGTGATGGTCTTGGTCCACAAGTGTCCGTCGTATCGTTTGTCCATTCCCTGCATTGACTTGGCGGCGAGCTTAGAGGATCCTGCAGCAGCTGGGGGCAACTCAAAAAGAACCAGACCATCAAACATCGCAGGCAAGTACTCTACTCTCTCGTGTGTAATAGTGGAATAGTCTATCTTCTTCAAAATGTTTTTGGACCCACGCGTCTTAGCAATCTCTTTAAGGAGCAGAACAATGCTAACTGTGACCTGAGACAATGGAGGAGAGACATTGGAAGGAGGAGCATCAGCGTGGACCTTGGGCACCGACTTAACGGGACTGACTTCGTCATCAGAGGAGAGAGAAATGACTGTCGGAGGGGGAGGTTTCTCAACGTCTGAAGTTTTAGTACCAGGCTCGACTTTGACCTTGACATCATGAGGTAAGGGAGTCTGAATTGTGCATGTAGAGGAGCGACGGGGGGGTGAGGATCTCAGTGGATGCAGCCATGAGAGAATCAGTAAGACCATAGACTCTATAGGATCCAGGGAGGAGTCTTTACTGCAACATATTGTTTTCATCTCTCACTGAAGGTTGCCCGAGGGTGTGGGTAACCTCTGCAGTAACGTCATCAAAGATCTCCTCCTCTATGCTGATGGAATCCTCACGGAATTGGAATCTGAGACTGAGGCGAAGAGAGGAAACTGTAGCTAGACCATCGTCATCTACGCGAAACCTAAGAGGGATGCCCATGCCTTAGGCATACAGACAGACCATCCCAATGTTCGCAGGTAAATCACAAGTACTAGTGGAAGAAGGGAGAAGAGTGAGTGTACTAGCGAGACAAGCAGTATCGCGAGAGCAAGGTGAGAGGAATGATGCATCGTTGTTGATCATTTTATTCAGATTGGAATGTCCATGTGAACAGCTGGAGAATGATTCATTCTGTAACGTAACAAATGTATGATTTAAGAGAGACGGCGCTAACTAATTAGAATGTTACTTGTTGCAGGCCCAAGTTAAAAGGGTAGGAGTTTTTAGAACTAATAATGCATTTAATATTTGAATCGTGGAACCGATTCGATTCGATGTGAAGTTTGTTAAGATTAGAGTGAGCCGTCAGTTGCTTCCATATTTAATACAAGTATTCTAGTGCTTAATTCAAATCTTTTAATATTTTGTGGGCTTGGTTTATTCTCTTCCAATATAGATTGATCTCATCAGCTTTAATTCAAAAAGTAATTATTTATAGTTTTCATTAATTTAAGTATGTTTAGAATAAAGTAAGTATATAGGGCTGAGTCAGAGGGGTGGAAGTTCTGGGATATATAAGAAGAAGGGAAGTTAGAAGGAGAGCTATATTGTGAGGAGAGTTCTCTTGTTAGTTAGACACATGAAGGATAGTGGAGGGTCTACACCCTCCGCTTTTATCACTCCTAAACTGAGAAGGAAACCATGTAAGACAGATTTTACGAATAGGAGAGCGAGAAAGAGGAGAGCATCACGTAAGAAGGTAGTTTTAGAAGGTGATCAGTTGAGTGCACCCGTGAAGAGGAGAGGAGCGGGTGTGCCTGTAGCCTTGAAGTTTTGTAGCATTCGTAAACTCATTCTAGACAGTATAGTTGAGGTAAAGGAAGAGATATAGGAAGACAGTGGAGTTACGAATCTGGAGCACGACATACATTGTATTGGGGTACTACGTGAGGAGCAGATGGAAGATTTAGAAATTAATTGTAGTCAAAGAGTAGAGTCACCGCAGCCTTCGTTTGGGAAGAAGGATTCTCGCTTAAGGGAGATGCATTCACAATCGGACGATGATTGTCACTCTGACATGGTAAGTGTACTACCATGTCTAAGCAGATGGTGCCTTGTTTTTGGTGATTTGAATTATGTTATTTTTATAATCATATTTTTTTTACAATTTAAAACTAGCAGCTGAACATGGGGGGTTACTACAGTATACTCCTAACCGAGATAGAGCTCTCTTTTGAAGTCATTGGTCATTGTAGAAGAGTGTGTAAATGTCCATACCAAGGGGCTAGATAGCTCTCTTTTAAGTAGTCGATGTGAACAGGCAAGAACGCGTCATAGTAATGAGACCTTAATTATTAATGAAGAGCCCGTGCAGGGTACTGGCCGCAAGCGGGCATCTTGGATATCGCATGATGTAGTTGACATTGATGTGATGTAATATTCAATTACTAGATTCGGGTAGTAAAAGTCAACCGAGCTCACTGCCGTCACTTCGGCTCAGACCATCTACGCACTGGCATTTCCATAGATTTGTTGAGATTTTGATATCTTGTTCTACAAAGCTTGGTCGTCCTCGACCTCAACCTTCTTTGAACGCAACAATTTCGAATTGAGGGAGCGGAGGGAGAGGAACTGCGAGGCTGCGCAAGGCGAGTACGGGCTGCGATCATGGAGGCGGGTGGCGGCAACGCGCGGGAGGATCGGCGGGTGCAGGATGTGGAAGATGCGGAAGCTGCAGGAAGAGCCGCTGACTAGGAGGTTGTCGGAACACGGAAACGCAACTAACATCCGGATAGTGCTCTAATTGAGCGTAAACTTCCGTACTGTCACTAGGTTCCGAGTATCGTCCAGGGATTCAATAGTGTTTTACCAAGTAGTTACTTCTAATCGTTCCGAGCCTTGCCACCGCTCGGATAGTGTCTTCGGAACGTAACTCCTGAACTATCTCTTTCTCTATTCTTCTCTCATGAGGTGTTTCGTCCACAAACCCCAACGTCTCGGATCAGCTACCGCCTCACAACTGTCCTAGAGTACTCTGGCCAGCAGGTCACACAAACGCTCCTCTCCGATCCGTGGGACTACAACGACAAACCATTCCGGATCTGGGAGAACCAGGATCCGATTATCCCTAGGCGACCCGTACCACGTTCCGACTCCCCCTCTCACTGTGCACGGAACCTCTTCAGAAGTTCAGGGAGCCCGACCAAGTAGTTCTTGATCCGCTTCGACCCTAGCGACGGCTATTCCGTATGAGGTTGATTTGGGGACGGAACAGTGAGGCTTCACTCCTACGACAATCCGCTAAATCTTTCCGCTCAATCCCATTTCCTTTCCGGTTCGGGTCTCGTCGCAACTCCCATCACCTTCCTATCCGAGCTACAGCGGAACTCTCATATCCTTCCCGGATCATTCACACTTAGCGGGAAATCACGCACAGTACTTACAAAACACAAATACTTTACTGATAAGGAATATAGGGGGAAAACATGCAAAACGAAGACCCGGACCGCCTCGCCTGCCTGGTTTAAGTAAGTTGGGGCTTCCACAAAAGCGGCGGCGCCGGTAGTTCAATCAAAACCCTAATCCCTAACTTCCTACCTAGAATTCTACTTTACGACTAGAACGGATCTCCCGATCCGGAATCTACTCCTATAAATCCGGAAAGTTACGACAAGTGACAGTGAGAGGAATCTATCACTTCTTTGTCTTCTTGTGGCTCTCCTGCTCGCGATCCTTCGACCTGGTCACCCGCGGCTCTGATCCGCCCGCCTCTGCTGCTCGTGCCGCCTTGCGCCTAGCACTCCGTTCCGCCTTTGACTCTCTCTCCTGAGCCTCCAAGGACAACCGGGTAACGATCCGGGGTTTGGGAGAATTGGGCGATTTCGGAATCATATGTGCGGGAGGGGTTCCGGACGTCGGAGTCTGAGTTTCAGTTCCAGTGGTCCTGACCGGAGAGCTCCCATGCGTCTCTGAGTCGGACTCGGAAATCGTAATCGGCTCCTTCCTTTTCCGCAACCTCCGGAAATCACCGACACTGTTCGGAGGGGAACCCGCTGCTGGCGTTCCGGTGGGAGTAGGCGTCACCGTTCCGGTCTTGGCTGTGGGTGAAGGGGTCAATCCCCCCTCCTGAGTTACTCGGGTCCGTCCGGGGGGTGAAATAGGTCGTCCCCATTCCGGTCCCGCTACCTCCCCTCGGTAATTCGCAATGATCACTTCATCTCCGAGTCGTGGAAGAACATCCGGCGGCACGGTCCGAGTCACCTGTTCCGAAACCGTCCTCTCCTCGATCCGCCTCTCGGTGACTGTCGTTCCGGTCACCTCCACCTGTCCTCTGGGGATCGCGCAGCTCTGCTGGACTGTACTGGTTCCGGGTGACGCCGCCTGTGCTTGGACTTCCCGGATCGCCTCCGCAATCGTCCGATTTGTCATGGCGGCCTCTTCGACCGTCATCTGTTCTGCTGCTTGGAGGTTACTCCCTATCGGGGTTCGGAACCCAACCCCGCGAGATTCTCCTACCACGGCACGAGAGGGCGATCCGGGGAGCGGAAGACCCCGGCCAGCGACTACGAGACTGGGACTTCCGGTGCTCGGATTGAGCAGCTGCCGGACCTTCTTCAGGATCATGTTCATTGAGTGCTCGCATTTGGAGAGGATCTTGATGATCTTCTGCTTGTCCTCGAAATCAGCCGGCTGCACTACGTTCTCATCGAACAGCCGGGCCTTGTTGATTACCGCTCCCGAACTTCCCACCAACTTCCGAAGCTCCCCCAAAGTCTCCTCCTGCTCGGCGTGGAACTTACGGATCTCGTCACTCTTTGCCGCCAGCTCCTTCGTCAACTCCTGCAACTGAAGCTCCAGCCGCTTCTTCTCACTCCGGAGAGTTGGGGCATCCTTCAACAACTCCACTTCTCGGATCACCTCTTCCGGTAAGCACCCTCCCAGCGCTGTACAGACCCTCCGGAACAGGGTTTCGATCCGATCATAAGAAGCTTGAGCCCGGTGAGTCTCCTCCCGAATCCCCCGAAACAGGTCCACCGGAAATCCCCGATCGGAACTGACCTCTCTCCGTTCCGGATCTCCCCGGGCCGTAGACGGCTCCGCGTGTCGTGACGGAGCCTGCTCCGATCTCGACCTGGACTGAGCCCTAGTAGCGCCAGGATTCGGAACCTCCCTCGTATCGTCCTCATCTTCCGAGTCCGTTGTATCCGAGGGCTCACCTCGCGGATCGGGTTCCATTCCGGGCGGAATCTCCGAGAAGTTGAGGCAGTTCTTCGCGTGCGTATACGTCTCGTCCTCCTTATCGGTCAGCAAGTCATACGCATGGTAAAGGTGAAAGAGGAAAGGGGAGAGTGGGGTCGGCTTCTTTCCGATCGTCGGAACCATCTTCTGCACCACTTCCGCCATGAGTGCAGCCCAATTCACCAGACGTTCTCCTGTATACGCTCCGAGGATGGTATTCCCGACCGTAATGGTAACTTGTGCCGGTTTCTGCGGATACAGGATCGGAACAAGGAAAGCTAAGACCTGCCTCTGCCTCCTATCCTTGCAGGCGTCTATCTCGTATCCATTGTTCCTATGGATCTTCCCGTGGAACCTATCCTGCACGTACTGGTCCGTCCGGGTCGCCCAAAGGAGTCCCTTCTGCTCGAAACCGTAAGCTTCCGCCCACTGTTCCGCATTCCACAGCGTGGGCTTGCCTCGGATCGTATTATCCCACCGGTTGTCCGGACCTTCCAGGACCTCCCTCACCATCACCTCACTCTTCAGTAACCACGGCCGTGCCAGCAATCCCTCACACCTCATCCGAGTGAGGTCGGTGATCAGTTCCTCCATATCCGATTCCTTCACTGGAGTTCCGGGGCTAAGGACGCAACACTGTACGCGCGCCATCTCTACTCCTCACTTCTCTCCCTCTACGATCCGACAGCAAGAAACCCGGCAATCCAACTGCCGGTGAATCGGAAAAGACAAGGACACCTCACCGCTCTTTCACTCTCTACTCCCAGTTCGCAAAAAGGAACTCCAAACCCTAACACCCTCGCTTATATACCCCAGGCATAATGAACGCTGTGGCGGCCCGTAATTGCAGCCGCCAACGTACCGGGGTAAACGCCTATCCGAGTCATGATGACTTCCGCGTCGCTTCGGATCCTTGACGCGGTTACAGTAACGGTCAGTACTCGGATCGTCCACCCGTTCCGTATCTTATCTTCCGAGTTTCCGGAATCCAGGTTCCGGGAACACTTCCTACGTTAACTGTTTTAACGTTTCTGGAGTATCCGATTTGCGTTAACTACTAATGCTGCTAGTGTCTGGCCAGTTTTTACCTAATTAACCAAAAAAATGAAAAATAAATGGAATACTTACGCCGGCTGGGGCTCTTCCGGTTTATTCTGAGTTTCTCGGATCCCACACTCATCTTCCGAGTCCGTTGTATCCGAGAGCTCACCTCGCGGATCGGGTTCCATTCCGGGCGGAATCTCCGAGAAATTGAGGCAGTTCTTCGCGTGCGTATACGTCTCGTCCTCCTTATCGGTCAGCAAGTCATACGCATGGTAAAGGTGAAAGAGGAAAGGGGAGAGTGGGGTCGGCTTCTTTCCGATCGTCGGAACCATCTTCTGCACCACTTCCGCCATGAGTGCAGCCCAATTTACCGGACGTTCTCCTGTAAACGCTCCGAGGATGGTATTCCCGACCGTAATGGTAACTTGTGCCGGTTTCTGCGGATACAGGATCGGAACGAGGAAAGCTAAGACCTGCCTCTGCCTCCTATCCTTGCAGGCGTCTATCTCGTATCCATTGTTCCTATGGATCTTCCCGTGGAACCTATCCTGCACGTACTTATCCGTCCGGGTCGCCCAAAGGAGTCCCTTCTGCTCGAAACCGTAAGCTTCCGCCCACTGTTCCGCATTCCACAGCGTGGGCTTGCCTCGGATCGTATTATCCCACCGGTTGTCCGGACCTTCCAGGACCTCCCTCACCATCACCTCACTCTTCAGTAACCACGGCCGTGCCAACAATCCCTCACACCTCATCCGAGTGAGGTCGGTGATCAGTTCCTCCAATTCCAATTCCTTCCTTGGAGTTCCGGGGCTAAGGACGCTACACTGCACGTGCGCCATCTCTACTCCTTACTTCTCTCCCTCTACGACCCGACAGCAAGAAACCCGGCAATCCAACTGCCGGTGAATCGAAAAAGACAAAAACACCTCACCGCTCTTTCACTCTCTACTCCCAGTTCGCAAAAAGGAATTCCAAACCCTAACACCCCCGCTTATATACCCCAGGCATAATAAACGCTGTGGCGGCCCGTAATTGCAGCCGCCAACGTACCGGGGTAAACGCCTATCCGAGTCATGATGACTTCCGCGTCGCTTCGGATCCTTGACGCGGTTACAGTAACGGTCAGTACTCGGATCGTCCACCCGTTCCGTATCTTATCTTCCGAGTTTCCGGAATCCAGGTTCCGGGAACACTTCCTACGTTAACTGTTTTAACGTTTCTGGAGTATCCGGTTTGCGTTAACTACTAATACTGCTAGTGTCTGGCCACTTTTTACCTAATTAACCAAAAAAATGAAAAATAAATGGAATACTTACGCCGGCTGGGGCTGTTCCGGTTTATTCTGAGTTTCTCGGATCCCACAGAGGTATCCGTAGGAGGAAGTGACGGAAGATTGGGAAGTGCGAGGGACTCGGATGCGAGGATTGAGCCAGGTGTTGTAGTGGACAACGGCGACAAAGATTTGGACGACGACGACGAGGTAATGCAAGATTGTGGCATTGCGGATTTTGTGTCATTAAGGTTTTGTATGATGTAGATGATTTGGCTTGCGGGTTGGGCTTCCTTGGTGAGATTTGGTTGTGGGACATGGTTTGGGTTGAGATGGAAGTGGACTGCGTGTGGGTTGACTGAGGATTGCGTTGTGGGTTTTGGATTTTGTGTGGATTGCCTGCGGATTGTATTGCGTGTGGATTGGGTTATCTTCTTTTTCGATGCGTGATGTGTACTATTTGGGGTCGTGGGGATTTGCAGCTTGTTGGGTTGTTGGATAGTGTTGAGGATTCGCTGCTGCTGAGTGATGGGGAGTTTTGGGAAGAGTTGTGGATTCGACTGATGAAGCTTGCAAAGTCGCTTGCGAAGCTTGGGGACTGTTGGAGACTTGGAATTCAGAATGTTGGGTGGTGCGGTTTAGTTGGGAAGATATTGGGATTTTTTTGTTCCATTCTCGGGTTTGCTTGGAATATCTGGGATTCAACATCGGGATTGCTGGGGAGTGTTTGGAATTCGGGAGTCTTTGTGA
Organism: Ceratodon purpureus; assembly: GCA_014871385.1. Lineage (NCBI taxonomy): Eukaryota > Viridiplantae > Streptophyta > Bryopsida > Pseudoditrichales > Ditrichaceae > Ceratodon > Ceratodon purpureus. The sequence goes on along the minus strand of CM026422.1, from coordinate 9,955,772 downwards.
ATGTTGCGATTTGATGCATGGAGCTGCGAGGGCCTTCCAGATGCAAGAGGCCCCTCTTGCAAACCTTAGCCGAGGAGGCATAAGCCTCCGATGAGGCTTCACCATTTTTTTTTAAAATTAATTCCATTTGAATCGAACCGGCCTGGTGTCTGCTTTTGGAGCAGACACCAGTGCTGCGGGGGTTTATAATTTTTTGTTATACTTTATAATTTTTTAATTTATAATTTTTTTTCAATGATTTTTTAGTTGTTATACTCCCTCTCCATGTCAATCACTCCCTGTCCCTGCTCCTCTCTGTCCCTCACTCTCCCTGTCCCAGCTAGTCTCTCTCTCCCCTACCCTGTTCGTCTCCCTTTCCCTAAATTGTACCCTTCCTTTCTATTTCTCCCTGTCCCGCTCTCACTCACTGTCCCTCTCACTCGCGGTCACTCACTGTCTCTGCTCCTCTCTCTCTTCCTCACTCTTCCTGTCTCTCCTCCTCTCTCTCTTCCTCACTCTCCCTGTCCCTGTCGTTCTCCCTATCCCTTTGCTGTTCCCTCCCCCTGTCCTACTCTCTGTCTTTCTTGCACTTCCTATCCCTCTCTTGATACTCCCTATCTCTCAACTAATTTATGTTTTGAGAGCATTTAATTTATTCCGTTAATTCTACTTTGCATAGGTTGTTGTGTTCGTATTAAGGTTTAATGATGTATAATCTTCCGTGCATGGATTTCCTTTAAGGATGACAACCGATTTACTGGTTAGAAAATGATTTTTATAATTGACAATAGTGCATTTTCTATGAAGTACAGGATACTTCACAGCCGAACACGGGGACCGAGAGTGAAAGCAAGGGACCTGAGGAGACAGAGGTATAGTTACATATGTTTTCATTTATTGTATTCACATTTTCTTATTATCCTAAATAATTCAAGTTGAGCATTTGAAAGTTCTTTCAAATGATTTAAAAACTCTAACTTCCTCATGTGCCTTGTACTTTCAGGTAGGCTCTGATGCTCCCGACATGTCTGTCAATTCTCCAATCTCTGTAATAAACCTTTCAGACCTGTCAGACCCAGAGGATGAGCGTTTATGTACCTGTGATTTAGCCATTCCTTTAGGTGTAGACACTGAACCTTTCGAGGTCCAGTCACCCCAGTACATGCCTACATCGCTTGTTTATGAGCCCACCTCTCCAGTGTACATGCCCACCTCGCCACGTCTTGGCACACCGCCGTCTTCGCCAAATCCCCCAGCTTCGCCTTTGGTGTTGAGGAGGCCAGCCCATGTAGTCTTTGCCCTTCCGGCAATACTGCCCAGCGCTTGCCGTCAGACCCGGCGATTTCGGAGGAGGCGCCATCATTGGAATAGTAGAGAGGCTAGACAGTACTATGGAAGGGCTCCTCGTAGAGTGGCACGGCCTTGATGCTTGGTGCCATAGATGAAATTTCAGATGTTTTTTTTTACTCTTTCATTTATCTCTAAGTGATTGGTAAATTCCATTTTTCAGTATCTACATTGTTGAGTTTGATTGTTCATTTCTATGGCTTACGGCAAGTACCGGAGTTGACGCAAACAGAGGACGTGTTGCCATCATCAGCAAAGCCTCTGGACTTGAAAGACGCCGTTGAAGGGGAATTGCTTCATCGAACACAGCATAAAGTTGACTCGATCAACGTCATCAATGCCGTTCGTATTCAGCCCTTGAGGAAGTCTCGCCTGCTTGTCCCATTGTGTAGAATGGTCGCAATGGCAAAAGTGAGACCGGTTGGCGAAATGGGCGTGCAACATCTGGAGAGGGAGTTCGTGAAGGGTTACAGAGATGGGGACCGCGTGATGTATATTTCCATGTACAACACTGAAGAGATGTCAAAGGATGTCACGGAGGAAGTGAAGGCAAAGTGGAGCCCGTGCTGGCGCAAGGCTAACGAAGCCTTCGAAGCCGACCTCCAAGGAGACGATGACCTCAATCAATTCAGTGGCAAAATTTTTTTTGTATGGGAAGGTAACCATCGCCTTTCAGCTTGGTTACGAGACATCAACAAGCATCATGCCGACGACCCCGCTTGGCACATCTCCGTGCATTGCATCATATTGGACCCCCGCGGCCAAGTGGGCAATCTTCTCCATGCCAGGCACGACATCAACTGGTAAGAAATTTGGTTGAACAATTTCTCAAATTTGATTTCGGATCATCCTTCTATTATGATGTGTTTTCTAAACAGTTTCTTTTGTCCGTAGGTCTACTGAGAATGACCATGTGAAGAGTAATCTTCCAGCAAAGTTATTCCGCATCCGCTCTTTCGGTGTCATGAAGTTATAAGAATTCAAAGATCTTCTAAGCCCAGAAGAGTTTGAAATCTGTGTGCAGAACAAACACGCAAAGGACCGATGGTTCACCTTGACAACAAAGGTTTTCATTGCGTTCCTATACCGAGTAAGAATTTATTCCATGACTCAGCAAGTACATTCGTTCTGTACATGCATTTCAAGTAGTTTGTACATTGATTTTAATACATTCTCTTTTAAACAGAGGGAGATGGCGGTCGCCTCGGACCAGGCAGTCAGAGCATACAGGGAGAACACTCCAAAAGAGGATCAATCTGGATCTGGAGTTTGGGATGCGATGACGACTGCATCAAACAACTTCATCGATGCTGTCAGGAAGAAGGACTTCACGAAGTACTTGGCCATTGCGAATCCCAAAAATGGTGACGACTTCCTTGCCGAGGTGAATCCTTAACCACTTCATCTTAAGCTATTTCGTTCTTTTCTCCTATGTAATCTTGATTTCATAATGCTAACAGTTCTGTTCTAATTGCAGATTAACCGCCACTTCAGCGATGTCAACAAACCTGAGATGACATTGGACAAGCTGCAGAAGATTGTGCCGGCGGCAGTGGAACCGAAGTACAAAGCTCGTTGGTTGAGGTGGTGGAACTCCTCTCCGACTTCAAGGCAATCTTATAGGTTCCCACCACCGGAGTTCAAGGAAGCAGACCTCGACCGTTGGCTAAACAGGGCTTCATTCTAGGCAGGGGTATGCTCCCTTATTTCTAGAACTGATAATGTCGTTGTCATTCTATCACTTTGATTGTCGTAGTCTAATTCTGCTGACTGTCTCTTGTAGTTGGAAGAAGCGGTCATCCAAGAGTTCGAGGACATGTGTAAGGCTGAGGAGCTGGACATCAATTGGAATGCCTCCCCTGATGTTCAGCGACCAGGCGATTACGTGGAGAGTTGGCGTAGTCTGCTGTGGGACAGAGCATTCCCGGCATTCCTTGGATCCAAGGCGAAGAAGACTTTTGATAAAAAGACGATTTTCACGAAATTCCTTGGAACAGAAGATGTTGTCAAGCGAGTCATCTACCGGTATGAATCTTTACTCAAACATGTGTGCATTTCGAATCCTGCAGTTCGTCTCTCCCACATACTAAATCATTCAAAATTGGCCCACACTAGGTACTTCAAGAGAGAGCTTCTTCCAAAAGGCGCCGTCACTGTCCAACAACTCCCGAAGTACTTTCCTTTATGGATCCAGAGAGGCTCGGACCAGTGTATCTACTCTCCTCAGCAATTGAAGAGGTACAAAGCTCCCCACTTGGAGGCAGGATGTTGGTATCTAGATTGCCTCCGTGGTTTTACAGTTGATTCTAAGGCCGATCTAAAATCATTACTTGATCTTCGAGCGCCGGTCGTTGAAGACTCCAATGAAGCTTCTGAAGAAGACGAAGAACATCAGAGTCAATCATCTGCACCTCAACCAAAGAGAGGGAGAGCTCCGCGACTGCGAACTCTGGGTTCGAAGTCACAGACCTCACAAGATACTGGGGCTGAGTCTTCCTCACCAGGGAAGGAGACGGGCAACGCTTCTCCAACTGTAGACGTCCCAATGCCAACGTCGACCACAGCGAATGCGCCTTCATCCATTGGTGCTTCTGCGATCACGCGAAGTCTCATTGAGCAGAGGAAGGCCAAACTATATCCTCAACCAACTTCTTCCGCTGGAGCTTCGATTTCCACACATGTTTCCGTCTTCAACTCATCTGTGGATTCCATGTTACGGCGAAATAGGAGACAGGAGAGAAAAGGTCGTGGCGACCCGGATTGGATCAAGACTCAAGACTTCATTCGCAAGGTATGTTCCGATATTTTGACATTTAATGGATTCAGCCACCTCTACTCGCTTTGTAGTTTCTAACTCTGCTTTCTTGTTTCCTCAAGTTAGGAGCAGGCCGCGAAAACAGAGTTCCGGACCGGTGCAAACAAGAGGACCATCTCGGAGTCGACTTGATCATTGCCGACATCCCTGAGAATCTTCCCGTCCCATCCGTTTCCGTTCCCCCCACGAGTATTCCGCCTTGGAACTCTCGCCCCAAGGATTATGAGTACGATATCTTCCGTTTTGCAGATTCATACCTGCAGAGAGATGGTGCCATCTGCCTCATCTACAACACTGATCAGAACCTGGCTAAGGATATCGAGGAAGATGCAGAGGGTGGTGTCTTTGTACTTTTCAAGGACTGGTGGAGCGTCAATGTACTCGGCTTGACTTCTCCTACGAACCCCAAGAACTTGGTAATTTCCCTAAACATACCCTTCTCTTTACTTACTGATAACCCTTCCGCTTAATTTTACTCACTAGTTCTGCTTGACTGCACACTATGCGGTTCTGGATTCGCGTCTACGTTCGTAGTGGCAGTAATTTCTCCTTCCAGACGAAGAAATCCCAGTTGATACATGGGGTCCTCAACATTACCGAGAGTGATGCCATTTTCAACTTCACCGATGTGGAATCGCAGCTCATGAATGGGGAGGTGCCGTAGAGAGGCCCAAGGGAGAAAGCCCCTGAGATGATGCAGGGCATAATTGGGGAGCTGTCGAAGCCCCGCGACATAGTCCTCGATTGGAATGCTGGGACAGTTAACTATTCATACATATCTCTGCTTAATTATTCCTCTCATTTTTTCCACAGTTTGTCATTTTTTTGTTTCTCTCCCAGTTTCAGGGGCCTCTGTGGGATCCGAGAAACTTAGAATAAACCGGAAGAGCCCCATCCGGCGTAAGTATTCCATTAATTTTTCATTTTTTCGGTTAATTAGGTAAAAACTAGCTAGACACTAGCTGTATTAGGAGTTAACACAAACCGGATACTCCAGAAACATTAAAACAGTTAACGCAGGAAGTATTCTCGGAACCTTGAATCCGGAAACTCGGAAGAGAAAACACGGAACGGGTCAAAGATCCGAGAACTGACCGTTACTGTAACCGCGTCTAGGATCCGAATCGACGCGGAAGTCATCATGACTCGGATAGGCATCTAACCCGGTACGGTGGCGGCTGCAATTACGGGCCGCCGCAGCGTTTATGATGCGTGGGGTATATAAGCGGGGGTGTTAGGGTTTGGAATTCCTTTTTGCGAACTGGGAGTAGAGAGTGAAAGAGCGGTGAGGTGTTTTTGTCTTTTCCGATTCACCGGCAGTTGGATTGCCGGGTTTCTTGCTGTCGGATCGTAGAGGGAGAGAAGTAAGGCGTAGAAATGGTGCACGTGCAGTGTAGCGTCCTTAGTCCCGGAACTCCGGTGAGGGAATCGGAGATGGACGAGCTGATCGTCGACCTCACCCGGATGAGGTGTGAGGGATTGTTGTCACGGCCGTGGTTACTGAAGAGTGAGGTGATGGTGAGGGAGGTCCTGGAAGGGCCGGACAATCGGTGGGATAACACGATCCGAGGCAAGCCCACGCTATGGAATGCGGAACAGTGGGCGGCAGCTTACGGATTCGAGCAGACCGGGCTCTTTTGGGCGACCCGGACGGATAGATACGTGCAGGATAAGTTTCACGGAAAGATCCATAGGAATAATGGATACGAGATAGACGCCTGCAAGGATAGGAGGCAGAGGCAGGTCTTAGCTTTCCTCGTTCCGATCCTGTATCCGTTAAAATCGGCACAGGTCACCATTACGGTCGGGAACACCATCCTCGGAGCGTACTCAGGAGAACGTCCGGTGAATTGGGCCGCACTCATGGCGGAAGTGGTGCAGAAGATGGTCCCGGGGATCGGAAAGAAGCCGACCCCAATCTCCTCTTTCCTCTTTCACCTTTACAAGGCGTATGAGCTGCTGAGCGATAAGGAGGAGGAGACGTATACGGCGGCGACGAACTTCCTCAAATTTTCGGAGATTCCGCCCGGAATGGAACCCGATCCGCGAGGCGAAACCTCGGATACATCATCCACGGAAGATGAGGACGATACGAAGGAGGTTCCGAACCCTGGGGCTACTAGGGCTCAGTCCAGGTCACGATCGGAGCGGGCTACGTCACAGTACGCGGAGCCCTCTACGGCCCGGGGAGATATGGAACGGAGGGAGGTCAGTTCCGAGCGGGGGTTTCCGGTGGAGCTATTCCGGGGGATTCGGGAGGAGACTCACCGGGCGCAGGCTTCTTACGATCGGATCGAGACACTGTTCCGGAGAGTCTGCACATCTCTGGGAGGTTGCTTACCGGAGGAGGTGATCCGAGAAGTGGAACTGTTGAAGGACGCCCCAAAACTTCGGAGCGAGAAGAAGCAGCTGGAGCTTCAGTTGCAGGAACTGACGAAGGAACTGGCGGCGAAGAGTGAGGAGATCCGGAAGTTCCATGCCGAGCAGGAGGAGACCTTGGGGGAGCTTCGGATGTTGGTAGGGAATTCGGGTGCGGTAATCAACAAGGCCCGGCTGTTTGATGAGAACGTATTGCAGCCGGCCGACTTCAAGAACAAGCAGAGGATCATCCTGATCGTCTCCAAATGCGAGCACTCGATGAACCTGATCCTGAAGAAGGTCCGGCAGCTGCTCAATCCGAGAACCGGAAGTCCTAGTTTCGGAGTCGCTCGTCGGAGCCTTCCGCTCCCCGGATCTCCCTCTCGGGCCGTTGTAGGAGAGTCTCGAGGAGTAGGGTTCCGAACCCCGATAGGAAGTAACCTCCAAGTCGAGGAGCGGGTGACAGTCGACGCGGACACCGTCATGATGAATCGGACGATCGCAGAGATGATCCGGGAAGTCCAAGCACAGGCGGCGTCACCCGGAACCAGTACGGTCCAGCAGAGCTGTGCGATTCCCTCCGGTCAGGCGGAAGTTACCGGAACCACAGTCAAGGAGAGACGGATCGAGGAGAGGACGGTTACGGAGCAGGTGACCCGGTCCGTGCAGCCGGATGTTCTTCCACGACTCGGAGAGGAGGTGATTATTGCGAATTACCGCGGGGAGGTAGCGGGAACGGAATGGGGACGAGCCTGTTCACCACCCGGACGGACCCGGGTGACTCAGGAGGGGGGACTTACCCCTTCTCCCACAGCCAAGACCGGAACGGTGACGCCTACTTCCACCGGAACGCCAGCAGCAAATTCCCCTTCGGACAGTGTCGGTGCTCGAAGAACTTTGCGGAAGAGGAAGGAGCCGGCAGAGAAGGCCACCATTACAATTTCAGAGTCCGACTCGGAGACTTATGCGAGCTCTCCGGTTGGGACAGCCGGAACTGGGACTCAGACCCCTACGACCGGAACCCCTCCCGCACATATGATCCCGAAGTCTCCCAAGTCTCCCAAGAACCGGATCGTTACCCGGTTGTCCTTGGAGGCTCATGCGAGGGAGTCAAAGGCGGAACGGAGTGCTAGGCGTAAGGCGGAGCGAGCAGCAGGAGTGGGCGGATCAGAGCCGCGGGTGACCAGGTCGAAGGATCGCGAGCAGGAGAGCCACAAGAAGACAAAGAAACTGTGATAGATTCCTCTCGCTGCCACAAGCCGTAACTTTCCGGATTTATAGGAGTAGATTCCGGATTGGGAGATCCGATCTAGTCGTAACGTAGAATTCTAGGTAGATAGTTAGGGATTAGGGTTTTGATTGAATTACCGGCGCCGCCGCTTTTGTGAAAGCCCCTGCTTACTTAAACAGGGCAGGCGATGCGGTCCGGGTCTTCGTTTTTTGCATGTTTTCTCCCTATATTCCTTATCAGTAAAGTATTTGTGTTTTGCAAGTACTGTGCGTGATTTCCCGCTAAGTGTGAATGATCCGGGAAGGATATGAGAGTTCCGCTGTAGCTCGGATAGGAAGGTGATGGGAGTTGTGACGAGACCCGAACCGGAAAGGAAATGGGATTGAGCGGAAAGATTTAGCGGATTGTCGTAGGAGTGAAGCCTCACTGTTCCGTCCCCAAACCAACCTCATACGGAATAGCCGTCGCTAGGGTCGAAGCGGATCAAGGACTACTTGGTCGGGCTCCCTGAACTTCTGAAGAGGTTCCGTGCACAGTGAGAGGGGGAGTCGGAACGTGGTACGGGTCGCCTAGGGATAATCGGATCCTGGTTCTCCCAGATCCGGATTGGTTTGTCGTTGTAGTCTCACGGATCGGAGAGGATCGTCTGTGTGACCTGCTGGCCAGAGTACTCTAGGACAGTTGTGAGACGGTAACTGATCCGAGACGTTGGGGTTTGTGGATGAAACACCTGATGAGAGAGAGGAAAAGAGAGAGGATAGTTAAGGAGTTACGTTCCGAAGACACTATCCGAGCAATGGCAAGGCTCAGAATTATTAGAAGTGACTACTTGGTGAAACACTATTGAATCCCTGGACGATACTCGGAACCTAGTGACAATACGGAAGTTTACGCTCAATTAGAGTGCTATCCGGATGTTAGTTGCGTTTCCGTGTTCCGACAGCCTCCATCAAGGCTTGCCTGGCTATTGGTCGTCACATTCTAGCTTTTGAGGAGGACAAAGCCATATTCAACGCCCTTCTCAAACCGTGCATGGCTAGACCATCCGCCATGGGCCCTCCTAAACATCCTAGGCCGGCAGCAGCAGACGAAGCGCCTCCAAAGAGAGCAAGACCTGATAAGTGGTGTAAGTCTTCTATTCTTTGTTCAAATTATCCTAGCACTGCTTCTTTTTGCACCTCTACGTACTCAATCTAACCACAATCGATTTTCTATTGCAGAGTAGTTTCGGCAACACCGCCACGTGGGCCAACAGCAGTGTCCACTCCATCGTGGCGTCTTCATTCCAGCCCGCTTCAGCCTTTTATACTTCCGGACTACGCAGAGGACTTAGCACAGGCGTTTCAATCTGGAGCCCTAACATATGTTCCTAGTCGGCCAACTACTATTGATCCCAGGGCCCTTCTATTCATCGATGAAGAGGCTGTAGAAGGAGATTCAGAGTCATCTAGTTCTGAGAGTGGAAGTAGCGATTGTAGCATGTTCTGAGTTTGAAGGAGACTTTGGTCTTTCATTGTTTTCATTTGATTTGATTTGATTTAATTGGAGTTCATTGCGTAATCCTTCGTCTACTCTATTGCAAACAACCTAAACCTGTTATGATTCTCATTTCCAATTCGTCTCCGTGTATGTAAAGGATGAAATGTCACAAGTGTAATGCGCAAAATATAATATGAAGAATGAAATGTTACAAAATAAGTGCTCAAAATTTTTATTGCGCTGTAATTTATATTTTAATCATTCAAAATCCCACATTTCCATAGCTATGTTACCTATTCTTGGGAGAGATCCAGATACATCTCTTGGAGAAATTTTCTCTCCTTCCGACACATTGAAGACCTCATTCCCATTGGCAGATAGTAATGACCTCAACTGATCTAACTCAACGCAACTAAGTTCTCTAAGGGACGCTGTCTCCAACCTCTCGTTGTTAATTGGAGTTGCAAGTTTCCATGAACTCCTAAAAACACTCCAGTTGATGTTGAACCGATTAACTTCGTATTCGTCCTTCGAACTCCAATGGCGACCCTCGTACGAAATGTAATCCCACCTCGCTAGCCGAAGGCATGCGTATTGAGGACTGCTGTCAATCTCACGCTTCCACCTCTTCGACACAGCACAAGCGTTCTCGACGTCTTCAAACCTGATAACAGTCGGAGGAGTCCAACCGTGCGTTGCACTACTATCTATATGATCCCAAGGGTTAGGCCCATCCGCCATCCGCTTAAGTAAATCCTGTAAAATCGTTTCACAGGCAACGACCTCAAATGAATTGCCCATACCTTCAAACAACTCCCTAGCAAGCACACGCTTAAGTTCTACAGAAATGATTGAGCTAATACAACTTTAAGGACGTCTGCTAAGGCTTATATAGATTCTTGCTTGACACTTAAGCTAGGAATGCTCTTATCTAAAGACGGAGAATTCTTCGACGAAGACAAGCAGTCTGACTTGGTGTACATCTTGGTTTCTGCTACTCCATTATTGTACACGAACTCTGAAATATTCCACGAACTTTTAAGACCATTTCTTTTTGGTGGTTTTGAGTTCTCTTATTCCTAGAATTATCTATATTATCTAAAACCATCATGCTGGAATACTCGTATCTAGATCTAATAAGGGACCAACTCTAATGGAATGTATTCAAACACCCCACTAGTCTTCACAGTAATAATCCTTCGGGGGATATACAGTCCAACTCTTGTCCATATCAAACCAGCAGGTTTCGCCATCCGATATGATCAATTTGGGCAGCTGAACAACTGGATTCTCATCGACGGTGGATGGCAAGGGATACGGGATTAGGGACAACTCCATAATACGGAGAAGCTCATTGGTACAAAGCACTGTCCAACGCCATTCACCTTCACCAACATGGAGGCTTCCGATGTGCCTAAACGGTGGCAGGTCCATGCCTCGTTCCCTGGCGCGCTCCACCTCCAGCAGCCACGGCCGCAGCTCCTGATAACTCGCCGGTGCCTTTCGGGCCAAACCTACAGCCGCTCTCGTCCTCGTCGATCTTGCATTACGCACCTTCGGCATCGCGCAACAGAGTAAATTGTTGTAGTCTTAAAACGTTCCACGCAAGCTTGCAGATTGACCCCCCCGAACTCCTACGCTACCTTCGCATACAGCACAACATGCCAAGGACTGTGTCACTATCCTAATACGCTACCTAGAAACAACCTCAAGAAACCAAGAGTGGCCTCCTTCTGTGGAACCCAGCTTACCAAGTGCTGTTCCATGATGAGAAACTCTTACTTGTATCAATCAAATGAAGATGCTTCGCTGTCTAGGAAGAGAGAGTAATCTTCGATGAAGACAAGGACTCTAACAAGGTATATCTTGGTTTCAGCAGTTAAGATATAATACACGAATTTTGAAATATTCCAGGAAGTTTTCAAACCTTGCCTCCTTTATGTTCTGTGAAATTTGTTTTTTTCCTTGTGCATTTACATTATCCTACGAAAGAATTATTTGTTTGATCTAAAACTTAACGCCTGATCATTGTATCTTGCCTAAACCCATGACAAATCTAACAAAATATATGCATGACGTCATCATGACATCAGCCCTAATTTGTATCTTAGAGAACAAACGTAATAAATTCTTACCAGAGATTTTCCTAATTTCCACGGTAATATACTCTTTTCCTAAAAAAAGTGTCAAAATTAAGCCTTAATTTAGTAATTTTCCACGGTTATAGGGTCTACTTTGCTTTTGAAAATTTGGCTACTTGTCATTTCTGTTCTCTCCATTCTGTGCTCTCCGCTCTCCGCTCACATACGAACTTTCCCCTGTTATTCGGTCGTGCTGTGGGTTCCACTACTCTGCACCTTCTTGCGGCGATAAAGCAAACTCGGCAGTGGGGGAGAGTAGCAGTTTATGTCCCCTGGCGATATATTGAGGGAACCCTAGACAGTTTAGACCTCCTTTATACCGCAAATAGGTAGGACGGGAAGAAGAAGCCGCCGCGAAAAAAAGGGGAAGGATGCGCTCCCCCACTCTACAAGCCATAACCAGCGCTCTATTCTCCATAGCAACCTTATTCGATCCAGTCTTAGACATGGATCCATCCGAGAGTGCATTGTACGAGTCGTTGCTGTGTGAGGATAATGGTGGAGACGAAAAATGGTGGTTCATTGATGATAATGAATACAAAGATGAACCGGAGTGCGATCTCCCGGACGTTTAAGACACAGTTGAAAGAGGAGACTCATCCAGCGACTATTGTACGTGGAGGTTACGAGGTTACGAGGAGATGACGAGTACTGTACGTGGAGATTATGAGGAGATTCCGACTATTACACTCTCAGTCGTTAACGTAGGAGTCCCGAGGTTTGCAGCATCACTGTGTACTCAACTTTTGGTTACACTGCAATAAAGTATTGATCTCTTACGTAATCTCTTACTTAATCTCTTATTTGGTTGTGTTTACGATGATCTCTCACATGTGTTACACTACAATGAATGTCCATTAGAATGCATGACTCGTAATCGAATCACGCTTGACTGCCACACTCATACAGTGACTTAAACTAGAATACTTCGAGGATGAATGTTTAAGCACATCCATCTGAATTCAGTAGATGGCACCCGCTAATCCATAATTACTACCGAATCAGATCAGTCTACTCAAAAAGTAAATCGTAAAACCGTTGTTACAGCTGGAATTCACAGCAGCTACGAACAGAAGCCCAATATTGACGTCAAACTGGAACTCATCCCCATTTCTGTTCACGTTCTTTTTTTTCACGCAACCGAACGAAGGGGGCAGCGCCATCATCGCGTCACCCGCTCAGAATGCGTGGGACTCTTGCCAGGAAGGGACCCACCCGGCCCTACAGACCCTCGCGCTTCCGTTGAAGCATCTCACCCAGGCCACCCATTGGCCCGACTATCTGATTGGCTCTGCGTGCCACTCTGAACGACGGTCAGTGATCTCAACGTTGCGGCGCCCAAGTCGTATCGGACAATTTCCTACTAGTGAGATGATTAGTATAGATGAGATAATTAAAATGGTTGAGATGACTAGAAATATATAACTTAGGATATGTGGTGGTTAAGATGGCTATAATGAATAAGTTGGAAAAGGAACTACAAAATTTCATAAGAAAAAATTTATTAGCATTTAATGAATGCATTTGCCTATTATACTAAATATACAGTTCATAATGCCATGAAGTCATGGTTTCATGTAATGATATACCTAAGAATGATTGAATAAAAAGGCTTTGAAGAAAAGAATTAATGACATGTTTTTATTTGTATGAATATTCTACAAGTTGTATCATCGATTTTTCATATACACATTCTTATTACTAAAAAAACTCATAAACTCATTTTACATTGAATTTATATACACTATGAATTCAAATACATTATAAAGGTCTAAATTGTGAATTTTAAAGATTAAAGTTTTTACTGACGTCTATTTTTGTTATTTTAAAGTTCCTCTTTTATAAAATTTTATTATTAGTATATATACTATATATTATGAAAATCTGAAATTTAAAAAATAAAATTAAAAATTAAAAATAAATAAAAATAAAAACCAATACTATTTTATTTGGAATTACAGTTGAAATGCTTATTTGTTTGATTTATGAATATAAAATTATTTGGCATATGGATACATTACCAATTCAAATAAGTACATTCTTTTACTTTGATTCAATATAAGCTCTTCCAAAAACTTGAAGAATCTAATTATCAATTCTACTTATTAATCAAGAATCTCAATGATTTTGGAACCCACTCACAACATCCTAATCCACATAATTTTTTTTATGAAACTTCCTTCATACAAATTAATTCCTCTTAGACATTCAAAATTTCAATTGTTCATCAAGTCTAAATAAAATATGCAAAAAAAGCTTTTGAGCATGTCAGGCTCTTACAATGCCAAAATTGATTCTAAAATTATTTCAAACATAGCAATCTTTTAATTACTGAAATCTACAACTTTTCAACAATCATAGTTTAGATATTCATTAATTATCACCAATCGATGTAAGTTAGGCATTTTGAACTAGACAAAACCACGAACATGACCTACAATTTTAAGAAACTTAGATATTATCTTTCATGAATCATGAATCATACACACCCTTGAATGATAATGATGACAAAATAATCAACAATAACCTTGAGGGTGTTGGCAAGCTACGCCTATGGAAAAAGTATGTCAGAAAAGTACTTTTTCCAAAGTACCCTTGACAAAGTACATGTTTTCTATAGGAAATTAACGTAATTCTGAGCTGTTTATTATGAAATTAGGGTCGACCACTGCTATGCTGTGTTGTTTAATGTCAGAAATTAAAAGAAAATGATTGGGCACCTCTGTATAAAGTACTTTTCCAACTTATTAAAGTACGTCAGATTGTAGAAATCTCGACAAAGTACTTAATTTCTTGCAACTCGAGTTTTGTATTACTGTGATTTTATTGCAGGGAATGTGGCTTGTTTGTCGCTACAGATCTCAATAAAAAAAGGAACCAAAAAATGAAAATCCGTGGAAAAATTGGATGTGGTGGGAATTTTTTTTCTGCAGTCCAAAAGTCTACGAAAAAATGGGCGCACGATTGATTCGCCTATGCAGGCGGCGTTCCTAACGTCTGCTCTTTGTTGGCTAACGGCTGGATATTCTATAAAATCTGTTTTTTGTGGACTTTAGGATTTCATGCGGCCGCCACTAAGAGTACTATGCGGGTTACTTTCCAGATTCAGAAGTACTCAAAGTACTTCGTAGTGTAATCTCCACCGTCCAATTCCGATGCCTTTGTATCTCAGCCGTACACGTCATGATAAGATCCGAATATATTGGATCTGGGCTGTTTGAGTTCCGGTGAAGTTTCTGTCCATTCATACTACGGATGATATATCTTTTTTTCTATTCGTCTACTTGTGGGTGGTCTTGCATGCGCACAGGCGCATGCAAGGATTCTCAACGTCGTCTCTCTTTTCCCTTAGTGTTCCAGGCGGTGTGAGGTGCGGCGCTGCAAGGGTTTGCAACACCAATGTCTGGGGAAGGCTGTCCCTACAACCCAGCATTAGTTCAGTCTCTAATAACGTCGTACTATGGAGTTAGAGAACCTCCTCAGCTTGTCCAACAGCGAATTACTAACTACTACCCAAGGAGTGATGGTGTCGATGAGGAGATTCAGAGTGTAGATCAAACGTTTACTGCCCCTTCATGCTATAGTCCGGATGATGATGTGTCAAGCAGCTCGCACATTTCCGGTACACCAACTTCGAGGCTTGGAGATATTGCATGGTACCTCCATAGTGGAAACCAAGCCGTACATGCCCGTGAGTGTCTTGTCCGGAACTCGAAGACCCTGTTTGGATCCGAGCTCACTGAAGAGGCACTGTCACCTGAGGAGCTCAACCAATACGCATCCCCGACCCCTTCCAGTGCGCACTTGGTGAGTTTTGCTTTCCTTATCATTCAGTTTCTAAGCTTCGAAGTTTTATGTT